>CM041776.1:57062211-57545238 GCA_023374045.1 Limonium bicolor
CTCATTCTTAAAGGGAGTTGAATAACATTCGGATCTTATATTAATAAGTATCTGCTATTTCTAATGATTATTATGTTAGCTTTTGATAAGAGGGGCTTTTGACAGATTTTTTTAGCAGAAGAAAGGGAATTATTAAATTCCTTTTATTCTTTTCTTATTTACATTATTATTAAGTTGGAAAGAGTCATCTTTGTTTAATATTTTCCCCCTCTTTCTTCCTTCCTCAGTTCCCGTTCCGTTCTTCTCCACTTTGTAACTTTTCCCTTTGCTCCCTTTCTTATCTTCTTCAGTCTCCTCCCCATAGTTAATCGTTGGAATTATTTGCTTGTGGAATTGTTCGTGAGTCAATGGTATTCAAGGTTGGTAGATGTGGATTTGATTCCGTTTCTTGTTGTATTAACCGGGTACTTTTAAACAAATAGAAGAGCATAAACTCCCTTAACCACCGTTGAGAATGATGTATATTGAATCAGGTACTTTTAACCTGGTGGGCGAATATAAAAATTTCCCCACAACCACCGTCAATGAATGACGTATATTAAATCAAATACTTTTAAATCCGGTTGGCGGATAAAAAAATTCCCTCTTAACCATCGACAATGAAAGACATATATTCAATCAAGTACTTTTAAACCTGGTGGGCGAGTATAAAACGTCCCCCACAACCCCATCAATGAATGACGTAAATCTAATATGAAAGTCAATCTGATACAGATAACAACTACCTAAACTTAGCATGCATGGTCATAACAGTAGAAGAATAGAAGTAGAACGCGTGAGAGAGAGAAGAATGGAGGATGTGGTTGTTTTCACTTCAATCAATGTAACGGGACAATGTAGTAGCTATTGTCAGTGGCTATTTGTACAACAAATAACCACTTGCTAACTACATGAGCTAATCATACTGAAAAAATTAGGACTGGAGACTCTACACTTAACATATAGATTTAACATTCCCCTGCAAACTAAGTAGGAGGAGCACAAATTCTTAGTTTGGTGTGATTAGAAACAAAAGAGATGAACGAGAGGCTTTAAATGAATATGCCAGCAACCTAATGTTGTGATGGTATGAACTTAGTAAGAAGAGCACCTTGAAAACCTTATCTCAAACAAATGATAATCAAACTCAATATGCTTGCTACGAGCTGAAGACTTGGATTAGAAACTAGGTGGAGAGCACTCTAGTTATCACAAAACAAAACTGGAGGTGAGGATATAGAAATTCCTATTTCAGCAAGCAGATTCCTGATTTAGGTTATTTCTGAAGCATGCACGGCTAAGGCACTGTATTCTACCTCAGCACTTGATCGTCATACGATTGGCTGTTTCATTGAAGCCTAGGAAACACAACTCGAACCCAAGAAGACACAGTAGCCAGTAGTTGACTGGCTTGTTTGTTCACACCCTTCTAGTCTGCATCAGAGTATGCAATTGGTGCAAGAGAGGTTTTTTATGTGAGTAAAAATCCTAGATTGTGAGTCCTTGACATATAGCGTAAGATCCGATTCAAGGCACAAAAGTGTATAGTTTGTGGTTGATGAATGTATTGACGCGCTACATTGACAGTGTGTGCGATGTCTAGATGAGTCAAACTAGCATATTATAGTGTACCCACCAGGCTCCGGTACATTGTGGGTTCAATTGGAGTGAAATCCTCATTGGTACAATCTTATTTCTGACTAAGTGGGGTGTGAACAGGTTTGGCCTGTGTAAGTTCAACTTTCTATAACAAATCACGAATGTACTTTGATTGATGCAGAAACAGGCCATCATGGGTGAACATTGCCTTGATGCTATGGAAAAATGAAGGATTCCAAGGTCCTTTAAGGCACATCCATGACTCAATTTTGTAATAACTTCCTGGAATAAATTTGGACAGCTTACAGTGATGATTATATCATCTACATATACTAGAAGAAAGATAGAACCATAGGGAGAGTGCCAATAGAACAGGGTTATGTCAGCGGGCTACAAATAAAACCAATTTGAGTCTACAATAGACTTAGTTTCTAAAACCAGGCCCTTGGAGACTACTTAAATCCATATAGAGATTTTCGCAAGTGATAGAATGAATCACGATGAGCTGAATCAATAAAGCCCGGGGGATGCTCCATGAAGATAGTTGCAGTTAGTACACCATGCAGAAATGCATTTTTCACATCAAGTTGTCGAATTTCCTAACCCTTAGTGACTACAACATATATGAGAATTCTATTGTAGCACTTTTAACAACAAGACTAAAGGTTTCCCACCATCAATACCTTCAACTTGATGGATTCCATAGGCTACTAACTAGGTCTTATACCTCTCAATCGACCCATCAGGATGACGTTTGATCTTGAGTACCCATTTGCACTTGACCACATTCATCTCAGGTGTACGTGGAACTAAAGTCCAGGTATTGTTGCGGGAAAGTGCTTCCATTTCCTTAGTCATAGCGGTGATCCACTCAGCATGTTTTAGTGCTTCCTTGACTGTGTGCGGTTCAAGAGTTCTTGTGAGGGCAGCAATATGACCTTTACTCTTAGAACGTGTTACCACAGGATGAGTTTTCAGTGTAATAAGTTCAGCAGGTAAGGGTAAATCAACAACAAGCTCGATAGCAAGTGCAGATGTATGTTCTTGTAGGTTTATGGTAGTGTAAGATGTATCCTAGGTGAGAATTATTGTCTATTAAAGATGAGCAGGTTTAGGCATTTGTTGTGTAGAAATTTGTGTAATTGAGTAGGACTCATGACCGGAATGGTTGATATCAAGTTCTAGTATTTCAGGGTGAGATGTTTCAGGCTTAAGGTCATATGGGTAACGACCCTAACTCTGGCCTAGGAGTTATGGACGTTACACGCCGCGTATTACTACTCAATAACGCAAGGCTCTAAGCTAACGTTTGCAAATAAGGCCCAAAACGATAATTGTATTAAAGCATAACTAAGATGTAGCAAATGTATTCTTAAGACGCAATACAGGTGTAAATGTCAAAACAAAAATCCAAAAGCGTAAGTGTCAAACGCTACTAAGGCCCGTAGGCTACAAAGTCTAAAATGTAATGTATCAAGTGACACAGAGCTAATAGACTATGCTCCAGAAATCATAGGCGATCCTCGATGTCAATCTACAAGGTTAGTGAGAATAGGGGAATGTGCATACACATATGCTTAGTAGATGACTAACTTCATCAACCAGCATACTCAAAACATTTACAGAACAAATTATAAATTCTTAAGTTTGAAAGAAGGGGAAAGGTATTTCCAAGGCAAATGCCATCAACAGAAGTCCAAAACAATTGGACTAAAACAGACTCCAGAGTAGAGGAAATCACAAGCAAAATGGGACACTAGATACCAAAGGATAAAAACAGAACAGAATAAATTCCGTAAACAGAATGAGGAAACATCACTCATAAACAGAACGGGAGACACCCGTGGAAAACAAATGGACGTCATACGCAGCGTGCTACGAGATAGCTAAACCAGCTATCCACGGTTCAGATATAGAGATACTAGGTCCCAAAAGCAGAAGCTTAAATAATGGTATGGATATGTGCACCAATTTCACCATAAGGCATTTATAAAGCTTAATTATCAGTAGGGTAATACAACCCCGTAAATAGAAGTCAAAACAGAGCTCAAACAAGCATGTTTAGCCAAAAACATAGGAATGTCCAAACTTTTGTCCGAACGTCAATGTTTGGACGTGAGTCGAGACTTAGAAGGTGCAGAAATCAGAATGTTCGAACTTGTGTCCGAACGTCGAAGTTCGGACACAAGTTGATACTCAAAACAAAGGATGTTCGGACATCGGTTCAGACTACAAAGTTCGGACAAGTTTCGGAAAACAGATACGGTGTGAGGTCCAAACTTGTGTCCGGATATTAATGTTCGGACATAAGTCGAACTAAAATCAGAGAAGTCCTTGTGATGTTTCCGAACATGTGTCCGAACATCAATGTTCAGACGCATGTCAAACAAAAATCAGAGAAAACCAGCAGAGGGTGTCCGAACTTCCAAGTTCCGACACCAGCCAAAACTCGCAAGCTAGACTCGTCCTCGCACACCGTTTGAACATCAAAGCTAGGACGGAAGTCCGGACAAAGTAAAAAAACACAGAAACAGCGAGTGCAACAGGGTCTGTCAAAACATAAATATTTTCAGACACATCAAAAAATACAGTTTTTAGAAGCGAATTGCACACACGAAGAATGTCTAAAACTTGTCAAAAATGCCATACCAAATCCAGAACAATTTCAACACAACTATTGGGGCTTTACTATAGCAATAACAAGGTAAATCAGAGTGTAAAACACCACAAGAACGTAACTCAAAAGAACGTTAGGGTCCCAATTCGAACACCTCATAGGTGAACACACTAATAGAATCCACTGACAAGCTGTAGACTTATCATATTTTATATGATAGATTTATAGATATATTAGTCAAATTAGTGTTACAATAGTTAGTATTTATGTTATATTATATATAAAGTTTATTATTTGTTCAGACTTATGTTTTTATGTGCTTTTCATGCAAGGAATGAATTTATAGTCAAAGGACCAAGTAGTGTCGGGAATGATGCCGGGAGAGCAATGCACGGCAGCAGTTTGGAGCAAAATAGGTGGTGTGCCGGATGTACTACTGGGTATCTTCTATGCGGAACATACTAAAAAGTCACTCCGGATGACCAGAAGTTAGAAGTTATTGACCGTTAGTAATCTAGATGATGCTGGGTATGGTGCCGGACATCTCCTCTCCGGCACTAGTACCTTGTCGCTCAAATTTGGCGGTTTTGACCGTTAACAGTTGGGCACATTTTACATGTGATTCCGGGTACAACTAACCCGCATGATGCCCGGCGTAAGGAGAGATTGGTGCTTATTAATAGGCCGAACTTCTCCTCATTTTGACACACTTCAATACATTCCTTTCACTCCATTCATCCTCTAATTCCGCATCCACCCCTAGGTATTGGTGTCCAAGAAGTTCTACGCAACTTCCCATGCGAAGAGAAGGAAATCCACGGCGGGATAAGGCTACGACCGTTTCCCTTATCTTCTTTGTATTCTTTCTTTAATCTGTGTGGATGGTAGAGTAGAATTCCTTGTCATCTTTGGTTAGGAATAATATTCTTGTAATTACATTTATGGTTATCAATAAAGTTTACAAGTTTCAAGTAAGATTTGGTTCCTAGTGTAGAGAAGAATAAAGTTCGCTACTTGTTCTTCTTTTCATCAAAGTTCTAAAAGAATTGGTTAAGGGATCTTAGTGGATTTAAACGTTGTTGTTCTATGGATGGGCAACAAGACCTAAGATTTGGAATTAACCTATTCTATTCTCCTCTTTCGTCTTTTTTATTAGTATTATATTTGCTAGATTTGATAATGGATTGAGAGTGTTTTAATAATCTTGACATTTTGAACATGCCGGGTGTCATGCCGGGTGTCCGATGTCCGGCACATTCAAAGTTCTTGAATGTGCCGAGCATCCTTTGTCCGACAACCTATCCGGCACATTCAAAAGTTGGTTAATTCAAAACTTGTCAACTTGGTTTTGTGATCATACTTGTTCTTATATTGATTATTTTTCTGAGTCAAAGATATTTCATTGTATATACCATTTAGTTAGGATTTTAGTAGTTTACTTCTAGTGTAGAATTGATATTTATATTTCCCCCTTGTTTTAGAATAGGCAATTACTAGGATTAGGACTGATTTTCTATTAAGTCCCTTGGGTTCGATACTCTCGGTCGTAATCTACTCACACTATACTCCGACCGGGATTTTTGCTACATGTATAGAGTTGTAAGGTTAATTTATATTTATTTCATTCTCTTTTTCTTTTTATTCATTTGTATATCCCTTTACCCCTACAATTTTCCCGTTAGCATCCACAAGCCACCTACTTCGATAATTAGAAGAAGACGACTCGAAATCCAAGGGAGAAACAGCCACTGAATCGTTGACCATAATGCAGAGCAGACAACACTGCTAAATACCAAAACGCAGAGAAATCCAGAATCAACAACAGCCCTCAAAACCCTTAAAGTAAACCAGAAATTGCAGTCATAAATCCGAACCAGATTTTGACAACGGAATCGCAGAGGAAGCCACCAGCAGGACGAATTACCAGAGAACGCCGAAAGAATCACTGATTCATAATCAGATTGTAGTGAAACAATTAGGAACGGATGGGTTCTCAAAACTGCAGAATTGAAGGGAACTTGACGGAATACTATACCTTAATTGGACAGGACTTCACAACAGAGGTGGGATCGACAATCGAGACTCGAATTTCCAAACCAGCAATAGCAGCACTTGACAAATCGAGAAGAGAATGGAGAACGTTGAGAAAGAAGAAAGAGAGAAGCGTCTCAACAGTTGAGGAACTGATTGGGAAATTAGAATAGTGCGAGCGTGGTGAGAAACATGGTTTGAGACGAATAATCAAGGAGGATAATTAATTATGAAATAATAAATTCTCACCAGGAAATCAAACGGGAAGGGAAAAAGACTTCTTTGTCCCCAGCTTAATTAAAAAGGACCTTCATGTCATGAATAATAAAATATCCAACATAAGACAACACTGTGATGCAATAATTTATGTACTAAACTTTGAGTTATATCATCACCTCCCCCTTAAAAGAATTTAGTCCTCAAAATTAATGTACCTACTGCTCGAAGAGGGCGCAGAACTTAGATCACACTTCACTCTCTAGCTCCCAAGTCGCCTCCTTCTCAGACTGACCCGACCACTGAATCTTACCCACGGGCATGGTCTTACTTTGGAGCTTATGCACACTACGAGCCAAAATCTTTGAAGGAACTGCTTCATAAGTGAGGTCCTCTCTCAGCTGAAGTGGACCAAACTTAATAACATGAGACGGGTCTGGAATGTACTTCCTCAGCATAGACACATGAAACACGCTGTGAACTCCTGCTAGAGACGGCGGCGACGCTGGACGGTAGGCAACAGGTCCAATCCTCTCCAAGATCTCAAATGGACCTACAAAGCGAGGGCTAAGCTTACCTCTCCTCCCAAACCTCACAACTCCTTGGACTGGGGAGACTTTGAAATACACATGGTCACCCCCCTAAAACTCTAGTGGTCATCTCCTCTGATCGGCATAGCTCTTCTGACGACTCTGAGCCACAAGCATACACTCTCTGATCGACTGAATCTTACCCACAACATCCTGTTCCAAGTTTGGACCCATTATAGCTCTCTCATTTAGATCATCCCAGTAGATGGGTGATCTGCACCTCCTACTGTGGAGGGTGATTTTTTAGTATGAGGAGGGGTCTATCTAAATACGAACTAGCTGAGAAGCCTAGATCCTAGAAATTTCCATTCTATGGAGGGTGAAAACCCGTTATTCTGGCAGCCCTCAAATACCTACTTTATCGTCCGTCTTTCCCAGAAAGCATAAAGGGGAGTGTTAGTGAACACTACACCCGCTCTCAATGGGATCCGCGCGGACTTATGCCCTAAGAGCGGAATTGACTAGAGTCGCCACCTAGTTTGACCTAAGATACTAGGAAGGAAGGGATGGAGAGTTCTAAGAACCGTTGGTTGACTTTGAATTTGTTGCTTATAGATAGGACTTATCTGGTCAGATCAGAGATTCTATTGTGGGTTCGCACTGGGTTACACCCCTTAGAAGTGGCAACGACCACGACTTCGGATTGGTGCCCGAGGAAACCTCGGTCTCCAAGTGTCAGGATTACCTTCTTTCAAAACCTTTTTTAAAAAGATTCATTTAAAAGCCAAGAATCGGATTAGGATGATAAAAGAGAGAGAGTGGATGAGGCAAGCTTTTCTGCCAAGCCAATGCCTAGAAGAGGGAATTGGGGAATTCAGATGAGTATAGAATGAAGATTTGGGAAAAGTCTAGGGTTAAGTGAATATACAAGACTTGGAGTCAGATGGTTTGAAGTTTGCGAGAGCCGAAGAAGGTTTGAGTGTTTTGAGAGGTATGAAGAATACCTTAGAGGGGAAAAATGTTTTTTTGTTTGGAATGGGTCGCACCATAGATGGGCTGCCTGCGTACTCAACTTCATGTTGAGATCAGACCTTACGTAGTTCACGATATTTGGGCTTTTAGGAGTTTTGATGTTTGTGGAGTTTGAGGATATTTGAGGCGTTTGAGATTTAGAAGGGTTCGGAGTTTCAAGATGTTACGGGTTTGGGATGTTGGTCTGTAAGACGCTCGGGTCTGTGAGACGTTTGAAACCTTGGGATGTCAAAGTTTGTGAGACGCTTGGGTCTGTGAGACACTCAGGTCTGTGAGACGCTCAGGTTTGTGAGGCAATCGAATCATTAGGATGACAAAGTCTGTGAGACGCTCGGGTTTGTGAGACAATCAGAGTGTGGGAAAATTGGAACTTTGGAGATGATTTGAGTCCATAATATATAATGGAGTTTGGGGTATTTGAGATTTTGAGGACTTTGAGGTTCAGAACTATTTGGGATTGAAATGAATTTCTGCATTGAATTGGGAATGAAATGAATTGGACTATAACCGGATTGGACCGAATTCAACTAAGAAATGAATTGAAGTGAGATTGAATTGGAGTTCGATTGAATTTGAATTTGATTGAATTGGATTAAAATTAGATTGAAGTTGCATTTGGAAATTGGATTTATTGAATTTGAAATTTAATTGAATTTGGATTGGGATTGAATTGGAATTAGATGAATTTTGAATTGAAATGAATTTTTGAATTGCAATGAATTTTGAATTGAATTTTAAATCGAATTGAGAATTGACACGAGTTTTATTAGAATTGGGATTGCAAGAATCTTTGAATGAATTCGAGTTGAATTTTTTTTTTAATCAAACTAGAATCAAATGAATTTTTGAATCGAACTGGAATTGAAGGAAAATGAATTGATTTGATTTGATTTTGGAATGAAATTGAAATTGAATTGGAATTGAGATTGAACCTAATTGAATTAATAACTGAATTGAATTGAGATTGAATTAAGAATTGAATTGAAATTGGACTGAAATTGGGATTGGAATGGATTGATTTGAAATTGAATTTTTGGGCTGAAATTGGGAATTGAATTTTGGGTTTTGAATTGGATTTTTATTGATTGAAACGAATAATTGATTATGAGTTTTATTCTGACAATTATGGATTGTTTGGAAATTTTTATAAAGAAAGTGCATTCCCCACCGACCAGACTCTACGGCCCGTTTGAGCAAGAAACATCCCTGAACCTATAAGCTTTTCTAAACTGAACTTGAAGTGTTCAGAAATAAATGGGTAAGTCTAAAGGGCTTCTCTATGGCCACCTGTTCTAGCCCGGTTTGGCTAACAATGAGTTGGGCACTGGATGAAATTGAAGTTTGGGATGAGGGTTTACAGCAACCCAAACGGGTCCAACTCAACAGATTATAGTATAATACAAATGGATATGTCAAACAAAATATAACAATTCATACACGGCAAGATTTAACAAATACAATTTGATCACAAATTAACAAAATCTCTGCAAGTTTATACATGAACAAAAATGAGAATAAAATAATAGGGTTAAAATTTGGATATCATGACCCCCTTTTTTTGAGTTTTTCCTCTCGTAACAAAATTAATAAGATTAGCAGTGAAATCTGAAACAAACCAAATATAATCAATTCAGTATATCATGTTTTGAACTAATCGTTCTGACATGCCACTAAAAATCGAATTAGCAACCTTCTTGCATTAAAAGTTTTTTTTTTCGATAATTGTATGTTTTATTCAAACCAAGCAAACAGATACAGGTGTTCCGGGTTACACTGTTGTGTGCTATAGTGCTGTGTCACCCCACCCCTTTGCCTATTGCCTGCCTCGTTAAAACCTTCATAGCCAAAACCCTGTGGGAAAAAGACTATGGAGGAAAAAGAGTACATGACAATAGGCTTACAAATATAACCCAATATTACAAGAATAGCATATCCTCCTTAATATTACTAGAATTCATAAACACATCACAAGGTATGGGAAAGTCAGGCCACCAGGTCTTAGTCCACCTCCACACTCCTCTTTTTGCTGTATTTGTTGTGGACTGCACTGATGGGGCTCCTCCTCTAAACATCACTTCGTTTCTTGATCTCCAAATACTCCACACCCCGTAAAAGAGTGTGGACCTCCATATTTTCTTCACCCTTCTGCTAAGGCGTACCATCATCCAGTCATTGAAAATGTCTTGCGGTGCTTCCTTAAGAACGAATCTAATTTTCCACCACCCAATTAATCTACTCCACACCTGTAGTGAAATCTCGCAAGAGAATAAGACATGTTCTATCTTTTCCATGCATTTTCGACAGAGGGGGCACCAAGACTGTCCAATTGGGATTATGTTTCTTTCAAACAGAATGTCTTTAGTCATTAACTTACCATGTATGGTGAACCACATGTGTACCTCTATTCTGGGTTCAGCCATCTTGCTCCAGATATGTCTAGCCATGTCCTTCATTGTTTCCTCTGTTGTACATTGCAGCGCTTCCATGTATAAATTCCTCGTTGAGAAATCTTCCTTCCCATCTCTCCATACCGTGACGTCTTCAACCCCCTGCACCATCACTTGTCTACCAAGTCGCAATAGGAGGTCTTGTTCCATATTTAATTCGTAACTGAATAGAGCGCGCCGCCAAGAGATCTTCCATGACCATACATCATCATCCCAGCTTCCCATGTCAGCCACATACCCCTGTTTATTATCACTGGCTATATATAGTCGTGGAAATATTTCTCTGAGGATTTCACCACCCAACCATCGGTCAGTCCAGAAGTATGTCTTCGCACCGTCTCCCACTTTACGGGACATATTATTCTCCAGTATACTCCCGAAGTTTCCTTCGTTTTCTCTAGTTATTTTGACAACTCCAGACCAGATCCCCCTGAATTGCGTACCTCGTTGATCATTTGACTTTAATCCACCATCACTTCCATATATGCTCGACACAAATCTGCGCCAGAGTGAGTTATCCACTTTGGCAAAACGCCAACGCCACTTTGCCAGTAAACATCTGTTTTTTACCCGTATGTCAACGAATCCAAGACCACCTTCCTGTTTTGGCTTTATTATTTTGTCCCATGCTATCGGCACCATATATCTCCCATTGTTCTTGCCCCAAAAAAATCTCCGTTGCTTTTCAATAATCAGTTTTCGAACCTTTGATGGGATAATAAACAAGCTCGAGTAATACAAAGGGATAGATTCCATTACCGATCGTACCAAAACCCCTCGTCCCGCCTTTGATAGTGACTTTGCCTTCCAGTTCGCCAGTTTTGCATCTATCTTTTGGATCACTGGAGCCCATGTGTCAAGCTGGTTCATCCTTGCCCCGAGTGGGCATCCCAGATAAACCGTCGGTAGATTGCCAATGTTACAGCCTAGTGTCTCCTCTACCATTTGTTCCTCTTCATGCGAGGCATTGAGGCAAAAGGCCACCGTCTTCCCCATGTTCAATCGCAACCCGCTCATGCTTGCGAAGCATATTAAAATGCGCCTCAGTTCAGTGATCTCTTTTCTCTCCATGCTACTAAACACCATTGTATCATCGGCAAACTGTAGGTGTGAAATTGCGACCCCTTGTCTACCGATTTCTAAGCCTTTGTATCGTCCATTTCTTTTTGCTTTTTGGAACATCCAGTTCAGGGCTTCAACAACTATTACGAACAGTAGTGGAGAGAGAGGATCACCTTGCCGGAGGCCCCTTCGTGGTTCGAACGGCTTTGTGGGTGACCCGTTTATGAGGATTGAGATCTTCGCACTTGTAACGCATTCCATGACCCATCCTATCCATCTCTGCCCAAAACCAAATTCCTGTAGCATCTTGTGCAAAAACTCCCAGGAGATACAATCATATGCCTTCCGGAAGTCAATTTTAACTAGCACTCCTTTCTTCTTATTTTTCTTGCATTAAAAGTAAATACCGGAGATGAGAACCACCGGGACTTCACAAGCAAGCAATTGGGTTTGCACATTCACCGTGACTGAAGAGAATGACGGAGAGGCGGAGCACAGAATGGAAAAGCCGGTAGAGCATGTATCTCCCTTGTTCGTCAGTTGGTTGCAAAACATTGCCGTCGGTGAAGAAATGAAATTGGCGTAGAGCATACACTTCCCTGGTCGCCAGTTAGGTTGTGGAAATTGTCGTTAGTGTAGAAATGAAACAGGCGCAGAGCATACACTTCCCTGGTCGCCAGTTAGGTTGCGGAAATTACCGTCGGTGAAGAAATGAAACAGGCGCAAAGCATGTACTTCCTTGCTCGCCAGTTGGTTGCAAAATTACCATCTGTAAAGAGGAAGAAGAGCCCAGAGCCTCTTGCTCCCTTTTCACTAGTGTGCAAGTTTCTCACGACCCCATGAGCGTAGTGAAAGAATGTCACAGAGCATGTATGTTTTTCTTCAAGAGTTAGCTTGCAAAATAAACGAGAGTGGGGAGACTGAAGGGAGGTGCAGGTGTGTACGTTCATTTTTTCTCTTGCTGGAGTGAAGGAGGAAGGTTGATGCTCCGATGGTGATGGGAATGAACAATCAAGCTGTATGTATCTTGTTTGTCAGTGGGGTAGCCAAAATACTGGAAGAGAAGGGAAGGAAGAAGGCACAGAGCGTATGAACTCCTTGTACGCAGAAGAGAAGACTGAAGAGGGTGCAGAGTTTGTGTGCTCTTTACTTCGCCCGTTGAAAAGGATGAAGAAACCTAGAGCTTACACACTCCTCATTGACGAGTTTGGGTTGTAAAAACCATGAGTGAAAAGCAGAGTGAAGGTGCATGACATGAAAGTTCGATGAGGAGAATGAAAAAGGTGCAGAACAACGTATTCTTGTTCGTCAGTTTGCTCACAAACTTACGGTGAATGAATAGAACGATGATGATGTATAACGTGAATGAAGAGGATGATGAGGGTGTTAAGTTGTCTGATCTTGGTTCGCCGGGTAGGTTACAAAGTCACCGTGTTGAAGAGAATGAAGAGAAAATATCATATTATTCTTTGTTCGCCTGGTGGGAATAATGGAGATGGAGGAAGAACATCTATAATCCTTCTTTGCCAGTCCGGCTAGCAAACTACCGTGAGCAGAGAATGAAGTGCAGAGCATTTCTGGTTCACCATTAATGAAGAAAATGATGATATAGAGCCAGGATGATCTTGTTCACATGGTGGTTTTCTTGAGAAAAATAAATGGGAATGGGAGATCGGAGAGGAGAAAGACCAGAGGAAGCGGACGTTCTCCTTTTGTGTTTTTTCCTTGAACGAGAGCTTTTACAAAGAAGATTTTTTGGGATTGGGATGTGTCTGTCGGCTGCTCCTCTACAGTAAGGTTTATGTGTTGTTTTATAATGTGAGGGTGAGGCTTAGAGTTTTGATCTTGAGTAGATCAACGGCTAGAGATGAGCCATGACTAGGGATCTGTTTGGTTTGACCAAATGAAAGGGAGTTGCTGAATAAATAATAAATATTAAAAAAACCCTTAACTTGCTCATAACAAGGTTTGAACGTAAGAAATCATGTCCCACCTGTGTGTATGCTACCAATTACACCAACGAACAATTTTATTATCTAAACGTGGTAAAGAATATATGAGACGTAGCTTAGACTAAGCAATTTTTTCCAAATATGCTAATGTTTTTCTTCCCTTTTTTATGAAAGATCGAAGAAGCAAGGTAAAACTTAAAATGTTTTATTACTGAATATTCCTTTTGAAGAGGTACAAAATAAACAAGATAAAACAGATAAATAAATAAAAGGGCAGGTTTGAAACCGCCTTATTGTTTGAAATTCATATTCAAAAAATTGATTTTTTTTCCTCTGAAAATTAGTTCGGAAATTTTGGGATAAAATGACGGTTCCATTTTCGCACACACATTAACACATTTTGAAAAAGAAAGACGACAATATTCTTGTTCTTTTATTTTTTTTCTTAAATTTGTTTTATGGGGTGAGAATTTTTGGTGTCTACACCTACCGTATAGCACCTCGAACGGAGCCATCTCGATGCTAGACTGGAAGCTATTGTTGTAGGCGAACTCAATCAATGCCACGCGCTGATCCCAACTGCCCCCAAAGTCAAGCACACATGCTTTGAGCATGACCTCAAGAACCTGATTTGTCCTCTCTGTCTGACCGTCTAACTGAGGATGATAGGCTGAACTGAATGACAGCTTCGTCCCAATGCCTGATTCAAACTCGACCAAAATCTGGACACAAATCTTGGATCTTTATCAGATACAATCGATGTAGGGACTCCGTGATGGCGCACTACCTTATCCATGTATAACTAAGCAAGGCGGTGCAAACTGTAGGTCTTTCTGACTGGCAAGAAGGGAGCACTCTTCGTGAGCCTATCCAAGATCACCCAAACTACATCAAAACCTCTCGGAGTCTTAGGCAGTCCCATAACAAAATCCATGTCCACGCTCTCCCATTTCCACTATGGAACTAGAAGGGGTTGGTACAAACTAGATGGCCTCTGATGCTCTGCCTTGACCTGCTCACAGGTCTGGCATCTGGATAAGAACTCAGATATATCCCTCTTCATATTGTTCCACCAGAATGTCTCTCAAAGATCCCGGTACATCTTCACCCCTCCTGGGAGTACCGAGTACGGGGCCCCATGAGCCTCCTGTATGATCTCACGCCTTAAATCATCATCTGTAGGCACACAGACGTGATCTCTGAATCTCACGCAGCCAAACTCAGACACTTTGAACTCTGAATCCTGACCAGTAGAAATCCCCTCTCTGATCTTACATAACCCAGCGTCAAGCTCCTGACTGGCCTTGATCTGGTTGATCAAGGTAGGATGAATATGCAAAGTTGCCCACATCCCAGACCTCTCTAGACGAACCACACAGATGCCCTAACGCTGCAACTCAAGGGCAGATGAAATACCCCTAATGAGTTAAATATTGGTTAAACATATAATCAATTAAATTAAGGCCTAAACATGCCTTAAAAATAAATTAAACACAACAATGTTTAACAGAAAACAAGAATTACACCCTTTGACCTTTTAGGGTGAATAAATATCCAAACGACACCGTTTGACAAAATTTTTTTAACCTGAGCCTTATAACACATAAATGAACACATTAAAACTGTTTCCAAGGGAAACCGAGCTCAGAAACTCATTGGGACACAAAACGTACACCAAACTTCTTTAAAACACATTTTTGGTGAGATTGTCTCCAAATGGGTTCTATTTAATTTTAGGGTCGTGAATACCCTCAAATATACAAATGTGACGTAACGTGCCACACATTAAAACGTCTAAATGGAAGTTTATCACAACCAAAAAAAAAATATGGGCATTGTTTTGTGAATAATAACCAGATATTACAAAGTAACATTTAATCACTTAATCTAGTCTATGGTCAACATATTCCCTTGACCTTGGCTGATATGCTACCGTCAGTATAAGCCTCATTTTCCAGCATATTACCGTCACAAATTGCAAGCATATATATATATACCGCCTATTATTACCACTTCAATAAAGTAGCAGAAGCATGATTGTATGATGTAACTTAGTCACTTCTTTTTTTTATCACCAGGGCCGGTTGATAAGGACGGGTTCCTAGGGGTATACTGGCCAGTTACAAAACAAAATAATTGTGACACATCAAGCTACTCTATAAAGCAAGAATTAGTACACTTTTTACATAAAAATAAACTAATACCTCATCTCCCCCACTTGACACTACCGCCCGCCTGATTGCCTCGTTCATCTGCACCAAGTCACCGAGATAGCACATACACAAATAAGCCTATGGTTGTATACATATATTATATATAAAGTGCAAACCAACCTACTCCATTTGACCGACAGTGCATGCGGGCATAAGAACACATGAGACATAGGAAACTTCCCAAGCCCATACCTACTACACTAGTACCAATTCCCTCGTTTTGTTTTTCTTCATTCCAGTACTTTTCCCACTTTCAGTCGTAAAACCCAGACTCTCCTCTGCTGAGTCCAACACCGAGAGACAACATCGGTTTTTGCAGGGTTGCTATCTCCTCTAGGCGAGAGTTTTGGCTCAAAGAAAATATACCCACCTTCTTCCTTTACTCTCCTCTCTACATCGAACTCATTCAAGCTTATTCCTATCCAGCCAACAACACTGCGTAATACTTGAAGCTGGGCAGTTCCTCGGCTGGTACAAGGAGAGGAAAAAGGAACGAATCAAACTGATGCTCTACGATGAAGCTTTCCTGCTGTTTCAACAAAATAAAACCGTGAGTGGACACCCGCCTTCAAGACTGCTACTGCTTGCTGTAACGAACCAAGCCAAGTCGGTGTATGAGGTGGAGTAACTCCTCGGTTTGTAACAGATGAGGAAAGGAGAACAATCGCCACGACTTTCCAGAGTAAACAGACACACCATTCTCTTCTGCGTAGCCGGCAATATTACCAGTCTTATTGAGCTCTCTCCTCCTGTATCTTCACGTCAGAATCAGAGGAGAACAACCAGCATGTAGAGAAGGAAGAGCTCCAAGTTTAGATTTTCTTCATCCATTGCGGTAAGGACTCTCCATCTCAAATAGCAGGCTTCGTTCCCCTAGCTGTACCGGTAATATGCCTAGTGTTTCTGATCCTTCTACCGGTGTCTCTGCGCGTAGAAAACAGAGGAGGAAGGGAAGAATCATACTGAGGAGCTAAGGTAAGAAAACCGCATAAAACTAGCTCACCCCCTTCTTTTATATCTCGCTAGTCTCTCCAGTCTTTTCTACGTTCTTCTCCTGTTTTCCCTCATGCAATGACCAGTGGAGATTCTTAGTTCTTCTTGCCTTTCCAGAACCGAGAGCACCACCTTCCATGGCTACTACGTCGAGCTAGCTCTTTCCTTGCTCCTTATACGAACCAAACCAGAAGAAGACATCAGCTTTGTGAAGGAGGAGAACGAAGCATTGAACCTCCTTTTCTTGACTTGCTAGATGAGCTATACCACTGCACATTCCTTCATGCTCTAACCGGTAATATACCTAACTGCCATGGGTTTCCCTTCTTGCATTACCAGTTACATATCCATTTATTCCAGCTCCTATAAACTCCTCTCTGCTCCATCATCCACGCACAAAACAGAAGAGACTCTAAGCTCTTTCCATTGTTTTCTTCACGTGAAAAAAAAAGAGACAGAGGAGGAAGTCCCCAGCATATTCATTATTCTTCACGTAACGACCGGTGGAAGTCCCATGCTCCTTCCGGTTGTTTTCTAGAACCGTGAACAACATTCACCACCATGGCCTCTGCTACTGCTGGAGGTAAGTGACCGTTGATACAAAAATTGTACATCCTTTCTCCTCCTTCCTTCCCCTCTGTAATGAGCTTATTTTCCCTTCATTCTCGCCCAGCTCAAGCCATTCTCTTCACGTAAAACCAGAAGGGAAGTGCCCAGACTTATGTAACTGAAGGACCCAAACAACAACCGCCTTGCGGTACCATGTCTCGGTAAAAAATTTTCCCTCATGTATGTTCCTTGTTACACCGGTAATATATTCCAATCTCTTAGCTTAAATGTGTGTTTCCCTTCGTGCAAAAAAAAAAAAACCAGAGGAGATTACCCTACTGACGACGGATCAAACACAGGAGGACACTCCTGTTCTACCTTGCTTTTGGTAAGGAAAACCACACCATTTCCCTCCTTGTTTTGCCGGTGAAGTGTACTAGTATAAGTATCAATTTTTAACGTGTGTTTTGCTCTAAACCAAGGCTTGAACCACTCCCAAGTACCCCGTCAAGATAAGAGGGGAAGCGTAGAGTTATGCCTAACAAACCGTGAGCCTTGGAGAGCTTTGGCTAGTTTGGATTACTTGAAAACATGGTAAGTATACTAAACTTAATATATGATAAAGTCTATATGTTATTTGATTACATTAAATACAAGCCGTGAGTGAACAAAGCTTGGAATAGCTTAACTAAGTGATATAATGTTTTATAACATTTTTAGTTGGGGATATAAGGTTGAGATGACATATTATGTCATGGGGAGTAATTAAATAATTTTAGAAAAACATTAAAGGAATCTATACTATCAGCCGTAAACATACATTGTTTTATGACATTTATGTGTAATTATATTCTATGTTAATTAATGTAACAAGGCCAAGCATTTTAGGCCATTTAATTTAATTACTATGTTAAGTTACAAATGAATTTAAAATGAATTTAGAACAAAATATATATTACCGAAATAATTTGGAGTTGGATTGCAATTTAAACAAATTTTAGAGACTGAAAATAAATAAAATCGGAAACTATATGTTAAAAGAGATATTCTATGAAGTTTATTAAATTTTATGAAATATGGGGGTCAAATGGCAATTTTTGAGTAAGTGTGGTCAAAACCGCAAATACATAAACCTATGGTCAAACTAGTGTGTGTTGGGTCAGCATTGACCAAAATAAAAACCTTGACCAAATTTAATGTTATAAATAATTAATTTAGGAACTTATATTAACATTATAAGTGAAATGTGGGATTTATGAAAATTTTGGGGTATACAATGTAATTACCGAAAAGTTTGAGTGTAGTTTGATTAATATGATGGCTTATATCTTGAGTATTAAATTTGGGAATTTTTGGAGTTATATAAATGGGTATATTGATAAAAGAGTATAATATATGATTTTTGTGACATATGAAAGTGTATAATATAAATATGTGGTTATTTTGTAAATGAGGAGAAGATAGTGGCTGGAAAAGAAATATACCAAACAGCTACGGGCTGTTCGGTAATATTGAGGAAATAACATATAAAAACTATATGATATGAATAATACGACGTTTGGAATGATATAACATATGATATGTAAAAATATTATAAGATTTGTGGTAAAGATCTAAATATGGGAAGATAAGTGTTGAAACAAAAAAAAAACCTAAGGGGTTTGTAGTATTCTTCGGAAATATTGAAACTATATAGTATACATACTATATAATTCAAATGCTATAAAATATGGTGAGTTAAGTATGTTATAAAAATTGTAGTGAAATCGTAATAATAATGAAGTGTGGGGTTTGAAAGGAGATGAAATATTGAATACATGCCTATTCGGCAATTAAGGGGAAATATTACAAAACTATAGGTTATATCCTATTACAATGTTTTGATGATATAAAACAAGGTAAACATGCTATAAGTTGTGTGACTATATTGTAATAAATGAGGATTATGTAAATAAAGAAGTAATAGTGTGTTGTAAGTATATGTCATTTTCAGTACATAAAATATAAGTACTAAAACTATATGTTGTAAGTTAATGACGTATAAAATATCATACAATGTGATATCATGATATAAGTATAACGCTAAATAATATTAGGGTCAAAAGTATAGTATATAAAACTATACATGCTGGCGCATGCATATATTCATGTATCAACAATGAAAATATAAACTATGGTATACAATGATATAAATACTATGGTTTACAGACCATACAATGGAGAACAATAAATGCTAACCTAATAGTATAATTATATATACTATAAAGCCATAAGGTTGTAAACGAATACTACTTTTTTTATAAATGAGAAGTTGTATAACACAAGGTATATCAAGAGAATAATCTAACATACCTTGTGAAGTAACACTGCATGGGATGCATACAGCCATAGAGTATAAGCAATAACCATGCATGCAGTAATATGCTATAACAATACTTATGCATACAGTATAACGGTTGATTTAAAATACGAGAACGGGCAAATTCTGAATCAGGTGTAACGTTTGTAAAATACTATGGGTTTGGAAAATAATTCCTCTGTTTGAAAACGTTAGCCACGACGTTCGAATAAAAACCGACGTCCTTGTAAACCGTATATTAATACATACTACGAGCAAAGAGTTCTCAATGATAATGATACCTTAACTGTTAACAATTGAAAGTCCGGGGGTGTAAAACCGGGGTTACTGGCGTTATTCGGAAATACCGAATCGTATTTGTCATGTGGATTGACATTTAGCGTTCTTCGTATTGCTAGACCGCTCGTCAGATGTGCGCGCTCGAGAAACTTAGAGATCCATATTGCGCATCCTTGGTCCACGGTGTACGGTATGTAAAGGGATTTGATCCGGGTTGTCCTGAGGAATTCCTCGGGCTCGGATTTGTTTGATAAATAACTTGTGTAAATGTATGTATGTATGTGATTTATGTGTGTGATGTGTAGTTATGTTCACTGCATTATTTATTTATGCACGAACGTCCTACGGGACTAATACTACGTCGACTATAGATCGACTTATACAAAACTACATATGCGAAATGTGTGATTGTGACCCCTGTTGCTTGAACTAATACGCTAAGTATTACAAGTATGTAGTTATAACCTAAGTAAAATACTTAGGAACGGGACACGACATTGTCGGTCTCTAGAGCTTTGACTCGAACGTGAACGTTACCTAGAATAATTCTAGGCATGCGTAAGACCCATAGGGCAGCCAACAAATTAGGTGATGTACTCCATAACTAAAACTGTAACTGACTATCTAACTAACAAAGCTAACAGTGGAGTGTGAATGAATGTGATGATGTACCTTAATCCAGACAGTCACTGGCTGCTGGTCGCGCGTAGAGATCTCTTGGGTTATCCCGTATCGGGTTTTCCCTAGTAAATCCTGATCGAGCCTAGATAGATCGTCAGGCGGAGTGTGCTACCGTTGGCACCAGGCCCTTGGCCACCTAAATGGACGCCTTTACAAAGGCAAAGTGAATAAGTCCCAGAGTCTTTGGATGATCAGGGCAGTGAGCACCTTTGTGTGTACGTGGGACTACTGTCCAAGTGAGTATATTTCGGGTTGTCCTAACTGACGCCCGACTGTGCTAACCTAAACAAACGATATGTGAAGGCCTGGAGGGCCGAGTGATGTACTATGTGATGATGTTAACATACGATGAATGAGTTCTCAATGCCATTGTATTGTATGATGTATAACAGTAATGTGTATATCCATATATGACTGTTTGGATTGGATGAATGATTATATAATCATGCATGTTGTTGCAGTATTTATTATATCTGTAAAATGACAAAGCATGAAATCAATCTAACATCAAGACGGTTAAAAATGACAAGTGACCAATAGGGTCCAGATCCGGCATACTCAGCGTCTGAAATACCCCAAACCTTGGTACGTTAGTTAAACATTAAAACATGAATTATTAAGACTAAAAAGAGTCTTAGAAACATTAGTAAACATATTTAAACAAAAGAAAACACAAAATGTGCTTTAAAGTCAAGAAGAGCTAAAATGTGCTCTAAGCTTGGAATAAGCTTGGGTAAGACCTAATGAACTTACCAAGACCTTATATATATATTAATGAACATATTAAATCAATTAACAAAGAAAACCAAGCTTGAAAACAAGTTAAAACACAAAATGTGCTTTAAGAAGTCTTAAAGCACGTTTTTGAAAAATTGTCTTGTAAATGAGTTTTGAGTGGCTAAATGTCCATCATTACTCTTAAATATATATGTGTACTATATAGTATCACATTTGGGTGGCTATATTAATGGGAAATCAAAAATTTCACTTCTAAGTGCCTTGTTTAGGTGAATAGTGACTTTTATAAGCTAGTTTATAACATATGTTGTATTAAGTAATTAAATTGACAAACAAAGACTAAAATACCCTCATTATAATATAGGGGGCCGGTTTTCTAAGTGTGGTGACTCACCACTCTCTAGTTGATATAATAAGTAAGTAAAGAAAACTAATTAAACTTACTTTTACTTTATTACTACAAATATCTTCTTAAAAGCAAATTCTATCTTCATTCTCATTTCTTTCCTTCATTTCCCACGGTCCCAATCTTCTTCTTCGTTCCTTCTTGCTGTTCTCTCACGGTAATACCACTACCACCGTGAAAACTCCATCTTTGACCTCTTTCTAAATCAAGCTCACTTGTCCAAATAAAAAACAAACACCACCAATCTCTTCCCCTCATCAAGCTCTTCATTTCCATCTTCTCAAAACTCCAAGAGCCCCATTTCGGTGCCAAGGTGTTCCACCATTGAAGGAGCTTGAGCTTGTATTTTGACATATTAACTCTCCTTTGCTTCTAGGTAAGGAATCTCAAAGAAAAATCATGTTTCCTCCATGTTTTTACCTTGACCGAAAATACACATTGATATAGCTCTTTGTGTGACTTTGTTCTAGCTTCATTTCAACTCTTCATGGACTAGGTGGAGTCCTCTCTTGTTATATATTCAAACTCTCCTCAAAGATCAAGGTAAAACAAACTACATTAATGTTTTTGAAACAATGTAAAATTAGGGTTTACAATGAGATGAAGCTCAAAGCTTGAATACTCATTATGGTGTTTGTATATTGTTTAGAACTTGACAAGGAAACAAATACCTTATCGGTTTCATAAGGAAACAAGAAAGAAGTGGGTTGGAAAAGAGGTAAATCTACTAACCTAATGTTGTTTAATGTCTTAGGAGAAATGAGCTTATAAATGCTTATTAAAACTACCTAAAGAGCAAATGGTGAATGACTTAGTAAAGTGTTCTCAAGGAGACTAGTAAAATAACATATGTCTTGTTGTATGTAATCGCAGGTTAAAGGCATATATATTGTGGAAATTCAGTGTTTATGATTTAAGCACTTTAAGGGCCTAAGAGCCATGCATTTTAAGGGCCTAAGTGCCATGCAATTTAAATTATGCACTATATTGTGATGTAGTGTGAATTTGGTGAAGTTTTGTGAGAAAGTGTTCTTGGTGTTCGTAGTGTTCTTGGATGTTTAATGATGAAAACAGTGTGCTAAGGTGTAACAAAATACTAGGAGAACTTATGTCGAAATTTAGGAAATGTATAAGGAGTTCATGATGTTTTAAAGGGATTGTGAGGAACTAGGAAGTGCTCTAGAGTGTAACAAGGACTTAGGCATGATCTTGAAGTTTTAGTAAGCACCAAAGTCACTTTGGGACTTAGGTAAATACTTAGGCAAACTTTGGTAAATAAGGAGAAAGTGTGAACTTGGTAAAGAATTTTCAAGAAGGATACAAGGAGTTAGTTGTGAGAGATGATGCTTGGGAGATGATGTTAAAATAAGGAGAAAGCTTTTGGGATAGTAGTTATCATAGGTATGAAACACCACTTGAAAAACTAGGAGAAAACATTGTAAGTGTTAGAAATTTTGTGAAGATATAAGTAAAGGTTTAAGGAATTAGAAAATAAGTTTATGAGTGTTTAAGGATGTCTTGAGGTGTGTTTAAAGTGCCCAAATGAGGTTAGGGAGTACTAGGTTATATGGGGTGAAGTTTGGAGTCGAATGTAAAAAGGAAAAGAAAGATCTGGGGCAGACCGGACTTGCGACCGGACTTGCAAGTTCGGTCGAGCCCAGTTTACCCTGCGAGAATTAGCTTCTGGAATGGACCGACCTTGGGGACCGGACTTGCAAGGTCGGTCGGGCTTGAATTTTGTGTACGGATTGAGTTACTGGAATCGACCGGACATAGGACCGGACTTACAAGGTCGGTCGGAGTAGAGAATTTTGACGGAAACGTGTTCTGGAATCGACCGGACTTGGGTAAGTCCGGTCGGTAAGGTCGGTCGGACATAAACATGTAAAAAAAAACAGAAAAGAATGTGACTTATGTAGTTAACCCTAGGGTGTATAATGAAGGTAACCTAGGGTAGGATAGACATTAAAACATGTCATACAATCATGTTAAATACTTAACAAGTTTGAGTTAAATAAATAATTAACCGACGTTACTAATGTGTTTAGGATTCTCTCAAGGTGGAAACCAATCAAGGCAAGGACCAAGGTATGGTTTTCTTGCAGTCTGTTGTCTACCGGTTTACACCGGCTTGGATGTTGTTTGCTTTTCTGTGTGTTACGACCTTATAAGATTAAGGCATGAAAAGAGTTTACCGTTGTTATACATTAAGATGTTGTAAGGTTGTGACTCCTTTCCCTTGGTTGTCTAACAAGACCTAAAGATTTGCTTGTAGGTGACTTAACAAAATATTGTGTGATCACTAACAAGTGCTAATCGGGGGGAGTGAGGAGTCTGGTTGTTCCGGCCACGCGTGTGATGGATGGGGGTCGATATCATATCCGGTTCGGCTCTCTTGGTGTATGTATAGGTGGTATTCCAATTTGGTTTCTACCTTCCCTTAGCTTATCCAAAGCTAGTTACTGACTCACGTCGGGCCACAGGGGCATACGTATGTTATTTCGGTGTGCTTGGGATCCCTATATCCGACACACCTTGGGTATAAGTTAACCGTTCTATATAACTAGACGGTAACGAGGTTGGTAACGAGCTTAACATGGGATTGGAAAAATCTCTAGGCTCACATGGTATACTAACTATGGTGGAAGGTTCCTTGTGAGAACCGATTTTATGGTGTTATGTACTGTTATGATGCTATGCAATTTCCCTTGCTATGTTATGGTATATATATATATATGTTGGATGTTTTAAAATGAACGCCATGTTATCATGACAATTGGTTGCGCGCATCCCGGTAGCTGATGGGATGCGCGTTAGCCATACCAGCAAAGGTTGCTGACCCCCTCGGGGGCTCCATATTTTATTGCAGGATGAGGATCGAAGAAGCGGAGTGGCTCTAGATCCTAGGTCGATGATGTACTTTTGGTTGTTTTGGATGTTGAGCCCGGGATGCGCCTGTGCTCCCGTGGCGTTATATTTTGGTACCGTTCGTTAAACAGTGGTGGAGGTTTACAGTTGGTAGTGGTGATGTAAATTAAATACTCGGTATGGTTGGTTATGTTTATATATGGATGTTAGATTCTCTGCTCGGGAGTCTGATCATCAGACCGATACACTTGTATTTATTCTGCCTAGTTAACCACGTGGGTGGTTAACGGCGTTGTAACACCAAAGCGTTTAGTTATTGTTTGGTTGGTTTTTTCCGCTGCGATTTTCGATAGTTGCTAGGGGCGTTGTAGGGGTGTTACAAAAAGTGGTATCAGAGCGAAGTATCGCTCTGACGACTAGAATACCGAGCTAGAAATATACCGAGTTAGGAAACCTAACCACAGTTACCTAAGTGGACAGATTTGGAAAGGTTAACCACTAACTAAGTGTGGAATTACCTGGTTGTCGGGAAGATACTATAACCATTGGACCGATAAGTGTGCAAGCATAATGCTAATGAAATGTTCATATGAATTCAGATGGCAGGTAGACCACGAGGTAGAGGCCGCGGGCGCGGTACTGGAGGTTTGGGTGACCAGGGCGATGATACTACGGCACAGACCATGGCTGAGGCGGTTGCAGCCGCCGTAGCCCAGTTGGTACCCGATTTGGTTGCTGCTATACAGCAAGGGCAACTGCCCGGAGTTCAGCCACCGCCACCACCGCCACGAGAGACCAATTGGGTCAAGGCGTTGGCTGATCTGAGACCGCCGTCATTCAATGGGGAGACTGATCCTCGAAAGCTGGAGGCGTACATCTCCGAGCTGGAGACCGCCTACGAGACCTTGGCAGTACCTGCTGAAGCTAAGGTCCGTCTTGCCGCTTACTACTTGAAGGGTACGGCACAGAGTTGGTGGAAGTTGGTGAAGGAGGACAGGATGGCTGATCCTGAGTTTGGTTGGAGGGAGTACACGGCTCTACTGCGAGCTAAGTATTACCCTGTACATGTGCAGGAGGCCAAGCGCCTCGAGCTGGACAGTCTGAGGCAGGGGGATAAGATGTCGGTTGATGACTACTACACCGCATTCACCGGCCTTATCCACCTGTTACCAGACCTTGGGTATTCGAACCGGGTGTTGGTGAACCGGTTCTACAATGGTCTTAGCCACCGTCTCCGCTATGGGATGGGGCCAGCTGAGTATACTACCTTGCAGGTAATTAGAGTACTTTGTTGTGAATCAATCTATACCTTGAGTGAATGTTAATGTGAGTTGGTAAGTGTTTTGTGGGGCATGACTGACATCCTAAAATTCAGGAGTGCTATCATGCCGCTGCTAAGGTTGAAATTACCGTCCGCCTGAGGGACGAGGAGAATGCGCACAAGCGCAAGGCCACCAACGAGGGCCAGAGTCAGCAAGGGTATGGGGGAGGAAAGAAAAAGAAACCCTACCCTCAACCCCAGAAGGGTCAGTACCAGGGTGACAAGGGCCAAGCCCAGACCACCACAGCTGATGAGCCACTGAAGCTCACGTATGCGTATGCGGCGAAGCCTTTACGCTCCTACCCGCCTAACGGTAATTACTTAACCATGTGTATCTAGTTGAGGTGTATGTTGTTAAGATGGGAAGTGAGTATTGATTGTGTGTTGTTATAGCAGCTAGCGCGGGTTCTGGACGGAGCCACTTTTACTGTAAGTGGTGCAATGGAGACCACCCCGGCAAAGACTGCAAGGGGAATGATGTGAGGTGTCGTCACTGCCAGAAGATGGGGCACCGCGAATTTGAGTGTTGGATGAACCCCAACAGCAGGAACTATAAGCCAAAGGGGCAGTGGAAGGGTAATACTACCACGACCACTGAAGGCCCGAAGGCGATCACTCAGCAGACTTCTGACAAGAAGTACACTGAATCCCAGAAGGGGAAGGGTACGGGGTCCGGCAAGGCCGCCCTGAATGTGGTGGACCGGTCTGAGGCGCCAGGATCCTCTTCGAGACCAGGTACCGCCTAAACTGTTAAATGAAAAAGTGAATGCTTACCGCATTTCATGCATGAGTGTTAGCAAGTCTAAGGGTATGAACATATAAGTAAAGAGTTAGAGTATAATGTGGAAAACACCTAAAGTTAGACAATTTGAAACCTAGGAACCTTCAATATCTGTTATCCAATCCCGCCCACACCAAACCCTGAAGAAACCACCATCAACATCACCGACTTTCCATTGGAGCAATGTCAGGTTATCCAGCCAGGTATGATACTCTTAAATGGATACCTGACACCGGAAGCACAAATCCATATCATCAGACGATGCGACGAGCTTGGAGCAAAACCAGGAGGGTTCTACACACCCGAATACCCGAACGGAGCAAGGATGCAATTGAAGATGATGTGCATGGGTAAGGACTGGAACCCTTACACCAAGACATATCAAGAAAAGCGAGTCGAAGACGGAGCAACAGTACCAAGTATACCTGAGGAGTTCCATGCGGTCGTTAATCACGCCGTGGGAATTGCCCAACAAGTTGAAACGGATTCAATTCCAAGTGTGAAGGCAGATCTATGCATTGTGAACTTCTACCAGAAGGGTGGACGGTTAGGTATACACCAAGACAAGGACGAGTCACCCGAGTCTCTGAGTAAGGGAGTACCCGTGGTGTCTTGGTCCATTGGTGATACCGCAGTGTTTGTATATGGCGAGCAGAAGCGTGCTGACCTCGCAAAGAAGCTATTGTTGAAATCGGGAGATGTATTAATCATGGGTGGGCAATCAAGGATGCTATACCATGGCATCAGAAAGATCAAACTGAATACCGCACCGTCGGAAGTGATCAATGCCACACACATGAAACCCGGACGTTTGAATTTAACCTTCAGAGAGTTTTAAGCCTTGTATAATTATGTGATGCGATAAACCAGTGTGTATTAAGGATGTTGTAAGTGTAAATCATGGCGACAGTATAAGCCAATGAATGTTGTAAAAAGAGTGTGTTAATGAATAAAGTGGAGTTGTTTGAAGCATATAAACCGTGTTGTTACCCAATACTTATTAGTTTGCCAATGAATTAGGCTGTGCACTCGGAACGAGAGGTATACTGAGTGTCTGCAATAAGGCAGAAGCCGGCAAGAGCGGCACAATCCTCACCGGTACCTTTCCAGTGAATGGCGTGGATGCATCGATCTTGTTCGACTCTGGAGCCTCTCACACATTCATTTCGCTATCATTTGCGAAGAGGCTGGGGTTAGACGGTGAAGAGATGCCAGACTTCGTGGTCACTCTCCCGTCGAAAGAGCGGATCAGGTGTACCCACTACTACCGAGATGCTGTTGTTCGAATCATGGATGAGGAGTTTCCGATCGACTTGATAGAGTTCGGCGGACTAGGTTTTGATGTGATTGTCGGGATGAACTGGTTGGAGCGGTACAAGGGTAGAATCCTGTGTGCCGAGCATCGACTTCTTCTTCGGAGTCCATCTGGGGTTACTATATCATACCGCCAGAGGCCCAGGGAGCCTTCGACACAGATCATCACCGCCATGGCCATGTATCGTGAGTTGCGACGAGGAAATGATGTATACCTCTGCTATGTCCAGGACATAGAGAGAGACCCTGAGTTTAGCCCAGATGTGCCGGTAGTGTCGGAGTTTCCTGATGTATTTCCTAAGGAACTGCCGGGCATGCCACCAGCACGAGAGGTTGAGTTTGAGATTGATCTAGTTCCGGGCACCGGGCCCATTGCGAAAGCACCTTACCGTATGGCTCCAGCAGAGATGACAGAGCTCAAGGAGCAGCTGAGAGACCTACTCGACAAGGGCTTTATCCGCCCTAGTGTTTCACCATGGGGAGCGCCGGTCCTCTTCGTGAAGAAGAAGAACGGTAGCCTCCGCCTATGTATTGATTATCGGGAGCTGAATGCTGTTACGGTGAAGAACTGTTACCCCTTGCCACGCATCGACGATCTATTTGATCAGCTGAGGGGAGCATCAGTATTCTCCAAGATAGACCTACATTCCGGATACCACCAGATTGCCATCCGTGACATTGATATCGAAAAGACAGCATTCAGAACTAGGTATGGGCATTATGAGTTCACAGTTATGCCGTTTGGCTTGTCAAATGCACCAACAAAGTTCATGGACTTAATGAACCGTTTGTTCCAAGATCAGTTGGACAAATCAGTGGTAGTCTTCATCGATGACATACTTGTGTATTCGAAATCGAGAGGTGAGCATGAAAGCCACCTGAGAGATGTATTGCAGACATTGAGAAAGAATCAGCTGTATGCTAAATTTTCTAAGTGTGAATTTTGGTTGAACCAAGTATCATTCCTTGGACATGTGATTTCTGAGGTCGGGATTGCTGTTGATCCGGCAAAGATAGATGCAGTGCGCACCTGGCCTAGGCCGAAGACAGTTACCAACATCAGGAGCTTCCTCGGTCTGGCAGGTTATTATAGGAGGTTTGTGAAGGACTTCTCCAGTGTCTCGAAGCCGATGACTTCCTTGATGAAAAAGGATGCACCATTCGAGTGGACAGTCGACTGTGAGAGTGCTTTCACGAGTCTCAAGGATGCTCTGACATCTGCACCGGTTCTGACATTACCAGACGGTCCAGATGGTTTTGAGGTCTATTGCGACGCATCGGGCAGGGGTATGGGTTGCGTGTTGATGCAACACGGGAAGGTCGTGGCTTACGCCTCCCGACAGCTGAAGAAGCATGAGGAGAACTACCCTACCCATGACTTAGAATTGGGGGCCATTGTCTTCGCACTGAAGATATGGCGACATCACTTGTATGGGGTAAGTGTGACGATTTATTCTGACCACAAGAGCTTAAAGTACTTGTTCACTCAGAAGGAGTTGAACATGAGGCAAAGAAGGTGGGTTGAATTTCTGAATGACTATGACATCAATTTACAGTACAAGGAGGGCAAGGCAAATGTGGTAGCTGACACATTGAGTCGCCGAGCACACTCTCTCCATTCGCTAGTCTCTCATACTGGCTTGGTTGAAGAGGTGCGGAGTGCTCAGATGACGGATCAGTACATGATGGAGATTAGACAGAAGCTTATTGATGGCACATTCGAGGGTCAGAAGTACGACTTCAGACTCCACGATGATGACCTGATTAGGCTTAATGGCCGACTGTGTATACCCAGGAGTAGCGCTGAGTTGAAGGAGCGCATATTGAGTGAATCCCATTGTTCTACTACTTCGATTCACCCCGGAGCTTCAAAGATGTATAAGGGTATGAAACGTTATTTCTGGTGGGCGGGAATGAAAAAGGATGTAAATGACTATGTGTTGAGGTGTCTCACTTGTCAGAAGGTCAAGTTTGAGCACCGACGGCCTGGTGGTATGGTGCAGCCAATGCCAGTGCCGGAGTGGAAGTTCCATGACATATCTATGGACTTCGTGGTAGGGCTTCCGCCTACAAGGGGAGGTCTGAATATGATTTGGGTTGTGGTAGACCGACTGACCAAGGTGGCTCGATTCATACCGATGAATGACACCTGGAAAGTGGCTAAGCCTGCAGAGCTCTTCGACAGAGAGATAGTGAGACATCATGGGGTTCCGAAAACGATTGTATCAGACAGAGATACCAGATTCCTATCCAGATATTGGAAGTCCACACGAGAGGCACTGGGAACCGAACTGAAATTGAGTACAGCGTTTCACCCACAGATAGATGGTCAGAGTGAGCGCACCATCCAGACACTTGAGGATATGTTACGTGCATGTGCACTTGACTTTCAGACCAGCTGGATTGATAAGTTATATCTGATCGAGTTTAGTTACAACAACAGTTACCATGCTTCGATCAAGATGTCTCCCTTCCAGGCATTGTACGGTAGACCATGCCGCACGCCTTTATGCTGGGATGAGTCGAGTGAGACGGTCATTATAGGACCAGAGTATCTGGAACAGGTTCAGGCGGAAGTTCGCCAGATCCGGGCTAACATGAAAGCAGCTCAGGATAGACAGAAGTCGTACGCTGATGTGCGCAGACGTAACCTGGAGTTCGCCGTAGGCGATCAGGTATTTCTTAGGGTATCCCCCATGAAGGGAGTATTTCGTTTTGGCCAGAAGGGCAAGTTGAGCCCGAAATATGTGGGTCTTATGTTGTGACGGAGCGGATCGGCCCGGTAGCTTATAGACTTGATTTACCCGCCGAGCTGGGCAAGGTACATGATGTATTTCATGTGTCCCAGTTGAAGAAGTATATGTCTCATCTGTCTCATGTGCTTCAGCCTGAAAGGCTAACCTTAGAGCCGACCATGCGATCAGTGGAGACTCCCGTACAGATTCTGGATACTAAGACCCGAGACACTCGCCATAAGTCTGTGAGACTGGTGAAGGTCCTCTGGTCTAACCAGGACGTTGAGGAGGCCACTTGGGAGCTGGAAGATAAGATGAAGGCGAAGCACCCGTCATTGTTTGCTTCTTAGTGTTTATATGTATAGGGTACGGGGCGTACCCCTTTTAAGGGGGGTAGAGCCGTTTCGGTTATGGTTGTGTACGACATGTATATGTATACATTGTCTATGTTATGTTACAGACCGTTGTGTCTGAATGGTATTATGTGGTTGGACCTCGAGTCCGTTGTGGTGTAAGTATGATGGTTGGGTTGGCAATGATGTTTTGGAAGTGTGGTGTTATAAGATTTTCCCCGTGTTCTAATATTAAGATATGTGGGAAGTATGAACTTTGGGGACAAAGTTCTTTGAAGGGGGGTAGATTGAAATACCCCAAACCTTGGTACGTTGGTTAAACATTAAAACATGAATTATTAAGACTAAAAAGAGTCTTAGAAACATTAGTAAACATATTTAAACAAAAGAAAACACAAAATGTGCTTTAAAGTCAATAAGAGCTAAAATGTGCTCTAAGCTTGGAATAAGCTTGGGTAAGACCTAATGAACTTACCAAGACCTTATATATATATTAATGAACATATTAAATCAATTACCAAAGAAAAACAAGATTGAAAACAAGTTAAAACACAAAATGTGCTTTAAGAAGTCTTAAACCATTTTTGAAAAATTGTCTTGTAAATGAGTTTTGAGTGGCTAAATGTCCATCATTACTCTTAAATATATATGTGTACTATATAGTATCACATTTGGGTGGCTATATTAATGGGAAATCAAAAATTTCACTTCTAAGTGCCTTGTTTAGGTGAATAGTGACTTTTATAAGCTAGTTTATAACATATGTTGTATTAAGTAATTAAATTGACAAACAAAGACTAAAATACCCTCATTATAATATAGGGGGCCGGTTTTCTAAGTGTGGTGACTCACCACTCTCTAGTTGTTATAATAAGTAAGTAAAGAAAACTAATTAAACTTACTTTTACTTTATTACTACAAATATCTTCTTAAAAGCAAATTCTATCTTCATTCTCATTTCTTTCCTTCATTTCCCACGGTCCCAATCTTCTTCTTCCTTCCTTCTTGCTGTTCTCTCACGGTAATACCACTACCACCATGAAAACTCCATCTTTGACCTCTTGCTAAATCAAGCTCACTTGTCCAAATCAAAAACCAACACCACCAATCTCTTCCCCTCATCAAGCTCTTCATTTCCATCTTCTCAAAACTCCAAGAGCCCCATTTCGGTGCCAAGGTGTTCCACCATTGAAGGAGCTTGAGCTTGTATTTTGACATATTATTACTCTCCTTTGCTTCTAGGTAAGGAATCTCAAAGAAAAATCATGTTTCCTCCATGTTTTTACCTTGACCGAAAATACACATTGATATAGCTCTTTGTGTGACTTTGTTCTAGCTTCATTTCAACTCTTCATGGACTAGGTGGAGTCCTCTCTTGTTATATATTCAAACTCTCCTCAAAGATCAAGGTAAAACAACTACATTAATGTTTTTGAAACAATGTAAAATTAGGGTTTACAATGAGATGAAGCTCAAAGCTTGAATACTCATTATGGTGTTTGTATATTGTTTAGAACTTGACAAGGAAACAAATACCTTATCGGTTTCATAAGGAAACAAGAAAGAAGTGGGTTGGAAAAGAGGTAAATCTACTAACCTAATGTTGTTTAATGCCTTAGGAGAAATGAGCTTATAAATGCTTATTAAAACTACCTAAAGAGCAAATGGTGAATGACTTAGTAAAGTGTTCTCAAGGAGACTAGTAAAATAACATATGTCTTGTTGTATGTAATCGCAGGTTAAAGGCATATATATTGTGGAAATTCAGTGTTTATGATTTAAGCACTTTAAGGGCCTAAGAGCCATGCATTTTAAGGGCCTAAGTGCCATGCAATTTAAATTATGCACTATATTGTGATGTAGTGTGAATTTGGTGAAGTTTTGTGAGAAAGTGTTCTTGGTGTTCGTAGTGTTCTTGGATGTTTAATGATGAAAACAGTGTGCTAAGGTGTAACAAAATACTAGGAGAACTTATGTCGAAATTTAGGAAATGTATAAGGAGTTCATGATGTTTTAAAGGGATTGTGAGGAACTAGGAAGTGCTCTAGAGTGTAACAAGGACTTAGGCATGATCTTGAAGTTTTAGTAAGCACCAAAGTCACTTTGGGACTTAGGTAAATACTTAGGCAAACTTTGGTAAATAAGGAGAAAGTGTGAACTTGGTAAAGAATTTTCAAGAAGGATACAAGGAGTTAGTTGTGAGAGATGATGCTTGGGAGATGATGTTAAAATAAGGAGAAAGCTTTTGGGATAGTAGTTATCATAGGTATGAAACACCACTTGAAAAACTAGGAGAAAACATTGTAAGTGTTAGAAATTTTGTGAAGATATAAGTAAAGGTTTAAGGAATTAGAAAATAAGTTTATGAGTGTTTAAGGATGTCTTGAGGTGTGTTTAAAGTGCCCAAATGAGGTTAGGGAGTACTAGGTTATATGGGGTGAAGTTTGGAGTCGAATGTAAAAAGGAAAAGAAAGATCTGGGGCAGACCGGACTTGCGACCGGACTTGCAAGTTCGGTCGAGCCCAGTTTACCCTGCGAGAATTAGCTTCTGGAATGGACCGACCTTGGGGACCGGACTTGCAAGGTCGGTCGGGCTTGAATTTTGTGTACGGATTGAGTTACTGGAATCGACCGGACATAGGACCGGACTTACAAGGTCGGTCGGAGTAGAGAATTTTGACGGAAACGTGTTCTGGAATCGACCGGACTTGGGTAAGTCCGGTCGGTAAGGTCGGTCGGACATAAACATGTAAAAAAAACAGAAAAGAATGTGACTTATGTAGTTAACCCTAGGGTGTATAATGAAGGTAACCTAGGGTAGGATAGACATTAAAACATGTCATACAATCATGTTAAATACTTAACAAGTTTGAGTTAAATAAATAATTAACCGACGTTACTAATGTGTTTAGGATTCTCTCAAGGTGGAAACCAATCAAGGCAAGGACCAAGGTATGGTTTTCTTGCAGTCTGTTGTCTACCGGTTTACACCGGCTTGGATGTTGTTTGCTTTTCTGTGTGTTACGACCTTATAAGATTAAGGCATGAAAAGAGTTTACCGTTGTTATACATTAAGATGTTGTAAGGTTGTGACTCCTTTCCCTTGGTTGTCTAACAAGACCTAAAGATTTGCTTGTAGGTGACTTAACAAATATTGTGTGATCACTAACAAGTGCTAATCGGGGGGAGTGAGGAGTCTGGTTGTTCCGGCCACGCGTGTGATGGATGGGGGTCGATATCATATCCGGTTCGGCTCTCTTGGTGTATGTATAGGTGGTATTCCAATTTGGTTTCTACCTTCCCTTAGCTTATCCAAAGCTAGTTACTGACTCACGTCGGGCCACAGGGGCATACGTATGTTATTTCGGTGTGCTTGGGATCCCTATATCCGACACACCTTGGGTATAAGTTAACCGTTCTATATAACTAGACGGTAACGAGGTTGGTAACGAGCTTAACATGGGATTGGCAAAAATCTCTAGGCTCACATGGTATACTAACTATGGTGGAAGGTTCCTTGTGAGAACCGATTTTATGGTGTTATGTACTGTTATGATGCTATGCAATTTCCCTTGCTATGTTATGGTATATATATATATATGTTGGATGTTTTAAAATGAACGCCATGTTATCATGACAATTGGTTGCGCGCATCCCGGTAGCTGATGGGATGCGCGTTAGCCATACCAGCAAAGGTTGCTGACCCCCTCGGGGGCTCCATATTTTATTGCAGGATGAGGATCGAAGAAGCGGAGTGGCTCTAGATCCTAGGTCGATGATGTACTTTTGGTTGTTTTGGATGTTGAGCCCGGGATGCGCCTGTGCTCCTGTGGCGTTATATTTTGGTACCGTTCGTTAAACAGTGGTGGAGGTTTACAGTTGGTAGTGGTGATGTAAATTAAATACTCGGTATGGTTGGTTATGTTTATATATGGATGTTAGATTCTCTGCTCGGGAGTCTGATCATCAGACCGATACACTTGTATTTATTCTTCCTAGTTAACCACGTGGGTGGTTAACGGCGTTGTAACACCAAAGCGTTTAGTTATTGTTTGGTTGGTTATTTCCGCTGCGATTTTCGGTAGTTGCTAGGGGCGTTGTAGGGGTGTTACAGCGTCTATCGCTGAGACTACACTTATTGTGCAGGTTGCTGAACACGTTGAAGCCGAAGTGCGGGACTGGGTAGTTAGGACTTTGTTGATTTGGATTTACCGTTCATACCTCGCTATGTATTAAATGATTCCACTGGAAAGGGGTTGTAAGATTTGGATTATGTTTAGATGCTCACAGTAGTTGTGCTTTTGACACTTAGATAGAAATGTAGGTGGTGTCTCGTTGTCACCGCGGATTGTATTTTTATGCTTAATTTTGTTAAGATGTTGTACTGCTACATCACTCGTATGGGCGAGTGGTGGCAAGTAACACCCATGTGAGTTCTATTACTGTGATTCCTTCCGCTGTGAGACTCCTTTAATTCATGTTCACGTGAGTGACTATTTCGTATTTGTTATGAGGGGTGTTACAAAAGTGGTATCAGAGCGGAGTACCGCTCTGATGACGAGATACTAGGCTAAGACAGTGAGCTTAGGATTTGGGAAACACGGGGAACGTTTGTGAGGTACGAAACGTCTTTGTCTTAATGAAATTATGTGTTGGCAGAGCCTTTGGCCTGCAAGTATAGCCCTTGGGGCACACAAATGAGTTGATCGTATTAAGGTGTGTTATTGAGAAGACGAACGGTAATACCGACATCTAGTGGTGGTGTGAGCCAGGAAGCTGGCCAAGGGCATAAAGGCCTGGGAATATTACCCCTGTTAAGGTCCAGCTGAGAGCTCAGCCACGAGGAGACACAAACGTCATGTGTACATTGGCGACAGTCCGCTTTCATGTGGAAGTCCAGTACGTACTACCGCCGACAGCACCCCTCCCGCCACAACCCAATGAGTATAATACAACTAAGAAATATAATCCCCGAATATAGGGAGAAGGGCTACAAGCCCAACGGACTGCCTCAACACTCTCGCAGCGAATGAACAATTCCTGCTCCTGTAACATTTATACAACCTCAAAGTCATACCTCCATTGACGACCAAGCACCGTATCAATAGGCACTGCCAGAGGCGAGCGCCACTACTACCATAACGTCGTGGAAAGGGTCACCCAAGAACACCAGGGCAAGTGGACCGGGAGCACCATGAACTCCGCGAGACCGTCGCCCGTAACGGGACCTTTAACCACCAAACTGTAAAAAGAAATTATATTGAGAACGTAGAGGAACTTTGTGAGAATACCGTCCGGTTATGTTCAAACTTCAATCCTAAACTTATGTGCACACAATACCGTGACACTAGGACCCTGTCGTGGTGGTACCTGTAGGGAGACAAAGTACAAACGTTTACGCTATTATAAATATAATGTGAGGGAGGACTTGATTATTCTAATGACAATGTGGTCAGGGAAATTTCCCAAATCCAAAATACCGTCTTATTCGTGAACAACCACTCTAACAGTGCTTAGACAACCAATGCAACAGTGAGACAAACAAGTCGGGAACCGACAACTCTACTTGCATGGCGCGCTTGCCACTGCAAGCGCTGATTTAAACAATGTACCAGTAATTTCGTCTACCCCGCGCACTTGCCACTGCAAGTGTAACACCCCATATGGGCAACTGTCCAACAACCTAGCTCCCAAGCAATTCGGGCTTGGAAACTAGCCACTTTGAGCCTTTGTCCTCACTTGGTCTTAAAAGTGGAAGGCCTATTATTGTAGTCAACCCATATGTATCCTTATAAACCATTCACAATACTACTCATATCCCGATGTGGGATGGGGGTATTACATACTCCCCCACTCAAAGAACGCGACGTCCTCGTTGCAAGCCTAACATCCAAGTCCCATGGACCTCCTCGGTAGGTGTCGGGTAGATCATCCCGACACGGTCCCGAGTCAGCTCTGATACCATTTGTAACACCCCATATGAGCAACTCTCCAACAACCTAGCTCCCAAGCCATCTGGGCTTGAAAACTAGCCACTTTAGGCCCTCAATCCTCACTTGGGCTGAAAAGTGGAAGGCCTGTTATTGTAGTCAACCCATATGTATCCTTATAAACCATTCACAATACTACTCATATCCCGATGTGGGATGGGGGTATTACAGCAAGTGCTGCAAACAATTACTACTGCAGTTACCACTACTATTATCGTACAAACGAATACTGTAAACTGCGTAGACCTATGGTACGACACCATGGCTACCAATAATCACCAAACAATTGTACACCTCTAGTATAAACTACATAACTACAATTGTTACAATAAACCACTAAGATACGAGGCCTACAACCTCTGAAGGACCCGACGAGTCCGAATAACGCAATGAAAATGGCACACCAGCCCATTACAATTATAACTATTAAACGAGAACGAATGCAATGACACAAGCTGAGAGCCAAGATAACATAATTTAACTATCAAAGCATTCAATGGCTGAATTGGAAGTGGACGGTGAAACCTGATTCCCGGGGATCAAGGGAAAACCAACCACAAATTGGGGTGGAAGGTTAGTCCAACACTGGTACTGATCACACCAGGGCCGGATGACTCCTGAGACTCTTCACAAGTTGCCACAATTGATTACAGTCAGGATAAACAAAACAACAACATACTAGTTACAAACAACTAGCAACAAAGTGGCAATAAGATATTAAATAAAGAAACTTGCGATTAACAGTTTACGTTGTATATATATTAAATCATACAAATAAACTATGAAGAGAATACGATCGTATAGCGATCGTGCCCATACGGTTTCCAACTATATCGTATGCGCAGTATTTATATTAATTCACTTACATTTATATCTCATGATTTATTCTCTTATATTTTATGTCACATTTTCATCATCATCTTGATGTACGATGATATTTGATTGATGCATTATATTATGCAATATATATTTAAGAACTTTATCTTAATATTCTGTAACATTTTCAGGACAATATATTGATAATTCCTAAGGTTTTATTATATCAACCTTAGCCTATAAATTCCATTTTCTCATTAAATATTGTAAACCCATACCTTCAATAAAAACTATATTACTGCGGAAGGCACATACATCAAAATTCTTATTTCCATCAACTACTGATATTTTTCCATTATTACAATATTGCCAATAAATAAAAAAATGTTATACATATCATATAGTTACATTTATAATAAGGTAACTTATAGTTACTAACTATTCATCATCATACGCCAACACGTGATGAACACACAGAGAATTAGTAAAGCGGCGTATCAGTCCACAGATGGACCAAGAGTGAAAAAAACAATTCTACCGTAATACGGCCATTACCAATACCTTCGCAACAATGAACGCGAATCAACACTAAACGCATGAATAATTACCACCTCTGAGCACTACCTTTACTAAGGAGTGCCATATACTGTTATGTACAATTACAACTAATCAACAACAAGATTATGGTTATATGTATTGTCAAGATCATACTGATTATCAGACAAGTCCTAAGTAGAAGAAGGGCTACCGCCATGGGCGTCCCGCCATGTAAAGAAAACGATAAGTATCTATATGCGCTAAAACATGTCGTTCACTGTTGTGACGGCTATCAGTGATGAACGAATGTTCAAATTAAAACAATGGCAAACACATAACCAAACGTTAAATAGCGCGAGTGCGCACGTACCTAATGTACAAATAAGAGGCATAAGCTCAGGAGACCGGGAACACCGACTCCAATTACCTTTCCAGGTATATTACTAAAATAGAAAGATCAAAGTTAATATAATGAAACAAGGGAGCTACGGTACCTACCGTAAGCAATGTGAATAACAATCATGAGTTACTAACAGGCGCCAAACCGCGCACTTGAAATACAAATAACTGCAGTTACAAATAACTGGCACTAAACAATAAGTAACAAGAAAGACATTGTTTACTAACCAAATACCAGAAGTATATACCAGCATTCAATGCTAATCACTAATAGTGATAAATGTTTAGTCCTAATGGACAAACATAATCTTGTGAGAAATAACATACCCTTTGTGGATGCAGTACCATCAATGAGAGTAGTTGGAGAGATGAAGAGCCAAGTTGCTCAAGAAATCATGCAATCTTCAATACACCCAATTAAACTGAAAGGGGAACGCATATAAATTAAGAACCCAAAATATGAGAACTTACCCTACGCCGTATCGGGAAGCATAGGTAAGGTATGATAATGATTAAACCTGGAGGAAATAATCATGTAGGTACTCATGAAGATCGAGACGGGAGAACTGGCATCGCTACCTCAACACCAATATTACGTAAACCGATTACAACCATACAGACGAATCAACGTTTAACGTTCAACTGGTTAGCAACCAAGTGCTACCACTAATATGTTACTAAGGACATGCGTCCAGGGAACAAAAATAATGTTCCAACCACCTTACCACCATACTGCTAGAACATTAGAATCTATGACAAGATAACCAACATTGCAGACCAATCAACATCGGACTACAACGAGGACATCCATCGAAAGGGAGATTGACAATAGAATACTTCACAATAGTCGTGTGACGGACGCTACCAGTTTACTAAACGAGACATGGGACGACCGCACTCCGATAGGAGCATGTGGGCCTGACAGACTTATTTATAGGTTAGTCAGGTAAGTAGTAATGTATCAGTATGGTACCCCATGCATGTAGACAAGTAGTGTTAGGAACACGAGAAGTAGTCAACTCCGTACTACGGACAGTGACGAAGATTACCTCGAAGATGGACGAGAAGAGCCGCAGTTAACCAACGGGCTAGAGAAAACCAAGAACCTACAACACAGAGTAGCAGACGATACACAGTGAAGACAAGGAGACCCTTCGAAGATGACAAGGCAGACGACAGAAACAAGAAACCACTACATGGACGAACAATACGTAGAACCCTCATAAGGATAATGCAAGTTCTTGCAATCCAGAGGAATCTACCGAATGATGTGAACATAAACGCGTGACTACACAATGATGAGAGACAAGCTAAATGCTAGCAGATACCTTAAGAAGGAATAATGGACTTGGAATGTACCACACACATGATGATTCGCTCATCTTGTCTGTTTGACTCTTTAGATATTAGCTGCTGAGAGTTTACGCCTCTACACTCTGTAGGACTGAGTGTTTTGGTATTGCACTTGTCCAGTTATTAATCTAGTAGAAATACAGAAAGATACAATGGATATCAACAAGAGTGTGTATCAAAGATCTACAACAGTGTATTACCTTAGAACAAAACCACCAGGAGACACGGATGACAATCATCATCTACGTGGACATGTAGGCGGGTACGTCTTGGTATTACAAAGACAAGTGCAAAGAGCACCAAGTACTAACAAGAGCCAATGTCATATTATACCTCTAGCTGAATATCAGTGGGAGAAGACACACGAATGTATGCTAGTGATCCGAATAAGAGGATACACAGTAATGGAAAGAGGGAAATTGAGCCTATGTTCACGGGTCTGCACCTCATACAGAGCGAGTGGGCCCATTAGAACGAACTTGGGAGAGAGCACAAATACGTGCCTCACCCTTTATATATTTAAAGAGCCCGAAGGGGCTAGAGTCATACCCGTCTCTCTGACATGAGAATAATCTACTCCAAAGGTGAAAACACCACATGAGAGTTAGAGAACTCTATGAAAGCCAAGTATCCAGCGCTCCTTGTGTAGTGGTTGTTGAATACTTGTGGGGTACGGGGGCGTAACCCTTTTTAAGGGGGGTAGAACCTCTTGACTGTGCACACGTTTGCACTAAATTCTGTTATTTCGTATGCGGGGCATACAATAGTTTGTGGGTATGCGGGGCATACGATGTTGGTTGTTGGTATGTTTGTGGGTATGCGAGGCACATGATGTTGATTGTTGGTTTGTTTCGTATGCGGGGCATACGTTGTTTATGATGTTGGTTGTTCATTTTGTTGGTGTTGTTTGGTACGCGGGGCATACGTGGTAGATTTGTTTGTGTGAGATGTGCACTTGTATGTATGAATTTTATGAAATACTAAATGGCCTGTTTACACCCAGGTGTAAGTACTTTCTTTATGATACTGTAATATATATGTGTACCTTGTAGATTGATACTTAGGGTATCAATTAGATACGTGATGTGGAATGATGATATGGTATGACACCTCGGGGAGGTTGTCACGGTTGGTAGAACTGATAGGAAATAATGGTGCTGATGGATCGCCTATATCCATATATGTTGGAACTAACACCACAATTGAGGGCTATGTGCGGTATAAGCACAATACGAGTGTGTAAATGATATCATATAGATGTACATTACGGGATTATATGGGTAGTTATTAATACACCTACCTAGTAAAGTGACTTCGGGACGAAGTTTTTTAAGGGGGGTAGATTGAAACCCCTAATGAGTTAAATATGATTAAACATATAATCAATTAAATTAAGGCCTAAACATGCCTTAAAAAAATTAAACACAACAATGTTTAACAGAAAACAAAGAAACACCCTTTGACCTTTTAGGGTGAATAAATATCCAAACGACACCGTTTGACAAATTTTTTTAACCTGAGCCTTTAAACACATAAATGAACACATTAAAACCGTTTCCAAGGGAAACCGAGCTCAGAAACTCATTGGGACACAAAACGTACACCAAACTTCTTTAAAACACATTTTTGGTGAGATTGTCTCCAAATGGGTTCTATTTAATTTAGGGTCGTGAATACCCTCAAATATACAAAGTGTAGTAAGTGCACACCTTAAACGTCTAAATGGAAGTTTATCACAAACCAAAAAAAAATATGGGCATTGTTTTGTGAATAATAACCAGATATTACAAAGTAACATTTAATCACTTAATCTAGTCTATGGTCAACATATTCCCTTGACCTTGGCTGATATGCTACCGTCAGTATAAGCCTCATTTTCCAGCATATTACCGTCACAAATTGCAAGCATATATATACCGCCTATTATTACCACTTCAATAAAGTACACAAGCATGATTGTATGATGTAACTTAGTCACTTCTTTTTTTTATCACCAGGCCGGTTGATAAGGACGGGTTCCTAGGGGTATACTGGCCAGTTACAAAACAAAATAATTGTGACACATCAAGCTACTCTATAAAGCAAGAATTAGTACACTTTTACATAACAATAAACTAATACCTCATCTCCCCCACTTGACACTACCGCCCGCCTGATTGCCTCGTTCATCTGCACCAAGTCACCGAGATAGCACATACACAAATAAGCCTATGGTTGTATACATATATTATATATAAAGTGCAAACCAACCTACTCCATTTGACCGACAGTGCATGCGGGCATAAGAACACATGAGACATAGGAAACTTCCCAAGCCCATACCTACTACACTAGTACCAATTCCCTCGTTTTGTTTTTCTTCATTCCAGTACTTTTCCCACTTTCAGTCGTAAAACCCAGACTCTCCTCTTGAGTCCAACACCGAGAGACAACATCGGTTTTTGCAGGGTTGCTATCTCCTCTAGGCGAGAGTTTTGGCTCAAAGAAAATATACCCACCTTCTTCCTTTACTCTCCTCTCTACATCGAACTCATTCAAGCTTATTCCTATCCAGCCAACAACACTGCGTAATACTTGAAGCTGGGCAGTTCCTCGGCTGGTACAAGGAGAAAAAAGGAACGAATCAAACTGATGCTCTACGATGAAGCTTTCCTGCTGTTTCAACAAAATAAAACCGTGAGTGGACACCCGCCTTCAAGACTGCTACTGCTTGCTGTAACGAACCAAGCCAAGTCGGTGTATGAGGTGGAGTAACTCCTCGGTTTGTAACAGATGAGGAAAGGAGAACAATCGCCACGACTTTCCAGAGTAAACAGACACACCATTCTCTTCTGCGTAGCCGGCAATATTACCAGTCTTATTGAGCTCTCTCCTCCTGTATCTTCACGTCAGAATCAGAGGAGAACAACCAGCATGTAGAGAAGGAAGAGCTCCAAGTTTAGATTTTCTTCATCCATTGCGGTAAGGACTCTCCATCTCAAATAGCAGGCTTCGTTCCCCTAGCTGTACCGGTAATATGCCTAGTGTTTCTGATCCTTCTACCGGTGTCTCTGCGCGTAGAAAACAGAGGAGGAAGGGAAGAATCATACTGAGGAGCTAAGGTAAGAAAACCGCATAAAACTAGCTCACCCCCTTCTTTTATATCTCGCTAGTCTCTCCAGTCTTTTCTACGTTCTTCTCCTGTTTTCCCTCACGCAATGACCAGTGGAGATTCTTAGTTCTTCTTGCCTTTCCAGAACCGAGAGCACCACCTTCCATGGCTACTACGTCGAGCTAGCTCTTTCCTTGCTCCTTATACGAACCAAACCAGAAGAAGACATCAGCTTTGTGAAGGAGGAGAACGAAGCATTGAACCTCCTTTTCTTGACTTGCTAGATGAGCTATACCACTGCACATTCCTTCATGCTCTAACCGGTAATATACCTAACTGCCATGGGTTTCCCTTCTTGCATTACCAGTTACATTCCATTTATTCCAGCTCCTATAAACTCCCTCTCTGCTCCATCATCCACGCACAAAACAGAAGAGACTCTAAGCTCTTTCCATTGTTTTCTTCACGTGAAAAAAAAAGAGACAGAGGAGGAAGTCCCCAGCATATTCATTATTCTTCACGTAACGACCGGTGGAAGTCCCATGCTCCTTCCGGTTGTTTTCTAGAACCGTGAACAACATTCACCACCATGGCCTCTGCTACTGCTGGAGGTAAGTGACCGTTGATACAAAAATTGTACATCCTCCTCCTTCCTTCCCCTCTGTAATGAGCTTATTTTCCCTTCATTCTCGCCCAGCTCAAGCCATTCTCTTCACGTAAAACCAGAAGGGAAGTGCCCAGACTTATGTAACTGAAGGACCCAAACAACAACCGCCTTGCGGTACCATGTCTCGGTAAAAAATTTTCCCTCATGTATGTTCCTTGTTACACCGTAATATATTCCAATCTCTTAGCTTAAATGTGTGTTTCCCTTCGTGCAAAAAAAAAAAACCAGAGGAGATTACCCTACTGACGACGGATCAAACACAGGAGGACACTCCTGTTCTACCTTGCTTTTGGTAAGGAAAACCACACCATTTCCCTCCTTGTTTTGCCGGTGAAGTGTACTAGTATAAGTATCAATTTTTAACGTGTGTTTTGCTCTAAACCAAGGCTTGAACCACTCCCAAGTACCCCGTCAAGATAAGAGGGGAAGCGTAGAGTTATGCCTAACAAACCGTGAGCCTTGGAGAGCTTTGGCTAGTTTGGATTACTTGAAAACATGGTAAGTATACTAAACTTAATATATGATAAAGTCTATATGTTATTTGATTACATTAAATACAAGCCGTGAGTGAACAAAGCTTGGAATAGCTTAACTAAGTGATATAATGTTTTATAACATTTTTAGTTGGGGATATAAGGTTGAGATGACATATTATGTCATGGGGAGTAATTAAATAATTTTAGAAAAACATTAAAGGAATCTATACTATCAGCCGTAAACATACATTGTTTTATGACATTTATGTGTAATTATATTCTATGTTAATTAATGTAACAAGGCCAAGCATTTTAGGCCATTTAATTTAATTACTATGTTAAGTTACAAATGAATTTAAAATGAATTTAGAACAAAATATATATTACCGAAATAATTTGGAGTTGGATTGCAATTTAAACAAATTTTAGAGACTGAAAATAAATAAAATCGGAAACTATATGTTAAAAGAGATATTCTATGAAGTTTATTAAATTTTATGAAATATGGGGGTCAAATGGCAATTTTTGAGTAAGTGTGGTCAAAACCGCAAATACATAAACCTATGGTCAAACTAGTGTGTGTTGGGTCAGCATTGACCAAAATAAAAACCTTGACCAAATTTAATGTTATAAATAATTAATTTAGGAACTTATATTAACATTATAAGTGAAATGTGGGATTTATGAAAATTTTGGGGTATACAATGTAATTACCGAAAAGTTTGAGTGTAGTTTGATTAATATGATGGTTTATATCTTGAGTATTAAATTTGGGAATTTTTGGAGTTAATAAATGGGTATATTGATAAAAGAGTATAATATATGATTTTTGTGACATATGAAAGTGTATAATATAAATATGTGGTTATTTTGTAAATGAGGAGAAGATAGTGGCTGGAAAAGAAATATACCAAACAGCTACGGGCTGTTCGGTAATATTGAGGAAATAACATATAAAAACTATATGATATGAATAATACGACGTTTGGAATGATATAACATATGATATGTAAAAATATTATAAGATTTGTGGTAAAGATCTAAATATGGGAAGATAAGTGTTGAAACAAAAAAAAAAACCTAAGGGGTTTGTAGTATTCTTCGGAAATATTGAAACTATATAGTATACATACTATATAATTCAAATGCTATAAAATATGGTGAGTTAAGTATGTTATAAAAATTGTAGTGAAATCGTAATAATAATGAAGTGTGGGGTTTGAAAGGAGATGAAATATTGAATACATGCCTATTCGGCAATTAAGGGGAAATATTACAACACTATAGGTTATATCCTATTACAATGTTTTGATGATATAAAACAAGGTATTTATAACATGCTATAAGTTGTGTGTGACTATATTGTAATAAATGAGGATTATGTAAATAAAGAAGTAATAGTGTGTTGTAAGTATATGTCATTTTCGGTACATAAAATATAAGTACTAAAACTATATGTTGTAAGTTAATGACGTATAAAATATCATACAATGTGATATCATGATATAAGTATAACGCTAAATAATATTAGGGTCAAAAGTATAGTATATAAAACTATACATGCTGGCGCATGCATATATTCATGTATCAACAATGAAAATATAAACTATGGTATACAATGATATAAATACTATGGTTTACAGACCATACAATGAAGAACAATAAATGCTAACCTAATAGTATAATTATATATACTATAAAGCCATAAGGTTGTAAACGAATACTACTTTTTTTATAAATGAGAAGTTGTATAACACAAGGTATATCAAGAGAATAATCTAACATACCTTGTGAAGTAACACTGCATGGGATGCATACACCATAGAGTATAAGCAATAACCACGCATGCAGTAATATGCTATAACAATACTTATGCATACAGTATAACGGTTGATTTAAAATACGAGAACGGGCAAATTCTGAATCAGGTGTAACGTTTGTAAAATACTATGGGTTTGGAAAATAATTCCTCTGTTTGAAAACGTTAGCCACGACGTTCGAATAAAAACCGACGTCCTTGTAAACCGTATATTAATACATACTACGAGCAAAGAGTTCTCAATGATAATGATACCTTAACTGTTAACAATTGAAAGTCCGGGGGTGTAAAACCGGGGTTACTGGCGTTATTCGGAAATACCGAATCGTATTTGTCATGTGGATTGACATTTAGCGTTCTTCGTATTGCTAGACCGCTCGTCAGATGTGCGCGCTCGAGAAACTTAGAGATCCATATTGTGCATCCTTGGTCCACGGTGTACGGTATGTAAAGGGATTTGATCCGGGTTGTCCTGAGGAATTCCTCGGGCTCGGATTTGTTTGATAAATAACTTGTGTGAATGTATGTATGTATGTGATTTATGTGTGTGATGTGTAGTTATGTTCACTGCATTATTTATTTATGCACGAACGTCCTACGGGACTAATACTACATCGACTATAGATCGACTTATACAAAACTACATATGCGAAATGTGTGATTGTGACCCCTGTTGCTTGAACTAATACGCTAAGTATTACAAGTATGTAGTTATAACCTAAGTAAAATACTTAGGAACGGGACACGACATTGTCGGTCTCTAGAGCTTTGACTCGAACGTGAACGTTACCTAGAATAATTCTAGGCATGCGTAAGACCCATAGGGCAGCCAACAAATTAGGTGATGTACTCCATAACTAAAACTGTAACTGACTATCTAACTAAAAAAGCTAACAGTGGAGTGCGAATGAATGTGATGATGTACCTTAATCCAGACAGTCACTGGCTGCTGGTCGCGCGTAGAGATCTCTTGGGTTATCCTGTATCGGGTTTTCCCTAGTAAATCCTGATCGAGCCTAGATAGATCGTCAGGCGGAGTGTGCTACCGTTGGCACCAGGCCCTTGGCCACCTAAATGGACGCCTTTACAAAGGCAAAGTGAATAAGTCCCAGAGTCTTCGGATGATCAGGGCAGTGAGCACCTTTGTGTGTACGTGGGACTACTGTCCAAGTGAGTATATTTCGGGTTGTCCTAACTGACGCCCGACTGTGCTAACCTAAACAAACGATATGTGAAGGCCCGGAGGGCCGAGTGATGTACTATGTGATGATGTTAACATACGATGAATGAGTTCTCAATGCCATTGTATTGTATGATGTATGACAGTAATGTGTATATCCATATATGACTGTTTGGATTGGATGAATGATTATATATTCATGCATGTTGTTACAGTGTTTATTATATCTGTAAAATGACAAAGCATGAAATCAATCTAATATCAAGACGGTTAAAAATGACAAGTGACCAATAGGGTCCAGATCCGGCATACTCAGCGTCTATCGCTGAGACTACACTTATTGTGCAGGTTGCTGAACACGTTGAAGCCGAAGTACGGGACTGGGTAGTTAGGACTTTGTTGATTTGGATTTACCGTTCATACCTCGTTATGTATTAAATGATTCCACTGGAAAGGGGTTGTAAGATTTGGATTATGTTTAGATGCTCACAGTAGTTGTGCTTTTGACACTTAGATAGAAATGTAGGTGGTATCTCGTTGTCACCGCGGATTGTATTTTTATGTTTAATTTTGTTAAGATGTTGTACTGCTACATCACTCGTATGGGCGAGTGGTGGCAAGTAACACCCATGTGAGTTCTATTACTGTGATTCCTTCCGCTGTGAGATGCCTTTAATTCCTGTTCACGTGAGCGACTATTTCGTATTTGTTATGAGGGGTGTTACAGCAGACCTCTACACACCCGTCAATGCACACGCTACTCCAAACTGTCCTCTCCTACTGAGGGCATCAGCTATGACATTTGCTCTACCAGGATGGTAGAGGATCTCTAGGTCGTAGTCGTGCAACAACTCCAGCCACCACCTCTGCCTCAAGTTCAGCTCCTTCTGAGTGAACAGATACTTGAGGCTCTTGTGGTCCGTATACACCTTGCACGACACTCCATATAGGTAGTGTCTCTAAAGACTCAGCCCAAACACCACAGCAGCCAGCTCCAAGTCGTGGGTCGGATAGTTCTTCTCATATGGCTTCAGCTGACGGGAGCCATATGCAACTACCTTCCCATGCTGCATCAAGAGACTCCCGAGTCCCTATTGGGACGCATCACAGAAGACCTTCAGTCCCTTGGTCCCCTTTAGAAGAGTCAGAATCAGCGTAGATGTCAATCTCTTTTTCAACTCCTGAAAGCACTGCTCACAGGCTTCACTCCACTCAAACTTCACCTCCTTCAGCAGTAGACGAGTCAAAGGAATCACTAGACTGGAGAAGCCCTCCACAAATTTACGGTAGTAGCCTACTAGTCCAAGAAAGCTTCGAATGTCCCCAACATTAGTGGTCTGCCCCACTCTATAATAGCCCTAATCTTCTCCGGGTCCATGGAGATACCATCCTTGGAGAGAACGCGTCCCAAGAAGACAACCTGATCCAACCAGAACTTGCACTTCTTTAGCTTCACGTACAGCTCTCTCTCAATTAGAGTCTGGAGAATGGTCGTTAGATGCTCCTCGTGCTCCTTTACACTCTTGGAATACACCAAGAGGTCGTCTATGGAAACCACAGTGAACTGGTCTTAAAACGGCTTGAACACCCGGTTCATCATGTCCATGAATACAGAAAGCGCATTCATCAGACTGAATGGGATCACTAGGAACTCGTAATGTCTATGACAAGTCTTGAAGATGGACTTAGGCACGTGGTATGCCTTAGTCCTTAACTGATGGTAACCGGACCTCAAATCTATCTTTGAAAACACTCTCACCTCAGCTAGCTGGTCAAACAGATCATTGATGTGCGGGAGAGGATACCGGTTGTGAGCCTCGATTTTAAATCCTATCCTGTGTTGATTAAATTGATTGAGATCTAGTCGGGTTTAGGTCCACTTATAACCTAAGTTTAATAACTATGTCATATAACATTAATTATTAATACCTAAGCTAGCTCACTGGAACCTATTATGAGTCGCCACCTAATTTTAACCTAGATCAAATTAGGAAAGGAGATTCGGGTTTAGGGGCTTGATATTCGACTTAATTAGGGTTCAATTACTTTCATTACCCTTCCTAGGTCGTTTTTCCTCTACTTGATGTATTTAAGGCTTACTACAAAGTCGTTTTTAACCTAAGTGTGCGCTTCTATTTTTTTATTTTTTAGCCTTTTTTGACAGAAAATTAAAGTGAAATTAAAACCTACCTAAACTAGGGTTTCAGAGGCAGAATTAGGTCAAATTTTAATCACGTCCGTGGCCACGGACCTAATGTCCGAGACCACGGACCCCAGTTGAATTAAATGAGTTCGAAAACAGAACTGAAATAAAAACGCAAACTTGAAAAGTCCGGGGCCACGGACAGGATGTCCGTAGCCCGGACATAGTTTAGCAAAACCTAAATTTTTAAAAATTTAAAATCCCGCCGCTGTCCGTGGGTGTCCGTGGTCACAGACAACCCGTCCGTGGTCCCAGACCATGCATCCGAAGTCACGGACCACCCACAGACGGTGGGTTTTTGTTGGTTCCCGACGGTGTTTTGAGCTCAAATTTTATCGGCGTGTATCCAGAAAGATATACAAGACGTTAGTGATTGAAAGTTTTCAATTTGAAATCGAATTCAATGCAAAACTTAACGAACAAGTAATTGGACAGAAGCTTAAACAAACGGCAGTACAGAACCCAAAAAGTGTTGGTTTAAGCCCAAAAATTAACACAGGACCGATGAGGTTGTAGTGAATCAAAAGAAGGTGGTCCCAACCTGTTTAACCTTCTGTATCAATGAGATTCTTCTTGTCGGGATTCTTCGGAGGCTCCGATGATCTCGGTTCTGAATTGAGTTCGAACCCAGCTACTGACTATTGAGAATTAATGGTGTTCTTCACTTTTTGGTGGTGGTTTGATGGTGATTTGATGATTGTGGATGAGATGGGAGTTGAAAAATGTGTTTTGGTGTTGATTTTGGTGAGATTTCGGTGTATGATTGTGGCTCTGGAGTTCAAAACGTGAAGAGAATGAGATGGCTGCCTTTTTTGAGCGTCTAGGGTTCTTGGAGTTCTGATATGATCAAGGGATAAGGTTCCTTATATAGGCTTCCTTAAAGATAGAAAAATCCGTTAAAAACCGAGATTTACCGACGTTTTAGCTTAAGGGCTTCCAAAAGGAACTTGACTATGAAATTTTAAACATGGATAAAGATTGGTATTTCTGATTTTTCTAAGGTGGAATCGAAATTTTTAGATATTGGAATATTTTTAAATTCAATTTCTCGTCAGATTCAATCAAAAATTGCTAGAAAATTATTGGAAATTCGAAAAATCAAAATTCCAACCCCATTATGCTTAAAATGTCATCCTTTATCATGGGTTAAAATTTCAAAGCATTTTGAATCGATTTGACCCTTCTTTGGAGGAGAGAGAAAGCCTATAGGGGGCTTAAGAGCCTTGAAAAATTATGAAAATGCCCCTGGAGATGATTAAGCTGTCCCTAGAACTCTGAGATGTGCCGATTGAACTGGGAACCCTTGCTACTAGCCTATTAGTAGAGACTCTCTTCCAGGGGGTTGAGATTTTGGGTATAACAGATTGCCCCCCGTCAACTAGACTTTGTAATGGAAATGAAAAGGCTAGTTGATGCTTGAGTGATACCCCAAAATTTTGGATCTTAAAAGATCCCACATGAAATTGAAATCCGACAAGTTGGGTCGAGCTGTTCTAAGGCGCTGACTACCTATGAGTAAAGTGGAAGGATGTCGAGCGATTCTAAGGTGTCAACCACCTAAAGGTAAAAATGAATTGATGTTGGACTATTCTAAGGCTCTAACTACCTGTAATGAGATGATGTCAAGCTATTCTAAGGCGTTGACTACCTATGATGGATGAAATGATGTCAAGCTATTTTAAGGCGTTGACTACCTATGATGGATGAAATGATGTCAAGCTATTCTAAGGTGTTGACTACCTATGATGGACAAAATGGCGTCAAGCTATTCTAAGGCGTTGACTACCTAAAGTGAAATAAAGTATGCCGAACATTCTAAGGTGTCGGGAACCTGTAATGCAATTGTAGATGTCATGCAAAAGAAGATGATATGATATACTGATGATGCTTGGATGCTTCTAGGGACCGAAACCCATTCCAATGCTCCTGGTTGGTATACTATGGGGACTTATTGCCTCTGCCGACCAACTGGGGTGCTGGGATAACTTCTAGATTACCAAGGGGACTTATTGTCACTGCCCACTAGTTGTTTCTCCTAAGAAGTTGACATGAAGATGGGGACTTATTGCCTCTGCCCCGCCAACTTAGATCACGCTCTGTCTCATACTTGTCTCGCACTGAAGATGATACTAGGTCTCGTACTAGTCTCGCACTGGATGATGACGCTCGGTCTCGCACTGATGAAGATGATGGGTCTCGCACTAACGAATATGATAGTCCCGCACTGATGAAGATGCATGGTCTCGCACTGAAATCTTGTTCTAAACAGATGAAGAAAAAGTTGGATTTCGCACTGATTCTAGGTCTCGCACTGAATGAAGATGCTAGGTCTCGAACAGAATGACAAAAATGCAGGGTCTCGCACTGATTTTGGGTCTCGAACTAAAAATGAGTTAGGAAGATAATGGTCTCGTGCAAATGATGAAAACTGATTACTAGAGTGCCAAACATGGCAATAATGATAAGATGTATGCAATCAAAATATATAAAAGATATTCGTTCAAAACAAAAAACCATTGGAAAAGGTGCCAAACTTGGCAATGTTGAGGTGTTCTGTGAAAGTTGTAAAATGCAGCTAAAGTGTTTGTTGGAAGCTTGTCCAAAACAAGGAACTGTTGAAAAATGTGCCAAACATGGCAATGCTTGAGAAAAACTCTGCTGAAAAAGGAAAGTGAAATGATCATTTTCTGACTAACAATTTCGTATCTGTAATTTGTTTCTTAGATAATGAACATGCCGTTAGTGGAAGTGTGTGGTGTTTGTTGTGGTACTAAAGGCTTTTGCCAGTGTTCAGGATTTGTGGCAGACCCGAGATTGGGTTGTGATTTTGGACGGTGGTAAGGGTTATGATGGGCCTGATGTTTCTATGGTGGTAAGGCCAATGACGGGCTTGAGAGTGTGTGTGTGGTGGTAAAGGCTTATGTGTGCCTGTGGTGGGATGGTGGTGCTCAAGCTTTGGGTTTTAATTGGTGTTGACATGGCAATTATTGGAACTGACAATTGCCCCCAATATTTTCTCCTTAGGACAATCAGAGCTAGAGTTCATGGCAATAGATCAGAATGATCGATTGCCCCCAGTATTTTCTTTGATTAAAAGCGTGAACGAGTCTCGCCTTCACAGGGTCAAGGCCTATGGTTCGATGTGGTGCTTCCTAATCTACACTAAGCGTGTTTGATGCTTGTACTTGTTTCCTACTCACGGTCACAACTTCTAGACCACTGAATTTGACATTTGGTGGATTTACGCATTCGATCTGTTACTTTCATGTGATTAGATACACAACTATCAAGTCAGAAGTCTTTAAAGCTTATAGCGTGGTCATAGGGTGTGATGAAAGACGACGGGATCATGGAAGGATATTTGAGGTATGTAGAGCTTAAATGGGTGACCGAAGCTGCAACTTGTGTCTTCTCTCAGATTCATCTTCCTTGCCTTGAAGTCATCTAGCTGCTTCATGTTGACTTTGTTTTCGAGCTTCCGGACCTGGACTTTTGAAGTTATCCTTTACACCATTTCTCTTTTTGTCGTTTGAATTTCTTCGAGGAACTTCGGGTTTGCCTTTTTGTTTTATCCTTTCTTAACTTTGCCTTCGGGGTTCTTGTGTTTCCCGGTTTTGGGTATCGAGAACTGTTTTGATGTGAGCTCTTTAGATCCTGTGTCACTTGGGGACCACTTGTGGATCACTTCGTCATGCTGATAGTGGTGTTGCTTCTTTGGACTGATGAGAACGTTATCTGAGAGTCTGACCCCTCATTCCCTTTGGTCACCGGGTCGGCAATTCATCATTGGCTAGGTTATTTTGTGGAGTTCATAATATTAAAAAGGGATATATGAAAGGCTCAGCGGGGGTGCCTAGGGTTTAATGTTAGGGTTCACAAGCTTTTGGCTATGTGGTGCTGTACCTAGGTGCTTCGTCATTCCTGATAGTTGTGTATCCGCTCTTTGTTACTTTTCGCAGGTCTAAGAGTAAATTTACAAATTATCTCCTTCGGTCGGAGTTATGCCGTTTACCTCACCTTTGAATGTGATCTCACCGAAGTCGTGTAAAAATGACACGCTCGTTCACTCATGGTTTTTCCACTCAAGACACTCTCGCGAGATTTTCACTCAGAAACTCGTTCGCATATTTAAACAAAAGATAAAAGATGACGAGCTTAAACTTAGATTGCCCCCAGTATTGACTTGGGGTTTATGACAACAATTTAAAGGATGTGGATTTGGAACCGCTTCGTGGGTTGTTTTGGATGTTAAGGGGTGAGCTGTGTTGTTTAGCATGGCATGTTCAACTTTTAGAAACAAGAGATAAATCGTTCTGTTCCATAGTTGGGAAATGATTACTCCGTGATCCATTTCCTTGAAAAACATTTTTGTTTTTTCCTTTTATCGATGAATGAAAAATGGTTTGTACAGAAATTGCAAAAATGGAGCTATGATTTTATTTATGAATCATGAAAGAAACATAAAGATTACAATCTGAGGTGACTGAAAACTAACTAAGAAAATAAGCTACTAGGAAAATCTGAGGATCCAAGAAAACTTAAATAAAATGATCTGCGTACTTAGAAAAATTGGACTCTTTGCTCGAGGAGGTCTTGAATCTTGTGCCGCAATGCTCGGCAATTGTCAGCATAATGGCCAGGCAACTGATGGTAGTGGCAGAATTGATTTAGATGCCTTCCCAAATGAGTGGTTCCTGGCCGAGGGGCCAAGGGCTGTAGCAAGTTTCTCTTCTAAAGCTCTCAAGCTCCTGATTTGGTGCTCGTCCAAAGTTGGTGAATTCCCTTTGCGATGAGTCTCGGCGTGGTAAGGGTACCGTCCTAAAGTTTTGATGCGGAGCTCTAGGTCGTTGAACCGCATTCACTTCTGCGAAACTACTTTGAGCGCAAGCTACTATCTGAAGATAAGCCTTTTCTGGTCTGGGCTTAGAGAATTTGGAGCCACTGCTGGAGTTTCTTGGGCACTCGAGCTCCAACCCTTCCTTATGAATCTTTTCCTCTAGAATACCGACTTGTCCCATCAACATGTCCATGCTCGGAAAGTACATAAATTTTAGCTCATGGTTGTGTTGTTTTCGCATGTTCTCAATTATCATGCGGATTTGCTCTTACTCGTCCATTTTGGTAGGCATGGTTGCAGCCTTTCTCCTCCAACGCTTGATGAAGTCAGACATGGACTCGATGTCTTTGTGTCGAGTTCCTGCAAGATTGATTCTGGTGACCTCGAGGTTCTTAGCATACTCCAAATGATTTAGGAAAGCTTCACAAACCTCCTCGTAGGTCTCGGTATTCATCTTCTGAGTGAGATACCAACGCTAAGGAGTCTCGTCTAGATAGCGTGCGAAAACTTTGGCATTTTGCATGTCGTTGAGCCCCAAGATGGACATTTCCCTGTCGAACATAGCCAAATGAATCTGTGGATCCGAGGAACCCTTGTACAAAGCGAGAGTGGGCAGCTTCAGCTTTGAGGGAAGATCAACTTCGGGATACGACGCCGTGGAGAAATAACCGAAGCCAACTGGTTCATTGGCTTTCTCTATGCGCTTGATCCTTTTTAAAACCCTTTTAACCTCTACAGCTAGTTGGTTGTCAGGAACACCCTTCCCCACACGTGTTTGCGGATCTTGGGCCCTAACGGAGTCGATCTCTATATGACTACGGTTAAGATCTTCATCCACATGTTTTTCCAGAGTGTGCTGATTTGTCTCCTAGAGATTAGCCTTACTCCTCAATTCCTCGACAATGGACTCCAAGACCTTGCACCTTTGCTCCACAGCGGCCAACTGGGCATCCGTGTTGATCGGATTTCCTCCTTCTGCCATATCTGGATTCGGGCTTGCCTGTTTCCAAGAAGTCCATTATTAGCTAACAAGAGGAAGTGGGTTGAAAGACACTAAGGTGAGAATGACAGTTCATTAGGTAGATTGAAACAGGCTTAGGCTAAAGGCAAATGGGCCAGGATAACTAGAAAATGAGGTGTTTGGGCTGGAGTACCTTCAGACTATGGATTGGAATTTGGACTGAAATCTAAACAGATGGCTTTGATTGGGCCTGAGAGGTGACACCTAGATCTAGGGTTTTGGGTTAGGGTCATGATAAGATTAGACTAGAATGAGCCCTTGGGCCGGAATGTGTTTGGGCCTGAAGTGAAGCACATGGGCTGGAATGGTTCCTAAATCCCAAATGGGCCTAACTTTCTTTGGGCCAGAGAAGATGGTGGCTAAGCCAAAGAAGGTTTTATTTTCAGGACTTGTGAGTAATTTCAAGTTCAGGTGAATTTCTTTTTTATGGGCCTAGAACTAATTGGGTAATTCAGATTGGGCCAGAAGGGAAATCACCTAAATCTAAACTTTTGGGCTGAAGCCCGAACAAATAACTCGCACATTCAAATCAAGCAAGGCCTTTGGGCCGCAAACAATAAAGTCACGATATCGGGTTGGCTGAGTTGATGTAGGAAAAGTTCCTATCAATTTCTAGGCTGGGTAGTGGGCCGATCATGCAGGTAAACAAGGCCCACACAAATTCAACATGTCCTCACTAGACGTTAAAGTCAAACCGGGTATGGATCGATCCGGAGAGGTGCTTGGGGCATGGGCCCAGGTCAACACAAAGGAATAGGGCTTGCACGCTATTCTCTTTGGGCTTCCCCACTTTTTTCACATCACCTGAAGGTGTGCGTCTACGGTCGGGTCCTTGACTGACCAAACAATGGGCTAGGTAAGGATACTGCTTGGAAAATGCTTGGGGCTAAAGCCCAGGTATTAAGGGGGTGTGGTTAGACGACACCCTCCTCTTTTCCCCCACTTATTCACATCACCAAAAAGGTGTGAGTCCCTAACAGGGGACCCTCAAATAGGTCCCGGGGTAAAATCGGTTTGTGTGGACCCTCGCTCTCATATGTTGCAAAGGTGCAGAAATTAAAGTGCGCACAAAAGTAAACAAACAAAGTAATAAAGCCATAAATAAACAATTTCGAGTTAAGCCCTCTTTCTTAAAATTAAACAAGTTAAAATTAAGAATTTTTTCCCCAGCAGAGTCGCCAGTATGTGAGCCTCGATTTTAAACCCTATCATGTGTTGATTAGATTGATTGGGATCTAGTCGGGGTTTAGGTCGACCTATAACCTAACATTAATAACTATGTCATATAACATTAATTATTAATACCTAAGCTAGCTCACTGGAACCTATTATGAGTCGCCACCTAATTTTAACCTAGATCAAATTAGGAAAGGAGATTCAGGTTCGGGGGCTTGATATTCGACTTAATTAGGGTTCAATTACTTTCATTACCCTTCCTAGGTCGTTTTTCCTCTACTTGGTTTATTTACGGCTTACTACAAAGTCATTTTTAATCTAATTGCGCGCTTCTGTTTTTTTTTATTTTTTAGCGTTTTTTGACAGAAAATTAAAGTGAAATTAAAAGCTACCTAAACTAGGGTTTCGGAGGCAGAATTAGGTCAAATTTAATCACGTCCATGGCCACGGACCTAATGTCTGAGACCACGGACCCCAGCTGAATTAAATGATTTCGAAAACATAACTAAAATAAAAACGCAAACTTGAAAAGTCCGGGGCCACGGACAGGATGTCCGTAGGCCCGTACATAGTTTAGCAAAACCTAAATTTTTTAAAATTTAAAATCCCGCCGCCGTCCGTGGGTGTTCGTGGTCACGGACTACCCGTCCGTGGTCCCGGACCATGCGTCCGAGGTCACGGACCACCCAAGGACGGTGGGTTTTTGATGGTTCCCGACGGTGTTTTGAGCTCAAATTTTATGGGCGTGTAGCCTGAAAGATATACAAGATGTTAGTGATTGAAAGTTTTCAATTTGAAATCGAATTCAATGTGAAACTTAGCGAACAAGTAATTGGACAAAAGCTTAAACAAACGGCAGTACAGAAGCCAAAAGCTGTTGGTTTAAGCCCAAAATTTAACAGAGGACCGATGAGGTCGTAGTGAATCAAAAGAAGGTGGTCCCAACCTGTTTTACCTTCTGTATCAATGAGATTCTTCTTGTCGGGATTCTTCGGAGGTTGCGATGATCTCGGTTCTGAATTGAGTTTGAACTCAGCTTCAGACTATTGAGAATTAATGGTGCTCTTCACGTTTAGGTGGTGGTTTGATGGTGATTTGATGATTGTGAATGAGATGGGAGTTGAAAAATGTGTTTTGGTGTTGATTTTGGTGAGATTTCGGTGTTTGATTGTGGCTCTGGAGTTCAAAACGTGAAGAGAGTGAGACGGCTGCCTTTTTTGAAAGTCTAGGGTTCTTGGAGTTCTGATTTGGTCAAGGGATAAGGCTCCTTATATAGGCTTCCTTAAAGATAGAAAATCCGGTAAAAACTGAGATTTACCGACATTTTAGCTTAAGGGCTTCCAAAAAGAATTTGACTATGAAATTTTAAACATGGATAAAGGATGGTATTTCTTATTTTTCTAAGGTGGAATCGAATTTTTTGGATATTGGAATATTTTTAAATTCAATTTCTCGTCAGATTCAATCAGAAATTGCTAGAAAATTATTGAAAATTTGAAAAATCAAAATTCCAACGCCATTATGCTTAAAATGTTATCCTTTATCATGGGTTAAAATTTCAAAACATTTTGAATTGATTTGACCCTTCTTTGCAGGAGAGAGAAAGCGTATAGGGGGCTTAAGAGCCTTGAAAAATTAAGAAAATGCCCCTGGAGATGATTAAACTGTCCCTAGTACTCTGAGATGTGCCGATCGAACTGGGAACCCTCGCTACTAGCCTATTAGTAGAGACTCTCTTCCGGGGGGGAGGGGGTTGAAATTTTGGGTATAACACCGGTTCTTAATGGTAACCTTGTTGAGCTCCCTGGTCAAACAGCTAGGTGACACACTAGGGCGTATGAAGCCCTTTTCCAGCAGCTCCTGCAACTGAATCTTCAGCTCCTTGAGCTCAACAGGACCCATCAGGTACGGGGCCTTATATATTGGCTAAGTCTCATGTGTGAGCTTGATCGAGAATTCCACCTCTCTTACAGGGGGAAGCCCATGCACGTCATCCTGGAACACATCTGGAATGTCTTTGACCACTGGAATGTCCTCCAACTTCGTATCCTTGCGAACCTTAGGGATGTAGCACATAAATCCTTGGCATCCCTTCTTCAAGTGGCGAAACGCCTGCAAGGCTGAAATCACTGGCGGCGAACACGGGATTCCATTCCCGGCTACTGACAAACAGGGCTGACCCGGCTCCTCAAACATCACTCGCATAGCAGCAAAATCAATATGGGCATGGTGAGCAACAAGCCAATCCTTGCCCAGGATCGCATCGAAATTTTTTAGCTCCATAGGGATGACGTCAACACACAGAATCCTATCCTTTACTACCACACGACTATCTTTACACACAGAGTTCAATAATATGGAAGAACTTCTAAACAAAGGACTATGCACACACAACTCAATACCTAGAGGCATAACAGGCAAGCCGAGCTCACCGACCACCTCAGTAGAAATAAAAGAGTGGGTGGCTCCAGAATCAAACCAACAGAAAATGGAACGAGATGACAATTGGAGAATACCTGTGACAACTCTGTCAGTGGATCGGTCCCTCTCTCTAGCCATCGCATAGACTCTGGCCTGGCCCTGGGGCTTCTTCTGCTCAGCTCGATCTCTATCTTTGGTCTCTGAGGTGGACCTTCCAATCCTACATCCTGAGCTACCTCTGCTCCTCTCGGCTTAAGGGCAGTCAGCGATCCCGTGGTCTAGGGAGCCACATTTGAAGCCGGATCCCGACTTCCTATAGCAGTCCCATCCTGTATGGAACTTACCACAAACCTGACACTTCAGAGTGGATGAAAGAGATGACCCACCTTGATCTCTCGAACCCTGGCTATCCCCAAAACGGTCACCAGTAGACTGCTTGTTCTGAGAAGCACTGTAACACCCAAACTAAAAACTTAACAATAAACAGTAATCGCAACGGAAATTCATAACTTTAACATTGACCAAAACGGACGGTGCTACACGCCGTTAGCCACCCACGTGGCTAACAAGGCTAAATACGCACAATTGTATCGGTCTGATGGACACAGTCCCGAGCATTAGTTACTAACCCACATACTTAAACCAATTATACCGAGTGTAAATATATACAAAGCCATCATAATAGTTCTGATGCTATCAAAATATACCACCATGGGAGCACAGGCGCATCCCGGGTCCAACATCCAAAATAAAAAAAAGTATTCATTGTACTTAGAAACAAAAGCGACTCCACTTCTTCGATCCTCATCCTGCAAAATAAAATATGGTGCCCCGAGGGGCTCTACAACTCTTAGTTGGTATGATTAACGTGCAGCCCATCGGCTACCGAGATACATGCAACTAATTCTCATGATAACATGGGATTTATTTTAACATACAACATATATAAGCATAACAATACTCATTGCATAGCAACAACAAACACATAACATATTAGGAACGAATCACTTGAGGAAACAAACCAAACAACAGTTAGCAAACTTGGTAAGCCTAGAGAATGATTTCAATCTTATATTAAGCTTGTTAGATAACTTGTTACCATTCGGTTTGTCGAACGTTTAACTTATCCCAAAGATGTGTTGGATATAGTGATCCAAATACACCATACACATAATCCCCCAAGCCCGAACTAAAGTCAGGTAGGAAAGCCATTTATTAGGCTTGTTGGTGATTGTAAACCAAAAAGGAGAACAACCATAACATTGAGAGAGCTGAATTTGATTCAGATATCAACTCGTGGACATACACGCGCGACCAAACACCTGAATTCATCACCCCCCCAGTTATTCTCTAGTTAATAGTTCCATTGTTGGAACTTAACACATTAATTCAATTTGTAAGTGTTTAGGCCCAATTAGGCACACAATGGAGATGGGATACATTCTAACAACACAAACCATAACTAACACACGGATAGCCATAGTTAGAACATTCCGTAAGACTACGTTAAAATCGAATACCGTTCTCTTACGTAGTCCTAACTTTGGTTAACCGACGGGTTAGCACGTATTCGAGGTTAACGGTATCAGAACACACACACGTCACAATAAACAATAACTATAAACTCATTACATGCCTTTAATCTTACAAGGTCGTAAACACTCAGAAAATAAACAACATACAAGCCGGTGTAAACCGGTAGCAAATAGACTATAAGAAAACCGTACCTTGGTCCCTGCGGCTTTTGTTGACCACCAAACGCAGCTCTTATACTTATTTAGTCATGTCGGTTAACTACTTTATTTAACTTCCGATTAACTAAGTATTTTACAAAAATACATGGCATGTTTTCACATTTAACATACACTTGTTTACCCTCATTATACTCACAAGGGTTTACTACATAGGCCACATTTTCTTTTCTGTTGTTTTTTTATTATAAGGTCGACCGACCGACCCACAACCGACCAAAAACCCCTTGGGTCGGTTGAAGTCAAAAACTTCTCCGACGGTTAACTCTACACTAGACCGACCCACGACCGACCTAACACTCTAGGTCGGTCGAAGTCAGTAACTTCGGCCCTTTGGAAATCTCACTCCCACCGACCCAGCCAGGGTCGGTCCCCTAGGTAAGTCGATTGCAGAACCTTCCCAAAAATGTCTTTTTTTCCCAAACTCTTCCATAAGTATCACAGCATGACTTACCAACATTTTGGCACTCTTAAACTCTCTTAAATCATGCACCAAACTCCTTAATCAACCCACCATCAAGCATCTTGATCATTTACTCAACTCTTACCAAAATTCCTAACACTTATAGCATTTTCCCTTAGGATTTCTATGTGGTGATATGCCTACAACTTAGACTAACCAAAGTGTTTCTTCACAACCATGATAACCACTCTCAAGCATTATTATGCATCTTATATCATCCTTAGTTCTCTCCATGGTCTTTACAAGACTTAGCACCTCTTTGCCACCAACTTTTGCACAATTATTAACACATCTCATACCATGACTTTGGTGTGTCTAAAACACCCTTTTGATCTCTAAATCCTCCAAGACAATTCCTTAGTCATTTTCAACACTCAAGAACACCTTAACTCATTTTCTTTCACCAATATAACCCTTAATGAATCATAGTACTCCCTAGGTCAAAATCTCCTTAAAATACTTAAAACTCTTTGTTTATCAACTAAACTTTGCCATAGCTTCTCTAGCACATTGTTACACTCAAACACATGGTTTTTCATCCTTAAGCAATCAAAGACATTCAAATCCACTATGAATGTTCATTACACACAAGCCACACCTAAACTACACTACATCACAATATAGTGCATAAACTTAAATTGCTTGGCACTTAGGCCCTTAAATGACATGGCTCTTAGGCCCTTAAATACAATAATATTAAACACTAAATTTCCACATGTTAAATGCTTTCAACCTGTAAATACACACAACAATATCATATGCCCATATAATCCACCTTGTGGATATTTTACTAACTCATTTCCCCTTGGCTCTTTAGATTGTTTATAAAGCAATTCAAGCTCAATTTCCTAAGGTATAAACTACATTAGGATAGGTCATTTACCTCTTCCTCTTCAAGATTTTCTCACTAGTTTTCCTTGTTCTTTATTGATTGAAAATTGGCAAGGACTTTTGTTCACTTGTTAACCTTCTAACCAATATACAAATAAGGGTAAAGATCATTAAGCATTATACTTAAACTCATGAACAAACCCTAAATTACAAGAAGTGTTCTAAAACACTAGAATTGATGTTTACCTTTGAATTTGAAAGAGAGATGGATTAAGAAGCAAGGTAGGAATCCTCCTAGTCCTTTGAAAATTGAATCAAGCTACTAAAAAGGGCAAGACAAGGCATCACAAAGATGATTTTCGGCTATGTATGAAAATGAGAGGAAACATGAATTTTCTTTGGCATTTCTTACCTTGAAGCAAAGGAGAGTATCAAGATGTAAGAAGTTGAGCTTTTCCTCCTTCAATGGAGATTCTCCATGGAATGAAACTTTAGTTCTTAGAGATTTGAAAAGAGGGAAATGAAGAGCTTGGTCTAACTAACACAAAGGTGGTCTTAGAATTTGATTTGGAGCATGAAGTTTGATTTAACAAGGAAATAAAGATGGAGAAGAGAGGGGTGATGTATTAAAACAGTTTTGCTTGGGAGGATGAAGGAAGAAGACGGTGCGGAATGGAGGGAATGAAGAAAAGTGAGGTGAGAGGTTTAACTTGTAAGATATTTACTTATAAAGTAAATAGTCATTCTACTTTAGTTCCCCCTTCTTTCTTTAATTGGCTGGCTCATGGTGATGACTCACCACCTTAAAAACCGGCCCCTCTTCAATAATTGGGATATTAATAAGCTAGTTTGACAATTTAATTAAGCAAAGTTGACTTAATGCTAAATTAAGCACTATTTGAGCACTATTGATAATTAGTGCACATATTTGTCAAAATTTTGATTTCCCATTGATTTAGGCCTCCTGATCTGATACTAAGTACTAAGCATGTTGATTAAGGTGTAACCATGGGCATTTTGCCACTCAAAACCCATTTCTAAGACAATTTTTCAAAAATGTGCTTTAAGACTCCTAAAAGCACAATTTGTGTTTTAACTTGTTTTTGAGTTTGGTTTTCTTTGGAAATTGGTTTGACATGTCCATTAGCATGTTAATAAATTCTTGGTAAGCTCTTTGGGTCCTAACCAGGGTTATCTCAAGTTTAGAGCATGTTTTTGCTCAAATTATCTTAATGGTACTTTATTTTGTTTACTATGGTTTAAATTGTTTGCTAATGTTACTAAGGCACTTTTTAGCCTTAATATACTATAGTTTAACACTTAAATAATATATTTAGGTTTGAGGTATTAAAATATACCCCCCTTGAAAGAACTTTGTCCAAAAAAGTTTATAGTTTCCCACACATCATTTAATTTGAACATAGGGATTACTTGCAAGATAAAACTTCCATTTCAAACATACTTTTCATAACTGCAGACTGTATATCGTGAGTGTTGGAACTGGTGTAATTAAAACAATTGAGAAAGAAATTAATACTCAAAATATCCGTCGGGCTGCAAATAAAACCCGGTCAGTAGTATAGTAAGACAGAAGCGGCCGGGGTCAAACCGTGGGACTTATAGCGAAATAAAATAGTACCTAAGCTTGTCACAAAAAGGGGGGGAATTAATTGACTTGTTTTTGTAAAATAAAAAACAGATAAGATTAACTGAGTTGAAGATAAATTAGACGGAACTCCGGGTTCAGGTTTATATAATTTGATTAATTATGTTATCTCTACCGGTTTATTATAATAGTTTGGCAAAATTCCTGTTATTATCTTAAGGACTAAGTCATAGACTCATAAGAACTCGTTTACCAGAAAATGCTCGGTCTAATCCAGGTTTGAGCAAAACATATGTAAACGGCGGTTAAGTGCGAGGAATTATATTTGCATCTGAAAATACTAACTTATTAAATCATAATAAGCTTTCTCCAGATTTACGGCTTAACCTGTTATCACCGGTCTGATCAAAATAGACTTAGTAAAGCATTTTAATAAATTCATGAAATTTATTAAAAAGGTGAGAGATAAACTTTAATCGTAACAAACTGTATTTATTTTAACCGGTAGAAATATAGATTACATAATTAAACAAATTACGGCCAAACCTTCGCCCGGAGTAAATCCTCTTAGCCCAACATAATTAAAAAGACAGAATGAGAAGTAAAAGAAATCATCTGGGAAAGATAATTAATTCAGCTCCACTATCTTGACTGCTAATATTTGGGCAGAGGTTGGACAGAACAACGGTATGGAAATGGAATGTTTTTATGGAATGAGGTGTTGTATGGAATTTGTGTGGATAATATGTGGATGAGATGTATGATTTTTGGAGAGTTTTATGGTATTTTTATGGAGGAAAAATGGCATAAGTTTGGGGTGGAATGAGATATGATTTAATGGAGGTTTGGAGGTGTATTTATAGAGAAATATAGGGTAAAGGGGGAGGTAAGGCGGTGATGTTAACATGTGAAGAGATAATGATTTTATCTCTTCACACGCTGCTGTTGCCCTGCATGCTGGCAAGATCGACATGTCCGGACCACCGTCCGGACCAGACTGGTCCGGACATGTCGATTTTCTTCTCGGGTGCGCTGGCGAGTCTTCGTCCGGACCAGGTGATCGGACATCCGGACACTGGTCCGGACCAAGGGTCTTTTGCCTCTAAAATGTTCGTTTTAGCTCCGATTTGATCCCCGTTTTCGCCTACGCTTTGTCTCTTCGTGTACTTTGCTCCTAGCTTGGTTTTCCTCATGTTTAACCAATAAATTTGTGAGATAATCAATAAAACATAACTAGAGGAAAACTAACCAAAGTGGAGAAATGAGCAAGAAAAGTGCTAATAAAATATATGAAATACACCTATGAAACATGCTCATTTGGACACTTATCACACCCCCACACTTATCTTTTTGCTTGTCCTCAAGCAAAACCATGTACCCAAGTAAGTAGGGAATGCTCAATACAAAAATATTATTATGAAGGGTAGGATAAAGATGTGAACAGTTCATGATCTTTTTAACTTATTGAGGAGTGTGATCCATCAACTGCTGGTGGCATAGGTGTGCTCAAGGTAAAATAAAATTAGAGTTTCGGGGTATGATCCAAGGTGCTTCAATGCTTCTTTGTTTAGGTGACTGAGAACTTTTCCCATGGCCAACTTCTCTCAAGAATGGGCATTGAGGAGAAAACAAAAGGAAAAATAGATTTATGCATTTGTTTCACTTTTGCATAAGGGATGAGAAGATAAAATGTAGGCATCACGCCTTTGTATTTAAGAACACTCAACTCTCTTTTGTTGGTTACCAATGGTGTCTCGCAAGTCCCTTGCTTATTATATTTATTTTTAAACAGAGAAGAAGCAACCCAGTGAGCAATAAAAATCCAACCATTGCAGATCATTTGGTCACACCGCATAAAAATGCTCCTCAAAAGTAATCAAATGAAAATTTTTAAATTTTGTACCATTTGTACCATTTATCCCACAATTCATAATAGTATTATTCATAAAGAGAACAACCTATATTAGCAGGGTCCATAATTTTAATTTTTGAACACATGCGAGATAAGCAGAGAGATTTAAACATTTTAAGCACAAAATGCCCTGAAAAGGGGCTCTCCCCCACACTTAAGCTGAAGCAATGCCCTCATTGCGTAGATGGAATTAAATTAATAGGGCACAGCAAAAGGAAAGAGTGTACTTCCCAGATTTCGTAGAGTGTGTAGAGCTCCCCACACTTGAGTGCAGCTGTGGAATGTCATGAAATGTACCTGTAAAGAATATTCTACACAGCCAGAAGTACTCAAGTAAAACCTGCATTTTATTATAACATATAAAGTGAAATATAGTACAAAAAAGAAAACAACATTAGATGAAAGGAAAGATAAAAGATAGATAGTGGGTTGCCTCCCACCAAGCTGCCCGGGTTTAACGTCTCTAGCTAGACGCATGTTCTTCATTATCCCGGATCAAATGAAAGTTGACAATGGTAGTACCGGGAATAGGAAATTGACAATAAGTAGGACCGAACCACCTGGATCAAAACAAAGTATTACTCAACAATTAAAGTAGGAAAATACAAACTCCACAAAACCTGGTTTTGAAGGAGGTGTTTGCTGTAAGTAATATTGTATTGTAAAGGGTGATGGTTGTATTGCTTCCTCAAACTGGAGAATGTAAACATTCTCCTTCTGCTGTTTATCCGTATGGAGGCAAGATGGTGGTGGTGGTGCTTGCTCAGAGTCGAGGATGTAAATTTCCTCCCCTGGAACGAAAATGAAGGTGGAAGTGGGCTTCAATGGGTGGGTTGGGGGCATTATTTTTCTTTGGAGAAGGGCCCAGATTTTTTAATGGATGACCCTTGGTGCAAGGATCAAAGTTGGATTGCTCCTCCTCCTCAAATTTGAGGACGTATATATCCTCATCTTTTTGAAGAGGCTCATAGGAAGAGCCCTGATAGAATTCAATTTCAGAGGGAGATGGCTCCTTGAAGTTGAATTTGGTGTTTTGTTTGGATATTCTGGCGGGAGCGAGCATTTCCTCCTCTTCATTTTTGAGGATGTAAATATCCTCATTTTCTGGATATAGCACAGAGAAGGAGGGAAAATAACGGTAATTGACTTCAGAGGGAGGGGACTCTATGAAGTTGAGGTAGAAGTTGTCCTCTGATGGCTTGTCTTCAAGCTCAAGCAGAAGGTTTGATGCCATTTGCTCAGGTTCAAACGGGGGTGGTGATATAGAGTAACTCAAATCCTCTGGTAAGTCGTCCACTATATGAACCAGTTTGCTCTCCGGTTGCTGTGATGCAAGGTCTAGTGGACCTTCCATCATTTCATTTATCGCAACTAATTTGGCATAGAGCTTCAGTTGGTTCATGTCGAGGTATTCTTCCTCAGCCTGCTGCTCCACTTCAGGGACCATTTCACTCTCGGGTTGTTGCTCCCCTTGAGCTAATGTGATGGGCTGGTCCACTACGTAAATTGCACTTGCATACTCTTTTGGATTAGGATTGGTCTGTGAAGGAAATTTACCAGGTGGCCTTTGTTGGGTAAGGAGTTGTTGAATCTGGGACTGTAAGTCTTTTTGGTCTTTACGCAGGGCTGCGACCTCTTCTTGCGTATCTCTGGACTTACCCATCATTGCCTTAAACATCTCTTGCATTTGAGACATTTCAGATTCAGGATTCGAAGGAGGTGGAGTTGGTTGACTCGAAGAAGCATCATTGCCATAAGGTTGTTGCTGATACTGCCTTTGGCCTCCTTGAAAATTGGACTGAGGTCTGTAATTTTGAGATGGTTGTAGTGTATGTGGGTTTTGGATATTTTCGGTGTTTGAGTAGCGAAGATTTGGTTGCCAAGGTTGCTTGTACCCTGAATTGTTGTGGTGAGATAGTTTGCTTCCTCTGCTGCTTTTAATTTTGTAGTTAGGGGCATTGTTCATAATCATGAGGCCCACCACATTGCGTACAAGAATTAGCTGGAGATGATTGGGACAGGAGCATAGCCTGGAGGGATTGTAGATGATCGGGAAATCATCGACTTAGCTTGCTGGGGGTAGGAGTTCATAGCCATCTGCTCAACCACTTTCTGCAGAGTACTTACTTTTGTTGCTTGCTGAGCATTGCTGTCCATGAGTTGCTCATGGCTTTTCATCAGCTGGTCAAACTTGTTATCACTTTCCCCAACATGGTATAAACCTGGAGTACTCCTTGATCCACCGGAGGCCCAGTCTCTGATTTCTTCACAAAGAGACTCCATGCTATTCAGAAACTGTTCTCCTGGCTTTTTCAGAATATCAGCCCCTAACGAGGATAGTACCATTGTTCTGCATGGACCGATCAAGCCTTTGTAGAACAATTGTGATACTTGTTCTTTCGTCAGACCATGGTGAGGACAAGTAAGTAGTAGTCCTTTGAAACGGTCCCAAGTTTCACAAATATTCTCCGACCCTGGTTGCTTGAAATTATAGATTTCAGCAATCATCTCCAACGTTCGGCTCGGGGTAGAAATTTGTCGTAGAACTTGGTGGCCATGTCATCCCAAGTACCAATGGTACTTGGTGTCAGGCTATGATACCATTTGCTCGCACTTCCCGTCAGGCTGTGAGGGAATAATGACAGTCTTGCGTACTGGAGTACTGCGTCGGTCGCAGTAAGACTGTTGGCATGCTGCAAGAACTTTGTAACATGTAACAGAGCTTCGTCTGGACTGGAACCATCAAACATTCCCAACTCCTTTACACATCGGATTTGATGATATGGCTTCAGCTTCTGCCACTCATCGTATTCGGATGGGCTAAGGTGAGGAAGGATGATGGCAGGCTGTTGTCCTTGATTAGACGGCCTGTTAATGTTTCGAACTGTCGCTGGTGAAATTGCCATGTCAGCTTCCGGGTCAGATTCTATCACTGTGGTGGTAATGTTTTGTTGAGTTCGGTTCTGCCTTAGACTGCGCAGAAGGGTTCTCTCGATCTCTGGAATGTAACCAACCGTGTGATTATTAATATTTTCTGGGTAGCTGTGTGACCTGGTAAAAGGCATTCACCACTCAAAACAGAAAAAAGAAACTCGTGATGTGTTAAAATAAATAAAAATGTTAGAATTAGTTGACAGAAATTTTAAGTTAGTAATTAGGTACAGAAATTATAAGTTAGTAGTTAGAGACAATGGAAATTAAATGACAGAAAATTAAATGACAGAAATTATAAGTTAGTAGTTAGTATACTGGAAATTATAAGTTAGTAGTTAGTATACTGGAAATTTGAAGGACAATGGAAATTAAATGACAAAAATTAAATGACAATAAAATAAAGAGTTAGTAATTAGATGTCAGAAGTCAGATGTCCGTAGTCAGATGTCCAAAGTCAGGTGTCCAATTAATAGTAAAAGATTATAATATAACAGGTGAATTATCCGGGGCTTAGGGACTAGAATAAATCAAGTCCCCGGCAACGGCGCCATTTTGCAGACTGTATATCGTGAGTGTTGGAACTGGTGTAATTAAAACAATTGAGAAAGAAATTAATACTCAAAATATCCGTCGGGCTGCAAAATGAAACCCAGTCGCAGTAGTATAGTAAGACAGAAGCGGCCGGGGTCAAACCGTGGGACTTATAGCGAAATAAAATAGTACCTAAGCTTGTCACAAAAAGGGGGGGAATTAATTGACTTGTTTTTGTAAAATAAAACAACAGATAAGATTAATGAGTTGAAGATAAATTAGACGGAACTCCGGGTTCAGGTTTATATAATCTGATTAATTATGTTATCTCTACCGGTTTATTATAATAGTTTGGCAAAATTCCTATTATTATCTTAAGGACTAAGTCATAGACTCATAAGAACTCGTTTACCAGAAAATGCTCGGTCTAATCCAGGTTCGAGCAAAACATATGTAAACGGCGGTTAAGTGCGAGGAATTATATTTGCGTCTGAAAATACTAACTTATTAAATCATAATAAGCTTTCTCCAGATTTACGGTTTAATTAACCTGTCTATTTATCACCGGTCTGATCAAAATAGACTTAGTAAAGCATTTTAATAAATTCATGAAATTTATTAAAAAGGTGAGAGATAAACTTTAATCGTAACAAACTGTATTTATTTTAACCGGTAGAAATATAGATTACATTATTAAACAAATTACGGCCAAACCTTCGCCCGGAGTAAATCCTCTTAGCCCAACATAATTAAAAAGACAGAATGAGAAGTAAAAGAAATCATCTGGGAAAGATAATTAATTCAGCTCCACTATCTTGACTGCTAATATTTGGGCAGAGGTTGGACAGAACAACGGTATGGAAATGGAATGTTTTTATGGAATGAGGTGTTGTATGGAATTTGTGTGGATAATATGTGGATGAGATGTATGATTTTTGGAGAGTTTTATGGTATTTTTATGGAGGAAAATGGCATAAGTTTGGGGTGGAATGAGATATGATTTAATGGAGGTTTGGAGGTGTATTTATAGAGAAATATAGGGTAAAGGGGAGGTAAGGCGGTGGTGTTAACGTGTGAAGAGATAATGATTTTATCTCTTCACACGCTGCTGTTGCGCCCTGCATGCTGGCAAGATCGACATGTCCAGACCACCGTCCGGACCAGACTGGTCCGGACATGTCGATTTTCTTCTCGGGTGCGCTGGCGAGTCTTCGTCCGGACCAGGTGATCCGGACACTGGTCCGGACCAAGGGTCTTTTGCCTCTAAAATGATCGTATTAGCTCCGATTTGATCCCCGTTTTCGCCTACGCGTTCGTCTCTTCGTGTACTTTGCTCCTAGCTTGGTTTTCCTCATGTTTAACCAATAAATTTGTGAGATAATCAATAAAACATAACTAGAGGAAAACTAACCAAAGTGGAGAAATGAGCAAGAAAAGTGCTAATAAAATATATGAAATACACCTATAAACATGCTCATTTGGACACTTATCAATAACAACCCTCAAACTCAAAGGTATGGGTAACATAACAACATTCAGACTCAGAGGTCTATAACATAAAAACATTTACAATGTATTTCAATACATGCAGTACATACATAAACGAAACGGCTCTACCCCCTTATAAGGGGTACCCCGTACCCTATACATACGAAGACTACTGAGTAAATAACGACAGGTACTTCGCCCTCATACTATTCTCCAGCTCCCAAGTGGCCTCCTCGACTTCCTGGTTAGACCAGAGAACCTTCACCAGTCGAACAGACTTATGGCGAGTGTCTCGAGTCTTAGTGTCCAGAATCCGTATCGGAGTCTTCACTGACCACATGGTCAGCTCTAATGTTAGCCTTTCTGGCTGAAGTACATGAGACGGATGAGACATGTATTTCTTCAACTGTGATACATGAAATACATCATGTACCTTGCCCAGCTCAGCAGACAGATCAAGCCTGTAAGCTACCGGGCCTATCCGCTCAGTCACAACATAAGACCCCACATATTTTGGGCTCAACTTGCCTTTCTAGCCAAAACAAAACACACCTTTTATGGGTGAAACTCTTAGAAATACCTGGTCACCCACGGCGAACACCAGGTCACGTCGGCGCATATCGGCATATGATTTCTACCTATCTTGAGCTGCCTTCATGTTAGCTCGGATCTAGCGTACGTACTTCTGCTTGTACCTGCTCCAGATACTTCGGCCCTATAATGACGACCTCACTCGACTCATCCGAGCATAAAGGCCTATGGCATGGTCTACCGTACAATGCCTGGAAGGGAGACATCTTGATCGAAGCGTGGTAACTGTTGTTGTAGCTAAACTCGATCAAGTGTAACTTATCAATCCAGCTGGTCTGAAAGTCAAGTGCACATGCTCGTAACATATCTTCGAGCGTCTGAATGGTGCGCTCACTCTAACCATCTATTTGAGGGTGAAACGCTGTACTCAGCTCCAGCTTGGTGTCAAGCGCTTCCCGTGTAGATCTCCATACCTCGAGAGGAATCTGGTATCCCTATCAGAAACGACTTAGGTACTCCATGGTGCCGTATAATCTCTCGGTCGAAGAGCTCTGCTAGCTTTACCACATTCCTAGTGTCCTTCGTTGGAATGAATCGGGCCACCTTGGTCAGTCGGTCAGCAACAACCCATATCATATTCAGACCTCCTCTTGTAGGCGGAAACCTTACTACGAAGTCCGTGGAAATATTATGGAACTTCCACTCTAGCACTGGCATTGGCTGCACCATACCTCCAGGCCGTTGGTGCTCAAACTTGGCTTTCTGACAAGTGAGACACCTTACAACATAGTCATTTACATCCTTCTTCATTCGACTCCACGAAAAATACCTTTTCATACTTTTATACATCTTTGGAGCTCCGGGGTTAATCAAAGTAGTAGAACAATGGGATTCACTCAATATGCGCTCCTTCAGCTCGACACTACTTAATGGAATACATAGTCGGCCATTCAGCCTAATCAGGTCATCATCGGGAAGTCTGAAATCGTACTTCTGACTCTCAAATGGTCAATCATCTTTTGCCTGATCTCTTGCATGTACTAGTCCGACATCTCAGCACTCCGCACCTCTTCGACCAAGCTAGAATGAGAAACTAGTGTATGAAAAGAGTTGGCGCAGTGACTCAATGCGTCAGCTACAACGTTTGCTTTACCTTCCTTGTACTGAAGGTTGATGTCGTAGTCGTTTAGAAACTCGACCCACCTTCGTTGTCTCATGTTCAACTCTTTCTGAGTGAACAAATATTTTAAACTTTTGTGGTCTGAATAGATTGTCACACTCACCCCATACAAATGATGCCACCATATCCTTAAGGCGTAGACGATGGCACCCAATTCTAAATCATGGGGAGGGTAGTTTTCTTCATGCTTCTTCAGCTGTCGAGGGCGTAAGCAACGACCTTCCCATGTTGCATCAATACACAACCCATACCTCTACCTGATGTGTCATAGTAGACCTCAAAACCATCTGTACCATCTGGTATAGTCAGCACTGGTGCTGAAGTCAGAGCGTCCTTGAGCCTCTGGAAGGAACTCTCGCAGTCGTCTGTCCACTCGAATGGTGCATCCTTCTTCATTAGGAAGTCATCGGCTTCGAGACACTGGAGAAGTTCTTCACAAACCTCCTATAATATCCTGTAACACCGATGTAAGCCTCGATTTTAAACCCTATCCTATGTTGATTAAGTTGATTAGGATCTAGTCGGGTTTTAGGTCCACCTATAACCTAAAGTTTAATAACTATGTCATATAACAATAATTATTAAAACCTAAGCTAGCTCACTGGAACCTATTATGAGTCGCCACCTACTTTTAACCTAGAGTAAATTAGGAAAGGTAGAGTTCAGGTTCGGGGGCTTGGTATTCGACTTATTGAGGGTTCAATTACTTTCATTACCCCTAGAAGTCGTTTTTCCTCTACTTAGTTTGATTACGGCTATTACGAGTTAATGGTGCTCTTCACGTTTAGGTGGTGGTTTGATGGTGATTTCGGTTCAATGAGATTCTTCTTGTCGGGATTCTTCGGAGGTTGCGATGATCTCGGTTCTGAATTGAGTTCGAACTCAGCTTCTGACTATTGAGAATTAATGGTGCTCTTCACGTTTAGGTGGTGGTTTGATGGTGATTTGATGATTGTGGATGAGATGGGAGTTGAAAAATGTGTTTTGGTGTTGATTTTGGTGAGATTTCGGTGTTTGATTGTGGCTCTGGAGTTCAAAACGTGAAGAGAGTGAGACGGTGCCTTTTTTGAAAGTCTAGGGTTCTTGGAGTTCTGATTTGGTCAAGGGATAAGGCTCCTTATATAGGCTTCCTTAAAGATAGAAAATCCGGTAAAAACTGAGATTTACCGACGTTTTAGCTTAAGGGCTTCCAAAAAGAATTTGACTATGAAATTTTAAACATGGATAAAGGATGGTATTTCTTATTTTTCTAAGGTGGAATCGAATTTTTTGGATATTGAATATTTTAAAATTCAATTTCGTCAGATTCAATCAGAAATTGCTAGAAAATTATTGAAAATTTGAAAAATCAAAATTCCAACGCCATTATGCTTAAAATGTCATCCTTTATCATGGGTTAAAATTTCAAAACATTTTGAATTGATTTGACCCTTCTTTGCAGGAGAGAGAAAGCCTATAGGGGGCTTAAGAGCCTTGAAAAATTAAGAAAATGCCCCTGGAGATGATTAAACTGTCCCTAGTACTCTGAGATGTGCCGATCGAACTGGGAACCCTCGCTACTAGCCTATTAGTAGAGACTCTCTTCCGGGGGGGGGGTTGAAATTTTGGGTATAACACCGGTTCTTAATGGTAACCTTGTTGAGCTCCCTAGTCGAACAGCTAGGTGACACACTAGGCGTATGAAGCCCTTTTCCAGCAGCTCCTGCAACTGAATCTTCAGCTCCTTGAGCTCAACATGACCCATCAGGTACGGGGCCTTATATATTGGCTAAGTCTCATGTGTGAGCTTGATCGAGAATTCCATCTCTCTTACAGGGGGAAGCCCATGCACGTCATCCTGGAACACATCTGGAATGTGTTTGACCACTGGAATGTCCTCCAATCGTATCCTTGCGAACCTTAGGGATGTAGCACAGAAATCCTTGGCATCCCTTCTTCAAGTGGCGAAACGCCTGCAAGGCTGAAATCAGCGCGGCGAACCGGGATTCCATTCCGGCTACTGACAAACAGGGCTGACCCGGCTCCTCAAACATCACTCGCATAGCAGCAAAATTCAATATGGGCATGGTGAGCAAAAAGCCTCATTGTCCAGGATCACATCGAAATTTTTTAGCTCCATAGGGATGAGGTCAACACACAGAATCCTATCCTTTACTACCACACCACTATCTTTACATACAGAGTTCAATAATATGGAAGAACTTCTAAACAAAGGACTATGCACACACAACTCAATACCTAGAGGCATAACAGGCAAGCCGAGCTCACCGACCACCTCAGTAGAAATAAAAGAGTGGGTGGCTCCAGAATCAAACAAACAGAAAATGGAACGAGATGACAATTGGAGAATACCTGTGACAACTCTGTCAGTGGATCGGTCCCTCTCTCCAGCCATCGCATAGACTCTGGCCTGGCCCTGGGGCTTCTTCTGCTCAGCTCGATCTCTATCTTTGGTCTCTGAGGTGGACCTTCCAATCCTACATCCTGAGCTACCTCTGCTCTCTCGGCTTGAGGGCAGTCAGCGATCCTGTGGTCTAGGGAGCCACATTTGAAGCCGGATCCCGACTTCCTATAGCAGTCCCGTCCTCTATGGAACTTACCACAAACCTGACACTTCAGAGTGGATGAAAGAGATGACCCACCTTGATCTCTCGAACCCTGGCTATCCCCAAAACGGTCACCAGTAGACTGCTTGTTCTGAGAAGCACTGTAACACCCAAACTGAAAACTTAACAATAAACAGTAATCGCAACGGAAATTCATAACTTTAACATTGACCAAAACGGACGGTGCTACACGCCGTTAGCCACCCACGTGGCTAACAAGGCTAAATACGCACAATTGTATCGGTCTGATGGACACAGACTCCCGAGCATTAGTTACTAACACCCACATACTTACAAACCAATTATACCGAGTGTAAATATATAAAGCCATCATAATAGTTTGATGCTATCAAAATATACCACCATGGGAGCACAGGCGCATCCCGGGTCCAACATCCAAAATAAAAAAAGTATTCATTGTACTTAGAAACTAAAGCGACTCCGCTTCTTCGATCCTCATCCTGCAAAATAAAATATGGTGCCCCGAGGGGCTCTACAACTCTTGGTTGGTGATTAACGTGCAGCCCGTCGGCTACCGAGATACACGCAACTAATTCTCATGATAACATGGGATTTATTTTAACATACAACATATATAAGCATAACAATACTCATTGCATAGCAACAACAAACACATAACATATTAGGAACAATCACTTGAGGAAACGAACCAAACAACAGTTAGCAAACTTGGTAAGCCTAGAGAATGATTTCAATCTCATATTAAGCTTGTTAGATAACTTGTTACCATTCGGTTTGTCAACGTTTAACTTATCCCAAAGATTGTTGGATATAGTGATCCAAATACACCATACACATAATCCCCCTAGCCCGAACTAAAGTCAGGTAGGAAAGCCATTTATTAGGCTTGTGGGTGATTGTAAACCAAAAAGGAGAACAACCATAACATTGAGAGAGCTGAATCTGATTCAGATATCAACTCGTGGACATACACGCGCGACCGAACACCCGAATTCATCACCCCCCAGTTATTCTCTAGTTAGTAGTTCCATTGTTGGAACTTAACACATTAATTCAATTTGTAAGTGTTTAGGCCCAATTAGGCACACAATGGAGATGGGATACATTCTAACAACACAAACCATAACAAACACGGATAGCCATAGTTAGAACATTCCGTAAGATGAAACGTTAAAATCGAATACCGTTCTCTTACGTAGTCCTAACTTTGGTTAACCGACGGGTTAGCACGTATTCGAGGTTAACGGTATCAGAACACACACACGTCACAATAAACAATAACTATAAACTCATTACATGCCTTTAATCTTACAAGGTCGTAAACACTCAGAAAATAAACAACATACAAGCCGGTGTAAACCGGTAGCAAATAGACTACAAGAAAACCGTACCTTGGTCCCTGCGGCTTTTGTTGACCACCAAACGCAGCTCTTATACTTATTTAGTCATGTCGGTTAACTACTTTATTTAACTTCCGATAAACTAAGTATTTTACAAAAATACATGGCATGTTTTCACATTTAACATACACTTGTTTACCCTCATTATACTCACAAGGGTTTACTACATAGGCCACATTTTCTTTTCTGTTGTTTTTTTATATATAAGGTCCGACCGACCCACAACCGACCAAAAACCCCTTGGGTCGGTTGGAGTCAAAAACTTCTCCGACTGTTAACTCTACACTAGACCAACCCACGACCGACCTAACACCTCTAGGTCGGTCGAAGTCAGTAACTTCGGCCCTTTGGAAATCTCAGTCCCACCGACCCAGCCAGGGTCGGTCCCCTAGGTCGGTCGATTGCAGAACCTTCCCAAAAATGTCTATTTTTTCCCAAACTCTTCCATAAGTATCACAGCATGACTTACCAACATTTTGGCACTCTTAAACTCTCTTAAATCATGCACCAAACTCCTTAATCAACCCACCATCAAGCATCTTGATCATTTACTCAATTCTTACCAAAATTCCTAACACTTATAGCATTTTCCCTTAGGATTTCTATGTGGTGAGTATGCCTACAACTTAGACTAACCAAAGTGTTTCTTCACAACCATGATAACCACTCTCAAGCATTATTATGCATCTTATATCATCCTTAGTTCTCTCCATGGTCTTTACAAGACTTAGCACCTCATTTGCCACCAACTTTTGCACAATTGTTAACACATCTCATACCATGACTTTGGTGTGTCTAAAACACCCATTTGATCTCTAAATCCTCCAAGACAATTCCTTAGTCATTTTCAACACTCAAGAACACCTTAACTCATTTTCTTTCACCAATATAACCCTTAATGAATCATAGTACTCCCTAGGTCATAAAATCTCCTTAAAATACTTAAAACTCTTTGTTTATCAACTAAACTTTGCCATAGCTTCTCTAGCACATTGTTACACTCAAACACATGGTTTTTCATCCTTAAGCAATCAAAGACATTCAAATCCACTATGAATGTTCATTACACACAAGCCACACCTAAACTACACTACATCACAATATAGTGCATAAACTTAAATTGCTTGGCACTTAGGCCCTTAAATGACATGGCTCTTAGGCCCTTAAATAACAATAATATTAAACACTAAATTTCCACATGTTAAATGCTTTCAACCTGTAAATACACACAACAATATCATATGCCCATATAATCCACCTTGTGGATATTTTACTAACTCATTTCCCCTTGGCTCTTTAGATTGTTTATAAAGCAATTCAAGCTCAATTTCCTAAGGTATAAAACTACATTAGGATAGGTCATTTACCTCTTCCTCTTCAAGATTTTCTCACTAGTTTTCTCTTGTTCTTTATTGATTGAAAATTGGCAAGGACTTTTGTTCACTTGTTAACCTTCTAACCAATATACAAATAAGGGTAAAGATCATTAAGCATTATACTTAAACTCATGAACAAACCCTAAATTACAAGAAGTGTTCTAAAACACTAGAATTGATGTTTACCTTTGAATTTGAAAGAGAGATGGATTAAGAAGCAAGGTAGGAATCCTCCTAGTCCTTTGAAAATTGAATCAAGCTACTAAAAAGGGCAAGACAAGGCATCACAAAGATGATTTTCGGCTATGTATGAAAATGAGAGGAAACATGAATTTTCTTTGGCATTTCTTACCTTGAAGCAAAGGAGAGTATCAAGATGTAAGAAGTTGAGCTTTTCCTCCTTCAATGGAGATTCTCCATGGAATGAAACTTTAGTTCTTAGAGATTTGAAAAGAGGGAAATGAAGAGCTTGGTCTAACTAACACAAAGGTGGTCTTAGAATTTGATTTGGAGCATGAAGTTTGATTTAACAAGGAAATGAAGATGGAGAAGAGAGGGGTGCTGTATTAAAACAGTTTTGCTGGGAGGATGAAGGAAGAAGACGGTGGAATGGAGGGAATGAAGAAAAGTGAGGTGAGAGGTTTAACTTGTAAGATATTTACTTATAAAGTAAATAGTCATTCTACTTTAGTTCCCCTTTTTTCTTTAATTGGCTGGCTCATGGTGATGACTCACCACCTTAAAAACCGGCCCCTCTTCAATAATTGGGATATTAATAAGCTAGTTTGACAATTTAATTAAGCAAAGTTGACTTAATGCTAAATTAAGCACTATTTGAGCACTATTGATAATTAGTGCACATATTTTTCAAAATTTTGATTTCCCATTGATTTAGGCCTCCTGATCTGATACTAAGTACTAAGCATGTTGATTAAGGTGTAACCATGGGCATTTTGCCACTCAAAACCCATTTCTAAGACAATTTTTCAAAAATGTGCTTTAAGACTCCTAAAAGCACAATTTGTGTTTTAACTTGTTTTTGAGTTTGGTTTTCTTTGAAATTGGTTTGACATGTCCATTAGCATGTTAATAAATTCTTGGTAAGCTCTTTGGGTCCTAACCAGGGTTATCTCAAGTTTAGAGCATGTTTTTGCTCAAATTATCTTAATGGTACTTTATTTTGTTTACTATGGTTTAAATTGTTTGCTAATGTTACTAAGGCACTTTTTAGCCTTAATATACTATAGATTAACACTTAAATAATATATTTAGGTTTGAGGTATTAAAATATACCCCCCTTGAAAGAACTTTGTCCAAAAAAGTTCATAGTTTCCCACACATCATTTAATTTGAACATAGGGATTACTTGCAAGATAAAACTTCCATTTCAAACATACTTTTCATAACTGCAGACTGTATATCGTGAGTGTTGGAACTGGTGTAATTAAAACAATTGAGAAAGAAATTAATACTCAAAATATCCGTCGGGCTGCAAATAAAACCCGGTCGCAGTAGTATAGTAAGACAGAAGCGGCCGGGGTCAAACCGTGGGACTTATAGCGAAATAAAATAGTACCTAAGCTTGTCACAAAAAGGGGGGGAATTAATTGACTTGTTTTTGTAAAATAAAACAACAGATAAGATTAACTGAGTTGAAGATAAATTAGACGGAACTCCGGGTTCAGGTTTATATAATTTGATTAATTATGTTATCTCTACCGGTTTATTATAATAGTTTGGCAAAATTCCTGTTATTATCTTAAGGACTAAGTCATAGACTCATAAGAACTCGTTTACCAGAAAATGCTCGGTCTAATCCAGGTTTGAGCAAAACATATGTAAACGGCGGTTAAGTGCGAGGAATTATATTTGCATCTGAAAATACTAACTTATTAAATCATAATAAGCTTTCTCCAGATTTACGGCTTAATTAACCTGTCTATTTATCACCGGTCTGATCAAAATAGACTTAGTAAAGCATTTTAATAAATTCATGAAATTTATTAAAAAGGTGAGAGATAAACTTTAATCGTAACAAACTGTATTTATTTTAACCGGTAGAAATATAGATTACATAATTAAACAAATTACGGCCAAACCTTCGCCCGGAGTAAATCCTCTTAGCCCAACATAATTAAAAAGACAGAATGAGAAGTAAAAGAAATCATCTGGGAAAGATAATTAATTCAGCTCCACTATCTTGACTGCTAATATTTGGGCAGAGGTTGGACAGAACAACGGTATGGAAATGGAATGTTTTTATGGAATGAGGTGTTGTATGGAATTTGTGTGGATAATATGTGGATGAGATGTATGATTTTTGGAGAGTTTTATGGTATTTTTATGGAGGAAAAATGGCATAAGTTTGGGGTGGAATGAGATATGATTTAATGGAGGTTTGGAGGTGTATTTATAGAGAAATATAGGGTAAAGGGGGAGGTAAGGCGGTGATGTTAACATGTGAAGAGATAATGATTTTCTCTTCACACGCTGCTGTTGCGCCCTGCATGCTGGCAAGATCGACATGTCCGGACCACCGTCCGGACCAGACTGGTCCGGACATGTCGATTTTCTTCTCGGGTGCGCTGGCGAGTCTTCGTCCGGACCAGGTGATCCGGACACTGGTCCGGACCACGGGTCTTTTGCCTCTAAAATGTTCGTTTTAGCTCCGATTTGATCCACGTTTTCGCCTACGCGTTTGTCTCTTCGTGTACTTTGCTCCTAGCTTGGTTTCCTCATGTTTAACCAATAAATTTGTGAGATAATCAATAAAACATAACTAGAGGAAAAAACCAAAGTGGAGAAATGAGCAAGAAAAGTGCTAATAAAATATATGAAATACACCTATGAAACATGCTCATTTGGACACTTATCACACCCCCACACTTATCTTTTTGCTTGTCCTCAAGCAAAACCATGTACCCAAGTAAGTAGGGAATGCTCAATACTAAAAAATATTATTATGAAGGGTAGGATAAAGATGTGAACAGTTCATGATCTTTTTAACTTATTGAGGAGTGTGATCCATCAACTGCTGGTGGCATAGGTGTGCTCAAGGTAAAATAAAATTAGAGTTTCGGGGTATGATCCAAGGTGCTTCAATGCTTCTTTGTTTAGGTGACTCAGAGAACTTTTCCCATGGCCAACTTCTCTCAAGAATGGGCATTGAGGAGAAAACAAAAGGAAAAATAGATTTATGCATTTGTTTCACTTTTGCATAAGGGATGAGAAGATAAAATGTAGGCATCACGCCTTTGTATTTAAGAACACTCAACTCTCTTTTGTTGGTTACCAATGGTGTCTCGCAAGTCCCTTGCTTATTATATTTATTTATTTTTTAAACAGAGAAGCACCCCTTAGCAATCCCTAAGGAGAAGAAAGAACCCCTGAGCAATAAAAATCCAACCATTGAGATCATTTGGTCACACCGCATAAAAATGCTCCTCAAAAGTAATCAAATGAAAATTTTAAATTTTGTACCATTTGTACCATTTATCCCACAATTCATAATAGTATTTATTCATAAAGAGAACAACCTATATTAGCAGGGTCCATAATTTTAATTTTTGAACACATGCGAGATAAGCAGAGAGATTTAAACATTTTAAGCACAAAATGCCCTGAAAAGGGGCTCTCCCCCACACTTAAGCTGAAGCAATGCCCTCATTGCGTAGATGGAATTAAATTAATAGGGCACAGCAAAAGGAAAGAGTGTACTTCCCAGATTTTGTAGAGTGTGTAGAGCTCCCCCACACTTGAGTGCAGCTGTGGAATGTCATGAAATGTACCTATAAAGAATATTCTACACAGCCAGAAGTACTCAAGTAAAACCTGCATTTTATTATAACATATAAAAGTGAAATATAGTACAAAAAAGAAAACAACATTAGATGAAAGGAAAGATAAAAGATAGATAGTGGGTTGCCTCCCACCAAGCTGCCCGGGTTTAACGTCTCTAGCTAGACGCATGTTCTTCATTATCCCGGATCATAAATGAAAGTTGACAATGGTAGTATCGGGAAAAGGAAATTGACAATAAGTAGGACCGAACCACCTGGATCAAAACAAAGTATTACTGCAACAATTAAAGTAGGAAAATACAAACTCCACAAAACCTAGTTTTGAAGGAGGTGTTTGCTGTAAGTAATATTGTATTGTAAACCGGGTGATGGTTGTATTGCTTCCTCAAACTGGAGAATGTAAACATTCTCCTTCTGCTGTTTATCCGTATGGAGGCAAGATGGTGGTGGTGGTGCTTGCTCAGAGTCGAGGATGTAAATTTCCTCCCCTGGAAAAAATGAAGGTGGAAGTGGGCTTCAATGGGTGGGTTGGGTGGGCATTATTTTTCTTTGGAGAAGGGCCCAGATTTTTTAATGGATGACCCTTGGTGCAAGGATCAAAGTTGGATTGCTCCTCCTCCTCAAATTTGAGGACGTATATCCTCATCTTTTTGAAGAGGCTCATAGGAAGAGCCCTGATAGAATTCAATTTCAGAGGGAGATGGCTCCTTGAAGTTGAATTTGGTGTTTTGTTTGGATATTCTGGCGGGAGCGAGCATTTCCTCCTCTTCATTTTTGAGGATGTAAATATCCTCATTTTCTGGATATAGCACAGAGAAGGAGGGAAATAACGGTAATTGACTTCAGAGGGAGGGGACTCTATGAAGTTGAGGTAGAAGTTGTCCTCTGATGGCTTGTCTTCAAGCTCAAGCAGAAGGTTTGATGCCATTTGCTCAGGTTCAAACGGGGGTGGTGATATAGAGTAACTCAAATCCTCTGGTAAGTCGTCCACTATATGAACCAGTTTGCTCTCCGGTTGCTGTGATGCAAGGTCTAGTGGACCTTCCATCATTTCATTTATCGCAACTAATTTGGCATAGAGCTTCAGTTGGTTCATGTCGAGGTATTCTTCCTCAGCCTGCTGCTCCACTTCAGGGACCATTTCACTCTCGGGTTGTTGCTCCCCTTGAGCTAATGTGATGGGCTGGTCCACTACGTAAATTGCACTTGCATACTCTTTTGGATTAGGATTGGTCTGTGAAGGAAATTTACCAGGTGGCCTTTGTTGGGTAGGAGTTGTTGAATCTGGGACTGTAAGTCTTTTTGGTCTTTACGCAGGGCTGTGACCTCTTCTTGCGTATCTCTGGACTTACCCTCATTGCCTTAAACATCTCTTGCATTTGAGACATTTCAGATTCAGGATTCGAAGGAGGGGTTGGTTGACTCGAAGAAGCATCATTGCCATAAGGTTGTTGCTGATACTGCCTTTGGCCTCCTTGAAAATTGGACTGAGGTCTGTAATTTTGAGATGGTTGTAGTGTATGTGGGTTTTGGATATTTTCGGTGTTTGAGTAGCGAAGATTTGGTTGCCAAGGTTGCCTGTACCCTGAATTGTTGGTGAGATAGTTTGCTTCCTCTGCTGCTTTTAATTTTTGTAGTTAGGGGCATTGTTCATAATCATGAGGCCCACCACATTGCGTACAAGAATTAGCTGGAGATGATTGGAACAGAGGAGCATAGCCTGGAGGGATTGTAGATGATCGGGAAATCATCGACTTAGCTTGCTGGGGGTAGGAGTTCATAGCCATCTGCTCAACCACTTTCTACAGAGTACTTACTTTTGTTGCTTGCTGAGCATTGCTGTCCATGAGTAGCTCATGGCTTTTCATCAGCAGGTCAAACTTGTTATCACTTTCCCCAACATGGTATAAACCTGGAGTACCGCTCCTTGATCCACCGGAGGCCCAGTCTCTGATTTCTTCACAAAGAGACTCCATGCTATTCAGAAACTGTTCTCCTGGCTTTTTCAGAATATCAGCCCCTAACGAGATAGTACCATTGTTCTGCATGGACCGATCAAGCCTTTGTAGAACAATTGTGATACTTGTTCTTTCGTCAGACCATGGTGAGGACAAGTAAGTAGTAGTCCTTTGAAACGGTCCCAAGTTTCACAAATATTCTCCGACCCTGGTTGCTTGAAATTATAGATTTCAGCAATCATCTCCAACGTTCGGCTCGGGGGTAGAAATTTGTCGTAGAACTTGGTGGCCATGTCATCCCAAGTACCAATGGTACTTGGTGTCCGGCTATGATACCATTTGCTCGCACTTCCCGTCAGGCTGTGAGGGAATGACAGTCTTGCGTACTGGAGTACTGCGTCGGTCGCAGTAAGACTGTTGGCATGCTGCAAGAACTTTGTAACATGTAACAGGGCTTTCGTCTGGACTGGAACTCAAACATGCCCAACTCCTTTACACATCGGATTTGATGATATGGCTTCAGCTTCTGCCACTCATCGTATTCGGATGGGCTAAGGTGAGGAAGGATGATGGCAGGCTGTTGTCCTTGATTAGACGGCCTGTTAATGTTTCGAACTGTCGCTGGTGAAATTGCCATGTCAGCTTCCGGGTCAGATTCTATCACTGTGGTGGTAATGTTTTGTTGAGTTCGGTTCTGCCTTAGACTGCGCAGAAGGGTTCTCTCGATCTCTGGAATGTAACCAACCGTGTGATTATTAATATTTTCTGGGTAGCTGTGTGACCTGGTAAAAGGCATTCACCACTCAAAACAGAAAAAAGAAACTCGTGATGTGTTAAAATAAATAAAAATGTTAGGAATTAGTTGGCAGAAATTTTAAGTTAGTAATTAGGTACAGAAATTATAAGTTAGTAGTTAGAGACAATGGAAATTAAATGACAGAAAATTAAATGATAGAAATTATAAGTTAGTAGTTAGTATACTGGAAATTATAAGTTAGTAGTTAGTATACTGGAAATTTGAAGGACAATGGAAATTAAATGACAGAAAATTAAATGACAATAAAATAAAGAGTTAGTAATTAGATGTCAGAAGTCAGATGTCCATAGTCAGATGTCCAAAGTCAGGTGTCCAAAGTCAGGTGTCCAATTAATAGTAAAAGATTATTATAATATAACAGGTGAATTATCCGGGGCTTAGGGACTAGAATAAATCAAGTCTCCGGCAACGGCGCCATTTTGCAGACTGTATATCGTGAGTGTTGGAACTGGTGTAATTAAAACAATTGAGAAAGAAATTAATACTCAAAATATCCGTCGGGCTGCAAAATGAAACCCAGTCGCAGTAGTATAGTAAGACAGAAGCGGCCGGGGTCAAACCGTGGGACTTATAGCGAAATAAAATAGTACCTAAGCTTGTCACAAAAGGGGGGGGGAATTAATTGACTTGTTTTTGTAAAATAAAACAACAGATAAGATTAACTGAGTTGAAGATAAATTAGACAGAACTCCGGGTTCAGGTTTATATAATCTGATTAATTATGTTATCTCTACCGGTTTATTATAATAGTTTGACAAAATTCCTATTATTATCTTAAGGACTAAGTCATAGACTCATAAGAACTCGTTTACCAGAAAATGCTCGGTCTAATCCAGGTTCGAGCAAAACATATGTAAACGGCAGTTAAGTGCGAGGAATTATATTTGCATCTGAAAATACTAACTTATTAAATCATAATAAGCTTTCTCCAGATTTACGGCTTAATTAACCTGTCTATTTATCACCGGTCTGATCAAAATAGACTTAGTAAAGCATTTTAATAAATTCATGAAATTTATTAAAAAGGTGAGAGATAAACTTTAATCGTAACAAACTGTATTTATTTTAACCGGTAGAAATATAGATTACATAATTAAACAAATTACGGCCAAACCTTCACCTGGAGTAAATCCTCTTAGCCCAACATAATTAAAAAGACAGAATGAGAAGTAAAAGAAATCATCTGGGAAAGATAATTAATTCAGCTCCACTATCTTGACTGCTAATATTTGGGCAGAGGTTGGACAGAACAACGGTATGGAAATGAAATGTTTTTATGGAATGAGGTGTTGTATGGAATTTGTGTGGATAATATGTGGATAAGATGTATGATTTTTGGAGAGTTTTATGGTATTTTTAAGGAGGAAAAATGGCATAAGTTTGGGGTGGAATGAGATATGATTTAATGGAGGTTTGGAGGTGTATTTATAGAGAAATATAGGGTAAAGGGGGAGGTAAGGCGGTGGTGTTAACGTGTGAAGAGAATGATTTTATCTCTTCACACGCTGCTGTTGCACCCTGCATGCTGGCAAGATCGTCATGTCTAGACCACCGTCCGGACCAGACTGGTCCGGACATGTCGATTTTCTTCTCGGGTGCGCTGGCGAGTCTTCGTCCGGACCAGGTGATCCGGACACTAGTCCGGACCAAGGGTCTTTTGCCTCTAAAATGATCGTATTAGCTCCGATTTGATCCCCGTTTTCGCCTACGCGTTCGTCTCTTTGTGTACTTTGCTCTTAGCTTGGTTTTCCTCATGTTTAACCAATAAATTTGTGAGATAATCAATAAAACATAACTAGAGGAAAACTAACCAAAGTGGAGAAATGAGCAAGAAAAGTGCTAATAAAATATATGAAATACACCTATGAAACATGCTCATTTGGACACTTATCAATAACAACCCTCAAACTCAAAGATATGGGTAACATAACAACATTCAGACTCAGAGGTCTATAACATAAAAACATTTACAATGTATTTCAATACATGCAGTACATACATAAACGAAACGGCTCTACCCCCTTATAAGGGGTACGCCCCGTACCCTATACATAAGAAGACTACTGAGTAAATAACGACAGGTACTTCGCCCTCATACTATTCTCCAGCTCCCAAGTGGCCTCCTCGACTTCCTGGTTAGACCACAGAACCTTCACCAGTCGAGTGTCTCGAGTCTTAGTGTCCAGAATCCGTATCGGAGTCTTCACTGACCACATGGTCAGCTCTAATGTTAGCCTTTCTGGCTGAAGTACATGAGACGGATGAGATATGTATTTCTTCAACTGTGATACTTGAAATACATCATGTACCTTGCCCAGCTCAGCAGACAGATCAAGCCTGTAAGCTACCGGGCCTATCCGCTCAGTCACAACATAAGACCCCACATATTTTGGGCTCAACTTGCCTTTCTAGCCAAAACAAAACACACCTTTTATGGGTGAAACTCTTAGAAATACCTGGTCACCCACGGCGAACACCAGGTCACGTCGGCGCATATCGGCATATGATTTCTACCTATCTTGAGCTGCCTTCATGTTAGCTCGGGTCTAGCGTACGTACTTCTACTTGTACCTGCTCCAGATATTTTGGCCCTATAATGACGACCTCACTCGACTCATCTGAGCATAAAGGCATATGGCATGGTCTACCGTACAATGCCTGGAAGGGAGACATCTTGATCGAAGCGTGGTAACTGTTGTTGTAGCTAAACTCAATCAAGTGTAACTTATCAATCCAGCTGGTCTGAAAGTCAAGTGTACATGCTCGTAACATATCTTCGAGTGTCTGAATGGTGCGCTCACTCTAACCATCTATTTGAGGGTGAAACGCTGTACTCAGCTCCAGCTTGGTGTCAAGCGCTTCCCGTGTAGATCTCCAGTACATCGAGAGAAATCTGGTATCCCTATCAGAAACGACTTAGGTACTCCATGGTGTCATATAATCTCTCGGTCGAAGAGCTCTGCTAGCTTTACCACATTCCTAGTGTCCTTCGTTGGAATGAATCGGGCCACCTTGGTCAGTCGGTCAGCAACAACCCATATCATATTCAGACCTCCCCTTGTAGGCAGAAACCTTACTACGAAGTCCGTGGAAATATTATGGAACTTCCACTCTAGCACTGGCATTGGCTGCACCATACCGCCAGGCCGTTGGTGCTCAAACATGGCTTTCTAACAAGTGAGACACCTTACAACATAGTCATTTACATCCTTCTTCATTCCACTCCACGAAAAATACCTTTTCATACTTTTATAAATCTTTGGAGCTCCGGGGTTAATCGAAGTAGTAGAACAATGGGATTCACTCAATATGCGTTCCTTCAGCTCGACACTACTTAATGGAATACATAGTCGGCCATTCAGCCTAATCAGGTCATCATCGGGAAGTCTGAAATCGTACTTCTGACTCTCAAATGTGTTGTGAATCATCTTTTGTCTGATCTCTTGCATGTACTAGTCCGACATCTGAGCACTCCGCACCTCTTCGACCAAGCTAGAATGAGAAACTAGTGTATGAAAAGAGTTGGCGCAGTGACTCAATGCGTCAGCGACAACGTTTGCTTTACCTTCCTTGTACTGAAGGTTGATGTCGTAGTCATTTAGAAACTCGACCCACCTTCGTTGTCTCATGTTCAACTCTTTCTGAGTGAACAAATATTTTAAACTTTTGTGGTCTGAATAGATTGTCACACTCACCCCATACAAATGATGCCGCCATATCCTTAAGGCGTAGACGATGGCACCCAATTCTAAATCGTGGGGAGGTTAGTTTTCTTCATGCTTCTTCAGCTGTCGAGAGGCGTAAGCAACAACCTTCCCATGTTGCATCAATACACAACCCATACCTCTACCTGATGTGTCATAGTAGACCTCAAAACCATGTGTACCATCTGGTATAGTCAGCACTGGTGTTGAAGTCAGAGCGTCCTTGAGCCTCTAGAAGGAACTCTCGCAGTCGTCTGTCCACTCGAATGGTGCATCCTTCTTCATTAGGAAGTCATCGGCTTCGAGACACTAGAGAAGTTCTTCACAAACCTCCTATAATATCCTGTAACACCGATATAAGCCTCGATTTTAAACCCTATTCTATGTTGATTAAGTTGATTAGGATCTAGTCGGGTTTTAGGTCCACCTATAACCTAAGTTTAATAACTATGTCATATAACAATAATTATTAAAACCTAAGCTAGCTCACTGGAACCTATTATGAGTCACCACCTACTTTTAACCTAGAGTAAATTAGGAAAGGTAGAGTTCAGGTTCGGGGGCTTGGTATTCGACTTATTGAGGGTTCAATTACTTTCATTACCCCTAGAACTCATTTTTCCTCTACTTAGTTTGATTACGGCTTATTACGAGTTATTTTTAACCTAAGTGCGCGCTTCTGTTTTTTATTTTTAGTGTTTTTTGACAGAAAATTAAAGTGAAATTAAAAGCTACCTAAACTAGGGTTTCGGAGGCAGAGTTAGGTCAAATTTTAATCACGTCCGTAGTCACGAACCTAATGTCCGAGACCACGGACCCCAGTTGAATTAAATGATTTCGAAAATAGAACTAAAATAAAAACGCAAACTTGAAAAGTCCGGGGCCACGGACAGGGTGTCTGTGGGCCCGGACATGTATTGACAGAAACACTAAAATTTGAAAAATGTAAAATCCCGCCACCGTCCGTGGGAGTCCGTGGTCACGGACAACCCGTCCGTGGTCCCGGACAATGAGTCCAAGGTCACGGACAACCCACGGACAGTGGGTTTTTGATGGCTCTCGACGGTGTTTTGAGCTCAAACTTTATGGGTGTGTAGCCTGAAAGATTATGAACACGTTAGTAATTGGAAGAACTCAATTTGAAATCAAAATTGATACAAAACTTAGCAAACAAGTAACAAGGTAGTAGCTTAAACAATTAGTGATACAGAAGTTAAAAAGAGTTAGTTTGAACCCAAATTTTGAGGCAAGACTGATAATATCGTGGGGAGTTAGGAAAGTGGAACTTCTACCTGTTTTACCTTCGGGTTCACGATGATTCTTCACACCGGGATTCGTCGAGTGCTCCGTTGATGGCAGACCCGAAGGGTTTTCAAACCAAGCTTCTGGTTGTTGGTTGTTATTGCTGTTCTTCACATTTTGGTGATGTTTTTGTGGGGTTTTGATGATTATTGGTGCTTTGGGGATTGGAAAACGAGTTTAGATGGTGATTTCGGGGAATTTTCGGTATGATTCGGGTGGCCGGGTGTTGAAAAACGTGAGAGAGAGAGGGGGCTGTGCTTTCTGTCTTCCTACGGCTCTTGAGCATATGAGATTTTGATTTTATCAAAAAACCTATCCCCTTATATTGACTTTCTTAAAGATAAAGAAAACCTAGTAAAAGTAAGATTTTTTGACATTTTAATTAAATGACTTCGCAAAGGAATTTTTCTGTGAAATTTTAATCACATGTCAAGGATGGTAATTATGAATTTTCTGAAGTGGAATCGGATTTTTTAAATGTTGGAATATTTTTAAATTGATCTTCTCGTCGGATTTAGTCCTAAATTGCTTGAAAACTATTGGAAATTTGAAAAATCTAAATTCCAACGCCATTATGCTTAAAATGTCATCCTCTATCATGGGTTAAAATATCAAAGCATTTCAAGTTGACTTGGGCATCTTTTGGAGGAGAGAGAAAGCCTATAGGAGGTCTCGGGAGCCCTAAAAATTACAAAAACGCCCCTAACAATGATGAAACTACTCCCCATGCCCTGAAATGCGCCGATCGAGCCAGGACCTCTCATTACTTGATTGAAATGCCCCTCACAACACCAAAACCTCGTAGACCCTATGAAATACCCCAAACCTAAGTATGCTGAGTAAACATCAATTTATGATGTAGTAAGGCTAAAATATGCCTTAGAAAGATTGATAGACAATTTAAACCAAGGAAAACACAAGAAAATGCCTTAAGGGCAATTTAGGCAAAAATGTGCTCTAAGCTTGGAGTGACTTTGATTAGCACCCAAATATCATTATAAGACCTTATTAACATGTTAATGGACATGTTAAATCAATTAGCAAAGAAAACCAAGCTCAAAAACAAGCTTAAACACAAAATGTGCTTTAAGACTCCTTAAAGCACCTTTTCGAGAAATTGTCTTAGAAATGGGTTTTGAGTGGGTAAATGCCCATGATTACATCTTAATCAACATGTGTGCTAATTAGTATCACATTAGGAAGCCTAAATCAATGTGAAATCAAAAAATTCACAAATTTGTGCTCTAATTTATGAATAGTGCCAAATAGTGCCTAGTTTAGTCTTTGATCAACTTAGTTTAGTTAATTGGTCAACAAAGGCCAAAATACCCTTATTTAATAATGGGGCCGGTTTTCTAAGGGATGAGTCAGCACAGACTTCATCAAATAAGAAAGGAAAAGAAGAGGAAATGAGAGAAAGTTACTATTTGCTTTTAAAAGTAAAATATCTTACCTTTAGCTTACCTTCTTCCTCCTCTTCATTCATTCTCTTCTTCCACGGTTTCTTCTTCTCCTCTCCTGCTCCAAAACCGAGAGGGCTGCCTCCATGGGTGCTCCACCTTCAAATGCCCACCAAACCTTCATTTTAGCTCCAAATCCAAAAATAAGTATAGATTATTCTTAGTTAGACCAAGACCTACCTTTCTATCTTTTTAAATCCTTCAAAGCTCAAGTTTGGAGCCATGGAAAAACTCCATTGATGAAGGAAAGTCAAGTTTGAAGAGCCCATTTGGTTCTCCATTTATCCAAGGTAATGAAAATGTAAGAAAAACCATGTTTCAACCACTTCTTCTACATGGCCAAAAATTTCTACTCATGGGGCTTCATTTTTATCCATTGTTCTAGCTTGATTCTATTCTCCAAGGGCTAGAGGAGGTCCTTCTTGATTCATATCCAAGCCTACCTTAAGACTTCAAGGTAAAATATTCATTTTAAGACCTTAAAACACATTTTTAACCTAGGGTTTACTCCTTAAGATTAGTGTATGGTTTAGCACTCATGATAGTCATTGTATATTGATTAGAACATTGGCAAGGGGAATTAGAATGGTGGCCGAGATTCCCAAGGGAAGAAGCCTAAGGGGAAACTTGAGAAAAACAAGGTAAATTGCTTACCTAATGGTGGTTTAAGCTTTAAGGGATGACTTTTAGGTGAGTACTAATGTAGCTTAAAGCTTACATTGTGTAATGGGTTATATAACCTAAGAAAAATAAACTTAAACAAGCTTATGAACTTGTGACTAAGGAGCCAATGGGAATGAGTTAGAAATACAAGTTTAAGATGGATTTTAAGAGCATTATAACTACTATGAGATTGATGGGTGTATTTGCAGGTTGAAAGCTTTTATAAGTGGGAAATTCAGTGTTTAAGTTTAAGTCATTTAAGGGCCTAAGAGCCATGTTATTTAAGAGCCTTAGTGCTATGCAATTTAAGATTATTGCACTAATTCAGTTTATTATGAATGAGTTGATTTGGGTGAGGAAACAAGATGAGAAAGGACTTGATGTGTGTGAGTTGGTAGAATGACGAAAACAATGCAATTGGGCATGATAAATTACTAGAGAAGCTATGGCGAAATTTGAATAGAAAACAAAGAGTTTAAGTGGAGGTGGTGAGTTAATATGCCCTAGGATTCACTAGGGATCGTTCTGAGGAAGTTGAGTGGAAATGAGTTAACTAAGGAGTTCTGGAGGTTTAGAATGACCTGGAATTGTGTATGAGGAAATTAGAGTTTAGATGGGTGTATTGAATGCACCAAAGTCATGGTATGAGGAATGGTAAGACTTGTGCAAAATTTGGAGGAAATGGTGTACAATGTTTTAAGATGATTTAGGTATGAACTAGGGAATATAACAATGAGAAGTTTTGATATCTTGTGTAAGTGGTGAAGATGCTAGTAGTGGATTAATAAGGTCATAGTTGGATGGTAATGAGTGGACTTGGGTGATGGAAGTGAAAATTGAAGGAGAATGTTGTCAATTGTCAAGGAAAATAACTAGGAATGTAAAAGAGCGTGTGATCATGAGAATGGTGAGTAAGTTGAGTAAAAGGAGATGGAAATGTCTAAGGAGGGTGTAGGATGGTCAAGGTAAAGAAGAACAAGGTTAAGGTGCTAAGAAGATGGGGAGAAATGCATAGGTAAGTTCATGAGTTTAGGTTGATGAGTAGCAAAAGGAAAAGAAAGGAATTGTGCATGGACATGCAAGATAACCTTGGAAGGTTTAGCAAAGCAAAGATGGGATGTAATAATGCTTAGGGAGAAGTCATATTGATTGGAAAGGAGACACTATGGGTAGTTGGAGTTTTAGACAAAAGGGAAAATTACATCGCCCACCCATGACGTTTGGCGAAATTACACAGCCCACCCACGAGGTTTCAAAAATTACACAGCCCACCCATGTGGTTTCCACAATTTTACATCCAGCAACTTTTTTAATATTTGATCAACTTAAAAGATGGTTAAATGTTGTTCAAAATTGATGAAACTTTACATGGACGATGCTAAGGTGTTATATTTTTGTTCAATGTCAAATCCAAAGTTTTTTAAGGTCATATATGACCTGTGGGTGGGCTGTGCAATTTCAGACACGTTCAACGGGTCCCACAGATCATATATGAGCTTAAAAAACGTTGGATTTCATGTTTTACCAAAATATAACACTTTAATATCGTCCATGTAAAGTTTCATCAAATTAGGATATCATTTAACCATCTTTTAAGTTGATCAAATATTAGAAAAGTTGCTGGATGTAAAATTGTGGAAACCACATGGGTGGGCTGTGTAATTTTTGAAACCTCGTGGGTGGGCTGTGCAATTTCGCCAAACGTCATGGGTGGGCGATGTAATTTTCCCTAGACAAAATTTACATGTTGGAAAAATAAGGAAATAAGTAACAAGTGTTAGGAATTCTTGTAAGGATTGAGAAAATGGTTAAGGAGGTTTTAGAGGATGTTCTAAGGTGAGTTTAAGTGCCTATATGGTATTAAGACGTAATGGGACACTTGTGGCAGAGTTGGGCATTTTGCCAAGAAATGAGATAAGTGTTTAAGGGTGTATAAGATGAGTTTTTTGGCACGTCCAAACTTCCGTCCGAATTTGGAAGCTCGGATATGCCCTGTTGCGTTTGAATTTTCTGAGTTTCGACCAGTGTCCGAACTTCTGTCCGGCCTTAGATGTTTGGACACTTGAAATTTTTCCTTTGATTTTTCCTCGACCTATGTCTGAACTTTGGAAGCTCGGACACATGTTCGGACATACGTCTGGTTGCACCCTTTTGAGTCTCGGCTTGCATCGGAACTTCGGAAGCTCGGACACAAGTTTGGACATGGTGCTGTTTTGACCAAAAACTTTGTTTAAGGTTAGGAAATGATATCTAATGGTGGGGATTGATAGATATTGATGTTATAAAGTTATTAAGGGCATGCTTGGAGGGTGACATGACTACTAAGTGGGTGAATAAGTATAAGGTATGAGGAGAAGTGATTCACTTAAGATTAAGTTTGTAAGAACTTAAGTGGTGTTAGATGGGGATCATTAGTGACTAAGTGAGTTAGCTTTATTGGAAAAGTAATTAACAACCTAAAATTGAATGAATGTTTTAGGGTTTGATAATTTGGACTCTAGAGGAGAGTAAGCAACCGAACGACCAACGGTGAACGGTGCAGTCTTCTTGTGACCTGCTTGCTAACGAGGTGTCCCTCGGCTTGTGTGCTATTTGTTTTGTGTGCTCACTAAACAAGATAAAGCATGCAACCAGAACATTATGTTTATTATATTGTTGTGTGATGTTTGAAAACTAACACAACTTACCGTGAGAACCTACTAACTAACGTTTAGTAAGGAATCGAGTGAGGCTAAGAAACACTCCCTAATATTAGTTTGTTAAAAACCGAAAGAGGTTTTACTAACAAACATTGTCTTGAGACTTTTACTAGCTGGTACTTGGGGGGAGTGAGGAACCCGGGACTGACTCCGGTCATGCATGCTAAGGAAAAAGGGGGTCGACATCTAAAGCAGATCCGACTTCCGCTTAAAGACTTGTTTTCGGACTTGTTGCCTAGGGTCGGTTACCGGCTCAGCTACATTGGACATCCAGTCCAAGGTAGGAGGCATTAAGATGGTGCGGTAGGATCACCTAAATCCTAAATTTTAAGTTAAGTTGTTTATTCAACCAATGGAGTTAATAGCTCATTGGCTAGGGTTGCTTTTGACCCGACAAAAATAAACATTGAGATAAGATAAAATCATTTCTATTTAGAGAGTGGTTTCTATTCTAAGATTAAGATAAGGTTTGGGATAAGCTACATCCATTCCTTTTTAAAGGATGGTTGTTTTCTAAGGCTAAGATAAGACTAAGATTGAGGTAAGATAAGGATGGACTAAGATTAAGAGGAAACGTAACTTAATGAGTGAAATATTTGACTCACTGATTAAGGGAACACATTTAAGTCGTTCATTGTGTTTGAACTTTGATTGTTCATAATTGGTTTGTTGTTAATTGCACTTTCTATTATGTTGTGCATCTAATCAACCTCCATGCTATCGACAATTAGTCGTCGTAGCCACGTTAGCTTGGGGGCCATGAGAGGATCGTACTAGCATTCGTGCTGACGCCCTTTGGGATGTAATAATGCTTAGGGAGAAGTCATATAGATTGGAAAGGAGACACTTTGGGTAGTTGGAGTTATAGACAAAATTTAAATGGTGGAAAAATAAGGAAATAAGTAACAAGTGTTGGGAATTCTTGTAAGGATTGAGAAAATGGTTAAGGAGGTTTTAGAGGATGTTCCAAGGTGAGTTTAAGTGCCTATATGGTATTAAGAAGTAATGGGACACTTGTGGCAGAGTTGGGCATTTTGCCAAGAAATGAGATAAGTGTTTAAGGGTGTATAAGATGAGTTTTTTGGCACGTCCGAACTTCCGTCCGAATTTGGAAGCTCGGATATGCCCTGTTGCGTTTGAATTTTCTGAGTTTCGACCAGTGTCCGAACTTCTGTCCGGCCTTAGATGTTTGGACACTTGAAATTTTTCCTTTGATTTTTCCTCGACCTATGTCTGAACTTTGGAAGCTCGGACACATGTTCGGACATACGTCTGGTTGCACCCTTTTGAGTCTCGGCTTGCATCGGAACTTTGGAAGCTCAGACACAAGTTTGGACATGGTGCTGTTTTGACCAAAAACTTTGTTTAAGGTTAGGAAATGATATCTAATGGTGGGGATTGATAGATATTGATGTTATAAAGTTATTAAGGGCATGCTTGGAGGGTGACATAACTACTAAGTGGGTGAATAAGTATAAGGTATGAGGAGAAGTGATTCACTTAAGATTAAGTTTGTACGAACTTGAGTGGTGTTAGATGGGGATCATTAGTGACTAAGTGAGTTAAGTAAGTTAGCTTTATTGGAAAAGTAATTAACAACCTAAAATTGAATGAATGTTTTAGGGTTTGATAATTTAGACTCTAGAGGAGAGTAAGCAACCGAACGACCAACGGTGAACGGTGCAGTCTTCTTGTGACCTGCTTGCTAACGAGGTGTCCCTCGGCTTGTGTGCTATTTGTTTTGTGTGCTCACTAGACAAGATAAAGCGTGCAACCGGAACATTATGTTTATTATATTGTTGTGTGATGTTTGAAAACTAACACAACTTACCGTGAGAACCTACTAACTAACGTTTAGTAAGGAATCGAGTGAGGCTAAGCAACACTCCCTAATATTAGTTTGTTAAAAACCGAAAGAGGTTTTACCAACAAACATTGTTTGAGACTTTTATTAACTGGTACTTGGGGGGAGTGAGGAACCCGGGACTGACTCCGTGTAACACCCCATCCAAAACCTATCGTGGTTATCGTAATCTAAAAACTTAGTCGAAAACGTCGCAGCGGAAAATAAACAACACCTGGACCTTGCCACAGTCTGATCGTTAGAATATACCGGCTTAAATGCTTACAACACTTATCCAAAAATACTTATCCGGCTCAAACATCAACATTCACAATACCACAACCAACCGAGTACTAGTATCTTAAACATAATCTCAACTTACATCAGTTTAATATAAACAGTCGGGTGCACAGGCGCAACCCGAACTCAAAATAAATGTCCCACCCTAAGACTAACCGCTCCTACTCTCGTAGTGCGTCCTCATGGGCCTCTTACCTGCAAGTGTAAAAATAGCCCCCGAGGGGGTCAGCACGAATGCTGGTACACCCTCTCATGGCCCCCAAGCTAACGGGGCTACGACGACTAATTGTCGATAGCATGGAAATTGATTACATACACAAGCATAATATGAAGTGCAATAACAATAACCACAATGAACATATATAGTTCACAAACAATGAACGTCTCAAGCGTTCCCTCATCAAGTGGGTTAGTAACCCCCTCCTTAGTCCTCATTTCCTTAATCTCAGTTCCTTACCTTACCTCAATCTTAATCTCAGTATACAAACCTCTCCTGGAAGGGATTGGTTGTAGTTTAATTCAAACCTGGGATTTAGGTGATCCCACCGCACCATCTTAATGCCACCTACTCTGGACGGGAGTCCAGCGTAGCTGAGCCGGCAACCGGCCCTAGGCAACAAGTCCGAAGACAAGTCCTTAAGCGGAGGGCGGATCTGATTCAGATACCGTCCCCCTTTTTCCTTAGCATGCATGACCGGAGATCGGTCCCGGGTTTCCTCACTCAAGTTCCAGTTAGTAGACATCTTAAACACCATGTGCTAGCTAAGCCTAACGGGCATTAACCAACAACATCAAACTTAACTCTTATTCTTAACTCAGTAGTACTAAACTTGGTTAGTAACCATCTCAGTCTCGCGGGTTAGTGTAAAGGCACACAAACACAACGAGAATAAATATAACCGGTTGCATGCTTTATCTTATTTAAGTCATAGCAAGTAAACAGATAGCACACAAGCCGAGGGACACCTCGTTAGCAAGCAGGTCACAAGAAGGACTGTACCGTTCACCGTCGATCGTTGTTTGTTTAACCTTCTTCGGGTCCCAATTCACAAACCTAAAACATTCATTCATTTTTAGGTTATTAGTTATTTGCACCTTACTTAACTCACTTAGTCCCTAAGGACTCCCATTCAATAACCTCTCAAGTCTTTATCACTTAGCTTACAAACATATTTTTAAACATTAAAGCTTATACTTAATCTTAACTTAATTCCTTAAGTTCTTAGTGTCTCAATCATTACCACCCTACCAAAGGTATACCTTATTACCTAGTACCATTCTTAGAATTTAAAATTTCCTTTTTTTTTAAGTGTAAGGGCCGTCCGACCCACCGTCCGACCCACCCTCTGGGTCGGACCATTCCAGTAACTTTCGGGTTTGGAAAACCCTACATGTCCGACCCATGTCCGACCCAACCAACTGGGTCGGACCATTCCAGAAACTTTCCGTCTTCTAAAACCTCTCATGTCCGACCCACGTCCGACCCAACCTTCTGGGTCGGACCATTCCAGAAACTTATTTGCCCTTTGAAAATCACCCGTCCGACCCATGTCCGACCCAACCTTCTGGGTCGGACCATTCCAGAAACTTTCCCTGGCGTTAAACAGAGGCCGTCCGACCCAAACTTGGGTCGGACCCCTGGGTCGGACGCCACTAAATCATGCCCAAACTTTGCCAAATCTTTTCTAAACCTTTCCTCAAGCCATCCAATATGTTCTAACATCATTTAGACCCTTAAACCCACCTTAGAGCATCCTCCAAACTCCTTAAATCATTCACCAAGTTTCACCTTAATCATTATACATTTTCCTTGTAATATGCCACACTTGTAATGCTTTCCTCTAGGTTTCTAGGTGGTGGTTCATACCTAATGTAACCACTATGCCAAATGTTTTCTTCACCACTATAACACAACATCATCTCCCAAGCATCTCTCACTATCTAAACTCTTTTAATTTAAGCATTTACTAAAAGTTCCTTCACAAGTTTAAACTTCCATCATCAACACATTATTTCCTTCCTAGTTGTGCACCAACATTTACCTAAGTCCTAAATACTCAAATACATTCTCTTGATTCCTAAATCTTCCATGGTGATACCTAAGTCATTATAAGTCATTAAAACACCTTAACTTCACCCTTTTTCATCAAGACAACCTATAGAACATTCCTAGTACTTCCTTAGTCATTAAATTCCCTTAGAATATCTTAAACACTTAAACTCTCCTTTAAATTTTGCCATGGGTTCTCTAGTATATAGTACTTCCTAACACATGGTTTTTCTCCATCAAACAACCAATACCACACAAATTCACATCACACCGACCTTAACACCCAATCTACACTAAAACTCACCACATCATCATGTATTGCTTAAACTCAAAATGCTTGGCACTTAGGCCCTTAAATGACAATAATCTTAACCACTGAATTTCCACATATATTTGCCTTCAACCTGCGAATACACTCAACAAGGCTCCCATTGAAATAAAATGCTTCTTGTACTTCACCTTTATATTCTTAAACTATCTCTTTTCTCATTTGCTCCTTAGTCACAAGTTCACAAGTATAGTCATCATTTCTCCTAGGTTTTATAGCACCTTCCCAATATAAGCTCTACACTAAACTCATCATATATCTAAATCCCATTCCCTTAAACAACAGGACATCTTAAGGTAAGTATTTTACCTTGTTCTCTCACAAGCTTAAAAGCTTTCCTCCTTAGGTTTTTCTTTGTTCAATCTCGGTCACCAATGTGTATCTCCTTGCCAATGTTCTAAACAATGTCCAATAACTCTAATGAGCACTAAACAACACATTTACCTTAAGGAATAAAACCTAGGTTAAAATGTGTTTTAAGGTTTTGAATTGATTGTTTTACCTTAGTTCCTCAAGACAAGCTTGGATATGAAGCAAGAAGGACCTCCTCTCTCCTTTGAAGAGTAGAAACAAGCTAGAACAAGGCATAAACATGGAGTTCCATGAGTATATATTTTCGGACATGTGAAGAAAATGGTGGAAACCTAGATTTTCTTACACTTTCTTTACCTTAAGAGAATGGAGATGCCAATGGAGTCTCCAAACTTGAATTTCCTCCTCTAATGGTGGTTTGACTTGGCACCAAAATGAAGCTCTTGAAGTTTTGAAAAGATAGAAAGGAGTAGCTTGAGCTAACTAAGAAGAATATGTATTTTGTTTTGGATTTGGAGCTAAAATGAGTAAGTAGTGTGCAAGAGAAGGTGGAGCTAGCATGGAGGTATGCTTCACGTTAATGGAGAAGAGAAAGAGAGCAAGAAACCGTGGGAACAAGGGAGAATGAAGAAGTGAGGAGAGAGAGAACTAATAAAGTGATATTTATGTAAAAGGTAAATAGTACTTTATGCTTTATAAGACTTATTTGCTTTCTTAATTACTTAATGAGTCATGAAGGTGGTGACTCACCTCCTAAGAAACCGGCCCCCTTTTAGTAATGAGGGTAATTAAGTCTTTGTTGACCAAATGTCTCACTTATATAGACTTATGTTATAAACTAGCTTAATTAATTCACTATTCACCAAAACAAGGCACATTGTTGTGAAATTTTTGATTTCCCATTGATATAGACTTCCAGATGTGATACTATATAGTAAACATGTTAATTAAAGAGTAATGATGGGCATTTAGCCATTCAAAACTCATTTACAAGACAATTTTTCAAAAACGTGCTTTAAGACTCCTTAAAGCACATTTTGTGTTTTAACTTGTTTTCAAGCTTGGTTTTCTTTGGTAATTGATTTAAAATGACCATTAGGATATTACTAAGGTCTTAGAACAATATTTGGGTACTCTCCCATGTCTCTCCAAGCTTAGAGCACGTTTTTTTTAAAACTGCTCTTTTGATGTATCCTTATATTTTCCTTGATTAGAAATGTTTCTTAATGTTTCTAAGGCATTATTTAGCCTCCTTATATCTTAGTTTATCATTTAAACACCATATCTAAGTTTGGGGTATTTCAATCTACCCCCCTTAAAAGAACTTTGTCCTCAAAGTTCACATGTGCTTAACCATTCACGGTACACATTTCTCTTAATCTTAATACCACATCTTATATTCACATTCATACATCTCAAGACTCAACGGTCAATCTCAAATACAATACATAAGTATTATACATAACTCAACTTACACCGAAGTGTAGCAACTTACACAAATTCACATCTTAAACAACCAAACAAACGACAAACATGATCGTTTCCTAACTCAAAAGCGAGGAAGCTCTACCCCCCTTAATAAGGGGTACGCCCCGTACCCTATACAGACGATCTAGTCAGTAAATAAAGAAGGGTACTTCGCCCTCATCTTATCCTCTAATTCCCACGTGGCCTCTTCGACATCCTGGTTAGACCAGAGACCTTCACCAGTCGCACTGACTTGTGGCGAGTGTCCCTAGTCTTACTGTCCAAGATTCTCTGAGGAGTTCCACGGATCTCATATTTGGTTCTAAGTCAACCTCTCAGGTTCTAACACATGGGAGGGGTGGTGCATGTATTTCTTTAGCTGTGAAACATGAAAAACATCATGCACTTTACCCAGCTCAGCAGGTAAATTTAACCTGTAAGCAACCGGGCCCACCCGCTCCGTAATCTCATAAGGACCAACAAATTTCGGGCTTAATTTGCCCTTCTGCCCAAACCTGAATACACCCTTCATCGGTGATACTCGCAGAAATACCTGGTCGCCCACTGCGAACTCCAGGTCCCGTCGTCGAACATCAGCATACGACTTCTGCCTATCTTGAGCAGCTTTCATGTTCTCCCTGATTTGCTGAACTTCAGCCTTAACTTGTTCTAAGTACTCTGGTCCTATAATGACCGTCTCACTCGACTCATCCCAGCAGAGCGGTGTACGACATGGTCTACCGTACAACGCTTGAAAAGGTGCCATCTTGATCGAAGCGTGATAGCTGTTGTTGTATGAAAACTCGATCAGATGCAATCTGTCAATCCAACTGCCCTGGAAGTCTAAGGCACATGCTCTCAGCATGTCCTCGAGTGTCTGAATAGTACGCTCAGTCTGACCATCAGTCTGAGGATGGAACGCGGTACTCAGTTGAGTTCTGTACCCAACGCTTCTCTGGTAGCTCTCCAGTACCTCGAAAGGAATCTGGTATCTCTATCTGACACTATGGTCTTTGGTATGCCGTGATGCCTCATGATTTCTTTGTCAAATAACTCAGCTAATTTGGTCACCTTCCAAGTATCCTACATCGGTATGAATCGGGCTACTTTGGTAAGGCGATCCACCACCACCCATATCATGTTGAGACCTCCCCTAGCAGGGGGAAGCCCAACTACGAAGTCCATGGAGATATCATGGAACTTCCACTCCGGAACTGGCATCGACTGTACCATTCCGCCCGGTCGTCGGTGCTCGAATTTTACCCTTCTGGCATGTGAGACACCTCAAGACGAACTCGGTAACATCTGTCTTCATCCCCGACCACCAGAAGTATCTCTTCATGTCTTTATACATTTTAGAGGCTCCCGGATGGATGGAAACTGAAGAACAGTGTGATTCTCTAAGTATACGGTCTTTCAGATCCGTGTTGCCTCGTGGTATGCATAATCGGCCCTTAAGTCTGATCAGATCATCATCATGAAGTCTGAAGTCGTATTTCTGACTCTCAAAGGTACCATCTGTCAGCTTCTGTCTGACTCTCTCATATACTCATCTGTCCTCTGAGCCTCTCGCACCTCATCAACCAAGCTGGAGAAAGAAACTAGCGAATGGAGTGAGTGTGCTCGACGGCTCAGGGCATCTGCTACAACATTGGCCTTCCCTTCTTTGTATTGGAGGTCAATGTCATAGTCTTTCAAAAACTCTAACCATCTCCTCTGTCGAAGATTTAACTCCTTCTGAGTGAATATGTATTTCAAACTTTTATGATCGGTGTAGATCGTGACACTAACCCCATATAAGTAGTGGCGCCATATCTTCAAAGCGAAGACTACAGCTCCCAGCTCTAAATCATGTGTGGGGTAGTTCTCCTCATGTTTCTTCAACTGGCGTGAGGCATATGCCACCACCTTGCCATGTTGCATGAGCACGCAACCCAGCCCTCTGCCGGATGCATCACAATAAACCTCAAAGCCCTCTGTACCGTCTGGAATGGTCAGTACCGGTGCAGTGGTCAGTGAGTCCTTCAAGCGCTGAAATGATCTCTCACAGTCATCTGTCCACAGAAATGGTGCATCTTTCTTCATCAGACTGGTCATCGGCTTCGCGACCTTGCTGAAATCTCTAACAAACCTCCTGTAGTAACCTGCCAGACCGAGAAAGCTCCGGATGTCGGTAACAGTCTTCGGCCTTGGCCAGGTACGTACGGCATCAATCTTTGCTGGATCCACTGCGATCCCAGCATCTGATGACATGACCTAGGAAAGAGACCTGGTCAAGCCAAAACTCACACTTGGAGAACTTAGCATATAGCTGGTTCTCCCTCAATATTTCCAATACCCTCTCAGATGTTCCTCGCTCATCCTTAGACTTCGAATATATCAAATATCATCAATAAAAACCACAACCGACTTGTCCAGCTGCTCCCGGAACAAGCGGTTCATCAGATCCATAAACTTCGCCGGTGCGTTCGACAAACCGAACGGCATCACTGTAAATCATAGTGGTACGTATCGTGTCCGGAATGCCGTCTTCTCAATGTCTCCCTCCTTAATGGCTATCTGATGATACCCCGATCTGAGATCAATCTTGGAAACACAGATGCTCCCTTCAACTGATCGAACAGATCGTCAATGCGGGGTAGTGGGTACTTATTCTTCACTGTCACTGCATTCAGCTCTCTGTAGTCGATGCAGAGGCGGAGACTACCATCCTTCTTCTTCACGAAGAGGACTGGCTCCCCATGGTGACACACTTGGTCTAATGAATCCCTTGTCCAACAAATCTTTCAGTTGTTCTTTTAACTCAGTCATTTCTGCCGGAGCCATACGGTATGGTGCTTTGGCTATCGGTCCGGTACCAGGTAGCAGCTCAATGGTGAACTCTACCTCCCGAGTGGGTGGCATGCCGGGAGTTCCCGTGGAAATCGGGGAACTCCGACACTACCGGTAAGTCGGGGTCGAACTCAGGGTCTCTCTCTATGTCCTGTACATAGCAGAGGTATACTTCTTCCTTTCTCCTTAATTCTCTATGCATTGCCATGGCGGTGATGATCTTAGTCGAAGGCTCTCTGGGCCTCTGGCGGTATGATATTGTTACCCCGACGGACTCTGAGCAGCAATCTATGCTCGGCGCAGAGGATACGTCCCTTGTGCCGCTCCAACCAGTTCATCCCGAAGATAACATCAAATCCTAGCTTACTGAACTCAATGAAACTGACTGGGAAGTCTTCCCCCTTAATTCTGATGGTGGCTCCTCGGTAGTAACGAGTGCAACGAACCTTCTCCTTAGACGGGAGCGTAACCGTGAAGTCGGGTAGCTCATCAGCGTCTAGCCCCAACCTGCTCGCAAATGATGCAGAGACAAAGGTATGCGAGGCCCCTGAGTCGAAGAGAACTGATGCCTCAATCCCATTGATCGGAAAGGTGCCGGTGAGGATAGTACCGCTGGCGTCGGCCTGTGCCTCTGTAAGTATGCTTAGTGCACCTTCCGTACCGAGTCCATGACCTAATTGTGTTCACAAGCTCCATGAGTATTGATGGTATAACAAGAGTCGTAATCAATTTATATGAACAACACTGTTATTTTATTCATGACCATCCTGTTTACAACATGTGCTTCAATCTTACATCTCATTCTAACATTACATGGCTAATATTGTCTAAAGGTTAGGTTTAATCTTCCTGGTCTCATATGCGTCGCGTTGATTACTGTTGACGGTGCTGTATTCAGCTTGATTCTCTTAATCCCATGGTATAACATCCTTGATTCTCCTCCCAAAATTAATACATCACCTGACTTAAGTACTATCTTATCTGCACGGTCCGCACGCTTCTGCTCGCCGTATAAAAACTCCGCATCATCTCCAATGGACCAAGACACTACGGGTATCCCTCTTTCGAGAGACTCCGTTGTCTCGTCCTTATCCTGGTGTAGTCCCAGTTTCCCTTCCTTCTCGTAGAAGTTCACAATACAAATGTCTGCTTGGATGTCTGGAATCGGTTCAGCCTCCATCTGCTGAGCGATTTCCACGACTTGTATAATAACTGGATGGAACTCTTCGGGTATTCCCGGTGGTGAGACTCCATCTTGCTCCCTCGTGGTTTGGTAATTCTTGGCATACGGATTCCAATCCTTGCCCAAGCTCATCATCTTTAATTTCATCCTTGCTCCCCCTGGGTACTCCGGTGTGTAAAAACCTCCCGGTCCCATTCCTAGTTGATTGCATCTCCTGATGATGGCTATTTGTGCTTCGGGTGTCAGGTATCCCCTTAATAAAATCATACCTGGGCGGATAACCTGACATTGTTCGGTTGGAAAGTGTATGGTTTCGATGTCGGTGTGCTCCGGGTTAGATGTAGATGGTATGGGGTAGCAGATGTTGAATCTTCCTAAAGTGGTAGTAGGTTATATCTTACTTAGGTTCTAATCTCATCTTATTCTTACTTAACTCATATATTTCACCAAACATGCATGATAATGCGGTAAGGAGGCAGTTTTATTACTAAATGGTTATAGTGGTACCTGGCCTCGATGAGGGCTCAGGCTCATCGTCCCGGTCCACCATGTGTAAAGTGGGCCCCGTTTTCTGGGTCACCCGTGGGTTTTTGTCCGCCGGCTGCTGCACCTTCCTCTGACCGTCAGATCCAGCTCCTTGATCGGTCTTGCCCTTGCCCCTGGTGTCGGGCCTATAGGCTCTGCTAGCAGGGTTCCGGTAACACTCATATGCTCCATGCCCGTAGACTCCACAAAAGTTGCACTCCACCTTATTCCCCTTACAGTCGAGCCCGGGGTGGTCCTTGTGACACCATCTACAGATGAAGCGTCGCTGGTACCCACCACCGGCTCCCTTCTCAGTCTCAGATCCTGATGATTCATATTGTCAATTCTCATATCTCAAACGGTTACTAATTTATTTCTTAACTCATTCAATATCAATTTCCTTACCCTTTGGCGCCTTAGAGCGCAGGGGTGTAGCTGCAATAGCATATGTCAACTTCAATGGCTCTTCCGAAGCCTTCTCCTTTTCCTCCTTCCCCTTTGGGTTCTGATTTTTCTAGGCCTGAGGCTGGTACTTTTGTTTCTTGTACCCTCCTTGCCCTTGACTCTCTGAGCTTTTACCAGCACTCTTCCTCTTAGCATTCTCCTCGTCCCTCAGCTGGACGGTAATCTCAACCTTAGCAGCGGCATGATAGCACTGCTGCTTTCCATAGTATTAGTCACACTTATTTCTCATAATTTAAATCTTATTCATCACTTACTCAAATCTCAATCATTCTTATTACCTGCAAGGTAGTATAACTCGTCGGCCCCATGCCGTAGCGGAGTCGATGGCTAAGCCCGCCATAGAAGCGGTCCACCAAGATCTTGTCAGAATACCCTAGATCTGGCAGAAGACGAAGCAAGGCAGTGAACTCTGAGTAATACTCGTCCACTGTCATCTTGTCCGACTGCTTAAGCGCATCCAACTGCAAGCGCTTCTTGGTCTGGACATGGGCGGGGTAGTACTTTGCTCGTAGCAAGGCGGTGTACTGCTCCCAGCCGAACTCTGGATTGGCCACATGCTCGGCCCTCACCAGCTTCCACCAATCGCCTGCCGCCCCCTTCAGGTAGAAAGCAGCTAAGCGCACCTTGATCCCAGCAGGGACATCAAGGGTCTCGAAGGCGGTCTCCAGCTCGGAGATGTACGCCTCAAGCTTGGCGGGATCGGTCTCCCCCTTAAAATGCGCGGGTCGAAGATCAAAGACTCTTCACCCAGTTTGGTTCCCTAGGTTGTGGCGGTGGAGGTGGTGCACCCACACCAGGCTGATAGCCCATGTGCCCTAAAGCGGCAGCTACGATCTCTGCGATCGTCTGCCCTCCAGGTATCCCTGAAGTATCCTCACCCCGGCCGCGACCTCGGCCTCCTCTAGGGCGTCCTGCCATCTGAACAAGCATAACTTACATTAGATTCGTACTCACCATTGTTTTGGTTAGTAAATTTATAACGTCCGTAGACGGTAAAGACAATCCACACTTATTAGTGGTCATCTGACTCTACTCACTTTAACTTCTCACACCCTTAACCCAATACTTACTCCTTAACATATATCCTAACTCGGTGGTTACTCATGTCCGGTATTTCTTGATCAGAGCGTAACTACGCTCTGATACCACTTTTTGTAACACCCCATCCAAACCTATCGTGGTTATCGCAATCTGAAACTTAGTCGAAAACGTCGCAGCGGAAAATAAACAACACCTGGACCTTGCCACGGTCTGATAGTTAGAATATACCGGCTTAAATGCTTACAACACTTATCCAAAAATACTTATCCGGCTCAAACATCAACACAATACCACAACCAACCGAGTACTAGTATCTTAAACATAATCTCAACTTACATCAGTTTAATATAAACAGTCGGGTGCACAGGCGCAACCCGAACTCAAAATAAATGTCCCACCCTAAGACTAACCGCTCCTACTCTCGTAGTGCGTCCTCATGGGCCTCTTACCTGCAAGTGTAAAAATAGCCCCCGAGGGGGTCAGCACGAATGCTGGTACACCCTCTCATGGCCCCCAAGCTAACGGGGCTACGACGACTAATTGTCGATAGCATGGAAATTGATTACATACACAAGCATAATATGAAGTGCAATAACAATAACCACAGATGAACATATATAGTTCACAAACAATGAACGTCTCAAGCGTTCCCTCATCAAGTGGGTTAGTAACCCCCTCCTTAGTCCTCATTTCCTTAATCTCAGTTCCTTACCTTACCTCAATCTTAATCTCAGTATACAAACCTCTCCTGGAAGGGATTGGTTGTAGCTTAATTCAAACCTGGGATTTAGGTGATCCCACCGCACCATCTTAATGCCACCTACTCCGGACGGGAGTCCAGCGTAGCTGAGCCGGCAACCGGCCCTAGGCAACAAGTCCGAAGACAAGTCCTTAAGCGGAGGGCGGATCTGATTCAGATACCGTCCCCCTTTTTCCTTAGCATGCATGACCGGAGATCGGTCCCGGGTTTCCTCACTCAAGTTCCAGTTAGTAGACATCTTAAACACCATGTGCTAGCTAAGCCGTAACGGGCATTAACCAACAATCATCAAACTTAACTCTTATTCTTAACTCAGTAGGTACTAAACTTGGTTAGTAGCCATCTCAGGTCTCGCGGGTTAGTGTAAAGGCAACACAAACACAACGAGAATAAATATAACCGGTTGCATGCTTTATCTTATTTAAGTCATAGCAAGTAAACAGATAGCACACAAGCCGAGGGACACCTCGTTAGCAAGCAGGTCACAAGAAGGACTGTACCGTTCACCGTCGATCGTTGTTTGTTTAACCTTCTTCGGGGTCCCAATTCACAAACCTAAAACATTCATTCATTTTTAGGTTATTAGTTATTTGCACCTTACTTAACTCACTTAGTCCCTAAGGACTCCCATTCAATAACCTCTCAAGTCTTTATCACTTAGCTTACAAACATATTTTTAAACATTAAAGCTTATACTTAATCTTAACTTAATTCCTTAAGTTCTTAGTGTCTCAATCATTACCACCCTACCAAAGGTGTACCTTATTACCTAGTACCATTCTTAGAATTTAAAATTTCCTTTTTTTTTAAGTGCTAAGGGTCGTCCGACCCACCGTCCGACCCACCCTCTGGGTCGGACCATTCCAGTAACTTTCAGGTTTGGAAAACCCTACATGTCCGACCCATGTCCGACCCAACCAACTGGGTCGGACCATTCCAGAAACTTTCCGTCTTCTAAAACCTCTCATGTCCGACCCACGTCCGACCCAACCTTCTGGGTCGGACCATTCCAGAAACATATTTGCCCTTTGAAAATCACCCGTCCGACCCATGTCCGACCCAACCTTCTGGGTCGGACCATTCCAGAAACTTTCCCTGGCGTTAAACAGAGGCCGTCCGACCCAAACTTGGGTCGGACCCCTGGGTCGGACGCCACTAAATCATGCCCAAACTTTGCCAAATCTTTCTAAACCTTTCCTCAAGCCATCCAATATGTTCTAACATCATTTAGACCCTTAAACCCACCTTAGAGCATCCTCCAAACTCCTTAAATCATTCACCAAGTTTCACCTTAATCATTATACATTTTCCTTGTAATATGCCACACTTGTAATGCTTTCCTCTAGGTTTCTAGGTGGTGGTTCATACCTAATGTAACCACTATGCCAAATGTTTTCTTCACCACTATAACATCATCTCCCAAGCATCTCTCACTATCTAAAACTCTTTTAAGCATTTACTAAAAGTTCCTTCACAAGTTTAAACTTCCATCATCAACACATTATTTCCTTCCTAGTTGTGCACCAACATTTACCTAAGTCCTAAATACTCAAATACATTCTCTTGATTCCTAAATCTTCCATGGTGATACCTAAGTCATTATAAGTCATTAAAACACCTTAACTTCACCCTTTTTCATCAAGACAACCTATAGAACATTCCTAGTACTTCCTTAGTCATTAAATTCCCTTAGAATATCTTAAACACTTAAACTCTCCTTTAAATTTCGCCATGGGTTCTCTAGTATATAGTACTTCCTAACACATGGTTTTTCTCCATCAAACAACCAGTACCACACAAATTCTCATCACAACACCTTAACACACAATCTACACTAAAACTTCACCACATCATCATGTATTGCTTAAACTCAAAATGCTTGGCACTTAGGCCCTTAAATGACAATAATCTTAACCACTGAATTTCCACATATATTTGCCTTCAACCTGCGAATACACTCAACAAGGCTCCCATCGAAATAAAATGCTTCTTGTACTTCACCTTTATATTCTTAAACTATCTCTTTTCTCATTTGCTCCTTAGTCACAAGTTCACAAGTATAGTCATCATTTCTCCTAGGTTTTATAGCACCTTCCCAATATAAGCTCTACACTAAACTCATCATATATCTAAATCCCATTCGCTTAAACAACAGGACATCTTAAGGTAAGTATTTTACCTTGTTCTCTCACAAGCTTAAAAGCTTTCCTCCTTAGGTTTTTCTTTGTTCAATCTCGGTCACCAATGTGTATCTCCTTGCCAATGTTCTAAACAATGTCCAATAACTCTAATGAGCACTAAACAACACATTTACCTTAAGGAATAAAACCTAGGTTAAAATGTGTTTTAAGGTTTTGAATTGATTGTTTTACCTTAGTTCCTCAAGACAAGCTTGGATATGAAGCAAGATGGACCTCCTCTCTCCTTTGAAGAGTAGAAACAAGCTAGAACAAGGCATAAACATGGAGTTCCATGAGTATATATTTTCGGATATGTGAAGAAAATGGTGGAAACCTAGATTTTCTTACACTTTCTTTACCTTAAGAGAATGGAGATGCCAATGGAGTCTCCAAACTTGAATTTCCTCCTCTAATGGTGGTTTGACTTGGCACCAAAATGAAGCTCTTGAAGTTTTGAAAAGATAGAAAGGAGTAGCTTGAGCTAACTAAGAAGAATATGTATTTTGTTTTGGATTTGGAGCTAAAATGAGTAAGTAGTGTGCAAGAGAAGGTGGAGCTAGCATGGAGGTATGCCTCACGTTAATGGAGAAGAGAAAGAGAGCAAGAAACCGTGGGAACCAGGGAGAATGAAGAAGTGAGGAGAGAGAGAACTAATAAAGTGATATTTATGTAAAAGGTAAATAGTACTTTATGCTTTATAAGACTTATTTGCTTTCTTAATTACTTAATGAGTCATGAAGGTGGTGACTCACCTCCTAAGAAACCAGCCCCCTTTTATTAATGAGGGTAATTAAGTCTTTGTTGACCAAATGTCTCACTTATATAGACTTATGTTATAAACTAGCTTAATTAATTCACTATTCACCAAAACAAGGCACATTGTTGTGAAATTTTTGATTTCCCATTGATATAGACTTCCAAATGTGATACTATATAGTACACATGTTAATTAAAGGGTAATGATGGGCATTTAGCCATTCAAAACTCATTTACAAGACAATTTTTCAAAAACGTGCTTTAAGACTCCTTAAAGCACATTTTGTGTTTTAACTTGTTTTCAAGCTTTGTTTTCTTTGGTAATTGATTTAAAATGACCATTAGGATATTACTAAGGTCTTAGAACAATATTTGGGTACTCTCCCATGTCTCTCCATGCTTAGAGCACGTTTTTTTTAAAACTGCTCTTTTGATGTTTCCTTATATTTTCCTTGATTAGAAATGTTTCTTAATGTTTCTAAGGCATTATTTAGCCTCCTTATATCTTAGTTTATCATTTAAACACCATATCTAAGTTTGGGGTATTTCACTCCGGTCATGCATGCTAAGGAAAACGGGGGTCGACATCTAAAGCAGATCCGACTTCCGCTTAAAGACTTGTCTTCGGACTTGTTGCCTAGGGTCGGTTACCGGCTCAGCTACATTGGACATCCAGTCCAAGGTAGGAGGCATTAAGATGGTGCGGTAGGATCACCTAAATCCTAAATTTTAAGTTAAGTTGTTTATTCAACCAATAGAGTTAATAGCTCATTGGCTAGGGTTGCTTTTGACCCGACAAAAATAAACATTTAGATAAGATAAAATCATTTCTATTTAGAGAGTGGTTTCTATTCTAAGTTTAAGATAAGGTTTGGGATAAGCTACATCCATTCCTTTTTAAAGGATGGTTGTTTTCTAAGGCTAAGATAAGACTAAGATTGAGGTAAGATAAGGATGGACTAAGATTAAGAGGAAACGTAACTAAATGAGTGAAATATTTGACTCACTGATTAAGGGAACACATTTAAGTCATTCATTGTGTTTGAACTTTGATTGTTCATAATTGGTTTGTTGTTAATTGAACTTTCTATTATGTTGTGCATCTAATCAACCTCCATGCTATCGACAATTAGTCGGCGTAGCCACGTTAGCTTGGGGGCCATGAGAGGATCGTACCAGCATTCGTGCTGACCCCCTTTGGGATGTAATAATGCTTAGGGAGAAGTCATATAGATTGGAAAGGAGACACTTTGGGTAGTTGGAGTTTTAGACAAAATTTAAATGTTGGAAAAAGAAGGAAATAAGTAACAAGTGTTGGGAATTCTTGTAAGGATTGAGAAAATGGTTAAGGAGGTTTTAGAGGATGTTCTAAGGTGAGTTTAAGTGCCTATATGGTATTAAGACATAATGAGACACTTGTGGAAGAGTTGGGCATTTTGGAAAGAAATGAGATAAGTGCTTAAGGGTGTATAAGATGAGTTTTTTGGCACGTCCGAACTTCCGTCCGAATTTGGAAGCTCGGACATGCCCTGTTGTGTTTAAATTTTCTGAGTTTCGACCAGTGTCCGAACTTCTGTCCGGTCTTAGATGTTCGGACACTTGAAATTTTTCCTTTGATTTTTCCTCGACCTATGTCCGTACTTTGGAAGCTCGGACACATGTTTGGACATACGTCTGGTTGCACCCTTTTGACTCTCGGCTTGCATCCGAACTTCAGAAGCTCGGACACAAGTTCGGACATGGTGCTGTTTTGACCAAAAACTATGTTTAAGGTTAGCAAATGATATCTAATGGTGGGATTGATAGATATTGATGTTATAAAGTTATTAAGGGCATGCTTGGAGGGTGACATGACTACTAAGTGGGTGAATAAGTATAAGATATGAGGAGAAGTGATTCACTTAAGATTAAGTTTGTAAGAACTTAAGTGGTGTTAGATGGGGATCATTAGTGACTAAGTGAGTTAAGTAAGTTAGCTTTATTGGAAAAGTAATTAACAACCTAAAATTTAATGAATGTTTTAGGGTTTGAATTTGGACTCCAGAGGAGAGTAAGCAACCGAACGACCAACGGTGAATGGTACAGTCTTCTTGTGACCTGCTTGCTAACGAGGTGTCCCTCGGCTTGTGTGCTATTTGTTTTGTGTGCTCACTAAACAAGATAAAGCATGCAACCGGAACATTATGTTTATTGTATTGTTGTGTGATGTTTGAAAACTAACACAACTTACCGTGAGAACCTACTAACTAACGTTTAGTAAGGAATCGAGTGAGCCTAAAAACACTCCCTAATATTAGTTTGTTAAAAACCGAAAGAGGTTTTACCAACAAACATTGTCTTGAGACTTTTACTAACTGGTACTTGGGGGAGTGAGGAACCCGGGACTGACTCCGGTCATGCATGCTAAGGAAAAAGGGGGTCGACATCTAAAGCAGATCCGACTCCGCTTAAGACTTGTCTTCGGACTTGTTGCCTAGGGTCGGTTGCCGGCTCAGCTACATTGGACATCCAGTCCAAGGTAGGAGGCATTAAGATGGTGCGGTAGGATCACCTAAATCCTAAATTTTAAGTTAAGTTGTTTATTCAACCAATGGAGTTAATAGCTCATTGGCTAGGGTTGCTTTTGACCCGACAAAAATAAACATTGAGATAAGATAAAATCATTTCTATTTAAAGAGTGGTTTGTATTCTAAGATTAAGATAAGGTTTGGGATAAGCTACAACCATTCCTTTTTAAAGGATGGTTGTTTTCTAAGGCTAAGATAAGACTAAGATTGAGGTAAGATAAGGATGGACTAAGATTAAGAGGAAACGTAACTTAAGGAGTGAAATATTTGACTCACTGATTAAGGGAACGCATTTAAGTCGTTCATTGTGTTTGAACTTTGATTGTTCATAATTGGTTTGTTGTTAATTGCACTTTCTATTATGTTGTGCATCTAATCAACCTCCATGCTATCGACAATTAGTCGTCGTAGCCACGTTAGCTTGGGGGCCATGAGAGGATCGTACCAGCATGCGTGCTGACCCCCTTTGGGGTTGTTTTTACTACCCAGGTGAACGTCGGGAGGCGGCTGTCATGAGAGTAAGATGGGGTACAAGCATTACGGGTTAAGTGTGGCCTACGAGTTGTGCATGTACACTCGTATGACAATTTGAGTTAGTAAGATGTATAGGATGTGAGGGGATTTTAAGAAGGATATATATTTGGTTAAGATTTGTACGTACTAATGTTCGGTATATTCTGTAGTCAGACCGTGGCAAGGTCCTGGAGTGTATTTGAATCCGCTGCAGAGTTGTATATATGGTGATAAGTTTGTGATAACCACGATTGGATCAAGATGGGGTGTTAGAAAAAGTGGTATCAGAGCGTAGTTACGCTCTGAAGTCAAGGAATTACCAAACTTAGGAGAATACTGAGGTTGAGTTTGAGTTATGGGTTAAGGGTTGAGAGATAGAGTGAAAGGTGCGTTAGTCAAGACTTCCCGGTGTTTACCGGATATCCATAGTACCTAGATCCGCCCTCCACATCCCTAACCCTGAATACGTGGACAAACGCCAGAGGGAAGAAAGTCTTCTCTTACTCGGGAAAAACCGATCTGGCAGTTAGTTAACAGTAAGCAATACGGGGAGCATCTCGTTGAACAGCAGTTTATGAGAACTTGAACGTTTTAACTGGGGCACAGCGGTGAAACAGGCGCTACCAAGGGAATTCTACCAGTAAGGGAACGGAAATTACCGGCAACATGGGTCGACATGCTATGCAGTCAAAATAACCCGCCATACCAATGGTAAGAAAAGCACTATAAGTACAATGGTTAAGAAAGAATAAGCAACATGAGTACCGGACAGTGGTCCGAATGAGCATAACGGTGGGATAATACATAACATGAGAGTTAAGATTACTGGAAAGTCTATTTAGAAGTGGGGGCTCCAAACCCCATACATTGAGGAAGGTTATAAAACCTGGTCGACATAGCACAGACAACAATAAGGACACGTACAACTGAGTACCAGAATAGGACTACGATGTAGTTCCTAAAGGAGAACCATTACTTGGTAACCACGACAAAATGTGTGGAAACGGGAGCGATGATTAAGGCATGAGTAAATAACAAGGGGGTTCCCTCAGAAAGAGGAACGCCCTGATGAGTGACGGTACTGTCAAACCAACCAGGGAACTGACGAATGGCTAGTTATCCCAAAATAAGAGAACATCAAAGGAGTCCTGGGGACTACCAAAGATATAAAGAAATAGGTGGAAGTACAACTACCGACGCACGCAGTACCGGTAGCCCATCTTGCATGGCGCACTTGCCATAGCAAGTGCTACCACGGTTAAGCTATACGGAAAGCCATCATGGCGAGATAACAGAACACTATAGTTGTAGTACACACTAATACCGGATTGAAAATCTATAAGAATGGGAGAATGAGACCTTGGAAGGGCCTGACGGCCTGACCATGATGAGATGAGTGGATACACCAGTCAGCAGGGAGCTGAACTTGGACAGAATACTAAACAGTATAAATATTACCAATGGTACAACCTACTACAACAACAACCGATAGTGCGGTAAGAACATCAATCCCAAACCCCGAGAGGAAAACATAAGAGATCGCTCAGTAATGCGAGCAAAACACTACGTACGTGATAACGTACAAGGAATGCAATACGGAATACAATGGGGACCGTCGACATAAAACTTTCAATAAGAATGGGATAAGACTCCCAGATTTGTCACTAAGAATACCAGTAATAAGCATTCTTCAATGAAGATGTTGGAAAACCCAGAAAACAAGTATAAAAGAAATGAACGTAAGCTATAATCTGCTAAGGATTAAGGACGTACAACCCTGGAAAAGGAAAGCTCAGAGGACTACCCCCACAGAGCGAGCATAGTCGAGCTGAACAAACTGATGAATGACAGCTAATAATGTTTGCCTAACTCATTAACACCCAAGTGTGAACAATCATCAACGGGTGGCGTAGTCAACGGAAGTTGAACGAAGCGTTGAGATGGAAGCATAGGACGACAGGATGATATCCAACTTGGACACCGTAAGGCAAACGCCTAATACGAACTTAGCCTTGATTGCTAAAAGACATAAGTCTAATAAAACGACAGTATTGTCAAAGACACTAAGTAACCTTAGATCACCTGAATAAACTTCCATCACAGGAAGTAGGATGCAGCAACTTACCATGAAACCTGACACTACATTTAATAGGAAACCTAATGGTGGATAGTGTTCAAAGAACCCGAAACGTATGGAGATATCCTACAGATGGGTAAGAGTACAAGTAACGAACGGAGATATTAAGCACTAAGAGCCTACGTGCCAAGGATGTTAACCACATTAGAGCCGAGGTACAACAAGTTATAAGAGAGCTTATTTAAGCCATGAGGAACTACAATGTGTAGATATGAACAGTTACAAACCTATAACTTAGATTATGGAAATATTGCCAGGAAAAGGCACCAATGAGAATAATGAGATAGTACATTGGCAGGGGCGGAGAACGAACCATTCCTTTAGGGTGGGGATACCTCTCCTTGTTGTGAGGCCATGAATGGGAATAAACCCCTCAAAAAGGGCTTTCACTTATTAGAGATGCAATACGTATTGGTTAGAGAATGGAAATTATGAACCTTGAGACTACCTTTAAAACACACTAGATACACTTGAGTAATAAGGAAGGCTGCAGAGTCAGACCTCATATCAAACACCCAGGATTTAGGAATCAGTAATCGTCAGAGATAAACAAGGTGAGTGCACCGTACGGCACGTCAAGTGACCAGCGCTCAGAAGAGCTTGTGAGTAAACGGATGACTTCTTCAGTAACCGGTAAAATTACATGGTAAATAACATCATAACGGATGGAAGAATGTGAGAAAAATTAGCCTACTTATGAACCTGAGATTGAAGCAGAACACCTTCGTATTAAGAGATAACAATTTTACAGCACGGTATGATAACCGCCAAACACCGAAATTAGAGAACTCCCAGTGTGTTTACACCAAGTAGGGATTGAATATAAGATAAGATGTTAGAGTAAATGAGTAAGTAGTTGCGCCATCAATGGGCAACATGGTAAAGGCCAAGTACCACGGTAGTAGTGGTCGTGAGTACAATATTTATATAAGGGGATTAAGTCATGGTGCACGGTAAAGCGACCATTATGTGTGAGCCGTCAAATATTGACACTGAGGAAATTAGATCTATGAGCTAAGACCGTTATAAGTAAGGAAATAAGATGGAAGACGAACTGTGCATTAACGCCAGTTGTCTAGACCATGTAAGCTAAGATTTCACAGGAAGCACACCACCCACTTCTTAAAGAACTGGAAGTGCATTCCTAGTAGATCAAAATATGAGAAACAAGATAAGAGGCTCTATGGAAAGGGACCTCAGTTACTAAGAGACCGAATCAGTACGAGATACAGAAAGAACTAGAGCATACCATACTTAAGAACATGGTAAATGGATTTCCCTTGATTAAGTTCAAGAAGAACAATAAATGTTATCATGGAACGATGAAGAGGAGATCGACAATAGAATACTTCATAATTAGCAATAGCTAAACGTGTGACAGACACTATGAGTTTACTAAAACGAGACGTGGGACGACTGCACCCCACAGGGGCTTGCAGGCCTGACACGCTCATTTATGAGTTAGTTGGGTACGTAGTAATGTACCAGTAAGGTACCCCATGCATGTAGACGAGTGGTGTATGGAACACGGGAAGTAGTCGACTCCGTACCACGTACAATGATACAAGATCAGACAAGAGCAGCTACTACCACAACAGTTGAAGGGAAGAATTCAGTTGAACCAACAACACAAAGGAATCAGAGAACAAATAATTAAGGACTATGAAGTGCGAAGAGCACAGATTATTAAGTATAGACATAGGACATGTCTTAAGAATTTATGGATAAGACTGTAAAGCGTAATAAGCACTAAACAGTAGTTTCAGATTAAACACTTGAGAAAACACTAAGAGTATGAACATTAGATCTTCAGAGAGAATAGATAGACGAGTTACAACTCATTAAGGCCGTGTATAATTAAAATAACACGCGTCCATTGAGAGACCTTTATTCCTAAACTGTAAGGAAACAGGGGATTATACAATACTATAAAAGGATAAGAAACGTAATTATGCCTAAGATTATCAGAGTCGCGCAGCGGAAGCTAGCAGATCAGTACCGTTGAGATTAGACCAAACTAAGTTAAGAAAATGGTATTAGTACCGTTAAGAATCCTCGATACAGAGACTAAGCATTAACATAGTTATGACCCTCTGATCGAATTATAAGTGAGATAGATGACATGGAAGCTAGAGTGCTTGGCGAGAATTAGACATCTTGAACCTATGTTCAAGGATGATATAATGCTGATTACGTGGGGGTAATCCATTTTAAGGGTGGTAGAGCGAAAACCGCTTAGCGTATGTTTAGGTACTGAGTACATAAACTACGGTGTGCGTGGCACAAAATAATTTAAGAATTTGTTTTACATAAACATTTTGAGATTAAGCATGGTTATTGCACACAGAAGATGTGAATACCATACATATTAAGTACCTATCTTGTTAACTCCGGTGTGAGTACAAGTTAAGAGAATTAGTGAGGAGGATTAAGGAGACTTAAGGAATATATGAGATATGAGTTGATATGAAAGTATGTGTGGGATAAGAATAAGATAACACTATGAGATATTATGTGATATGGGTGTGAGGTAGGAAATAGTAATTCTATGAGGTATAAGATGGTGAGAATTGGTATGAGATTGATATAGAACTTAGTAGGTATGAGAGCCCTGAGGTAATTACTAAGAGATGAACTGGGAATGATTGATGGACTAAGTCCACACCTTGGAGATGTATTGATTATGATTAAAAAACAAAAAGATAGAAAATTGGAAATGAGTGAATTATTTGATGTTTGAAAATGACATGGGAGGTGGAACTTGATTTTCTAGGGATCAAGGGAAACCGAACACAAATTGGGGTGGAAGGATAGTTCAACACTGATGCTGATCACATCAGGGTTGGATGATTCCTGAAACTCCCTACCAGTGGTCACAATTAAATCACACTATGGATAGAGGCTTTAGGATAAAACGAAATTGGAGTTGATTGTATTTTCAAATAGAGGGAATTATTCCTCACTTGACCTCGTAAAAAAGGATTCCCTTTTTACTGAGTCTCGCCCATGAAGTCGAGGACGCATGAGCCTTTGTCTTCGGACCGGTGACATGGGGAGAATAGAGTTGTTTTGTATTCTGGCCCATGGTGGTGTGGACGAATGTGCCTTTGTCTACGGACCGGTGACATGGGAGAATACGATGAAAAATTATGTCATTATTTTAATCATCAAAAAGGAACAAAGTGAATTTTGAGTGTTATACATGCTTAAGCATGTTTTGTGATATATGAGTATAAGCATATGATGAATCTAATGAGTCAATAAGATTAAGTACATATAAGTGTGATCTATATGATCTATGGAATGAGGTAAAACATGTATTCTAATAAGATAAGATGCATTAGAACTTTGGGGACAAAGTTCTTTTAAGGGGGGTAGATTGAAATACCCCAAACCTAAGTATGCTGAGTAAAAATCCATTTATGATGTAGTAAGGCTAAAATATGCCTTAGAAAGATTGATAGACAATTTAAACCAAGGAAAACACAAGAAAATGCCTTAAGGGCAATTTAGGCAAAAATGTGCTCTAAGCTTGGAGTGACTTTGATTAGCACCCAAATATCATTATAAGACCTTATTAACATGCTAATGGACATGTTAAATCAATTAGCAAAGAAAACCAAGCTCAAAAACAAGCTTAAACACAAAATGTGCTTTAAGACTCCTTAAAGCACCTTTTTTAGAAATCATCTTAGAAATGGGTTTTAAGTCGCTAAATGCCCATGATTACATCTTAATCATCATGTTAGGAAGCCTAAATCAATGAGAAATCAAAAATTTCACAAATTTGTGCTCTAATTTGTGAATAGTGCCTAGTTTAGTCTTTGGTCAACTTAGTTTAGTTAATTGGTCACCAAAGGCCAAAAATACCCTTATTTAATAAGGGGGCCGGTTTTCTAAGGGATGAGTCACCATAGACTTCATCAAATAAGAAAGGAAAAGAAGAGGAAATGAGAGAAAGTTAATATTTGCTTTTAAAAGTAAAATATCTTACCTTTAGCTTACCTTCTCTCCTCCTCTTCATTCATTCTCTTCTTCCACGGTTTCTTCTTCTCCTCTCCTGCTTCAAAACTGAGAGGGCTGACTCCATGGGTGCTCCATCTTCAAATGCCCACCAAACCTTCATTTTAGCTCCAAATCCAAAAATAAGCATAGAATATTCTTAGTTAGACTAAGACCTACCTTTCTATCTTTTCAAATCCTTCAAAGCTCAAGTTTGGAGCCATGGAAAAACTCCATTGATGAAGGAAAGTCAAGTTTGAAGAGCCCATTTGGTTCTCAATTTATCCAAGGTAATGAAAATGTAAGAAAAACCATGTTTCCACCACTTCTTCTACATGGCCGAAAATTTCTACTCACGGGGCTTCATTTTTATCCATTGTTACAGCTTGATTCTATTCTACAAGGGCTAGAGGAGGTCCTTCTTGATTCATATCCAAGCCTACCTTAAGACTTCAAGGTAAAATATTCATTTTACGACCTTAAAACACATTTTTAACCTAGGGTTTACTTCTTAAGATTAGTGTATGGTTTAGCACACATGAGAGTCATTGTATATTGATTAGAACATTGGCAAGGGGAATTAGAATGGTGGCCGAGATTCCCAAGGGAAGAAGCCTAAGGGGAAACTTGAGAGAAACTTGAGAAAAACAAGGTAAATTGCTTACCTAATGGTGGTTTAAGTTTTAAGGGATGAGTTTTAGGTGAGTACTAATGTAGCTTAAAGCTTACATTGTGTAATGGGTTATATAACCTAAGAAAAAGAACTTAAACAAGCTTATGAACTTGTGACTAAGGAGCCAATGGGAATGAGTTAGTAATATAAGTTTAAGATGGATTTTAAGAGCATTATAACTACTATGAGATTGATGGGTGTATTTGCAGGTTGAAAGCTTTTATATGTGGGAAATTCAGTGTTTAAGTTTAAATCATTTAAGGGCCTAAAAGCCATGTTATTTAAGAGCCTTAGTGCTATGCAATTTAAGATTATTGCACTATATTGAGTTTATTATGAATGAGTTGATTTGGGTGAGGAAACAAGATGAGAAAGGACTTGATGTGTGTGAGTTGGTTGAATGAGGAAAACAATGCATTTGGGCATGATAAAATACTAGAGAAGCTATGGCGAAATTTGAATAGAAAACAAAGAGTTTAAGTGGAGGTGGTGAGTTAATATGCCCTAGGATTCACTAGGGATCATTCTGAGGAATTTGAGTGGAAATGAGTTAACTAAGGAGTTCTGGAGGTTTAGAATGACCTAGAATTGTCTATGAGGAAATTAGAGTTTAGATGGGTGTATTGAACACACCAAAGTCATGGTATGAGGAATGGTAAGACTTGTGCAAAATTTGGAGGAAATGGTGTACAATGTTTTAAGATGATTTAGGTATGAACTAGGGAATATAACAATGAGAAGTTTTGATATCTTGTGTAAGTGGTGAAGATGCTAGTAGTGGATTAATAAGGTCATAGTTGGATGGTAATGAGTGGACTTGGGTGATGGAAGTGAAAATTGAAGGAGAATGTTGTCAATTGTCAAGGAAAATGACTAGGAATGTAAAAGAGCGTGTGATCATGAGAATGGTGAGTAAGTTGAGTAAAAGGAGATGGAAATGTCTAAGGAGGGTGTAGGATGGTCAAGGTAAAGAAGAACAAGGTTAAGGTGCTAAGAAGATGGGGAGAAATGCATAGGTAAGTTCATGAGTTTAGGTTGATGAGTAGCAAAAGGAAAAGAAAGGAATTGTGCATGGACATGCAAGATAACCTTGGAAGGTTTAGCAAAGCAAAGATGGGATGTAATAATGCTTAGGGAGAAGTCATATTGATCGGAAAGGAGACACTTTGGGTAGTTGGAGTTTTAGACAAAATTTACATGTTGGAAAAATAAGTAAATAAGTAACAAGTGTTGGGAATTCTTGTAAGGATTGAGAAAATGGTTAAGGAGGTTTTAGAGGATGTTCTAAGGTGAGTTTAAGTGCCTATATGGTATTAAGACATAATGGGACACTTGTGGGAGAGTTGGGCATTTTGGCAAGAAATGAGATAAGTGTTTAAGGGTGTATAAGATGAGTTTTTTGGCACGTCCGAACTTCCATCCGAATTTGGAAGCTCGGACATGCCCTGTTGCGTCTAAATTTTCTAAGTTTCGACCAGTGTCCAAACTTCTGTCCGGCCTTAGATGTTCGGACACTTGAATTTTTTCCCTTGATTTTTCCTCAACCTATGTCCGAACTTTGGAAGCTCGGACACATGTTCGGACATACGTCTGGTTGCACCCTTTTGAGTCTCGGCTTGCGTCCGAACTTCGGAAACTCGGACACAAGTTCGGACATGGTGCTGTTTTGACCAAAAACTTTGTTTAAGGTTAGGAAATGATATCTAATGGTGGGGATTGATAGATATTGATGTTATAAAGTTACTAAGGGCATGCTTGGAGGGTGACATGACTACTAAGTGAGTGAATAAGTATAAGGTATGAGGAGAAGTGATTCACTTAAGATTAAGTTTGTAAGAACTTAAGTGGTGTTAGATGGGGATCATTAGTGACTAAGTGAGTTAAGTAAGTTAGCTTTATTGGAAAAGTAATTAACAACCTAAAATTGAATGAATGTTTTAGGGTTTACGAATTTGGACTCCAGAGGAGAGTAAGCAACCGAACAACCGACAGTGAACGGTACAGTCTTCTTGTGACCTGCTTTCTAACGAGGTGTCCCTCGGCTTGTGTGCTATTTGTTTTGTGTGCTCACTAAACAAGATAAAGCATGCAACTGGAACATTATGTTTATTGTATTGTTGTGTGATATTTGAAAGCTAACACAACTTACCGTGAGAACCTACTAACTAACGTTTAGTAAGGAATCGAGTGAGGCTAAGAAACACTCCCTAATATTAGTTTGTTAAAAACCGAAAGAGGTTTTACCAACAAACATTGTCTTGAGACTTCTACTAACTGGTACTTGGGGGGAGTGAGGAACCCGGGACTGACTCTGGTCATGCATGCTAAGGAAAAAGGGGGTCGACATCTAAAGCAGATCCGACTTCCGCTAAAGGACTTGTCTTCGGACTTGTTGCCTAGGTTCGGTTGCCGGCTCAGCTACATTGGACATCCAGTCCAAAGTAGGAAGCATTAAGATGGTGCGGTAGGATCACCTAAATCCTAAATTTTAAGTTAAGTTGTTTATTCAACCAATGGAGTTAATAGCTCATTGGCTAGGGTTGCTTTTGACCCGACAAAAATAAACATTGAGATAAGATAAAATCATTTCCATTTAAAGAGTGGTTTGTATTCTAAGATTAAGATAAGGTTTGGGATAAGCTACATCCATTCCTTTTTAAAGGATGGTTGTTTTCTAAGGCTAAGATAAGACTAAGATTGAGGTAAGATAAGGATGGACTAAGATTAAGAGGAAACGTAACTTAAGGAGTGAAATATTTGACTCACTGATTAAGGGAATGCATTTAAGTCGTTCATTGTGTTTGAACTTTGATTGTTCATAATTGGTTTGTTGTTAATTGCACTTTCTATTATGTTGTGCATCTAATCAACCTCCATGCTATCGACAATTAGTCGCCGTAGCCACGTTAGCTTGGGGGCCATGAGAGGATTGTACCAGCATTCGTGCTGACCCCCTTGGGGGCTGTTTTTACTACACAGGTGAACGTCGGGAGGCGGCCGTCACGAGAGTAAGATGGGGTACAAGCGTTACGGGTTAAGTGTGGCCTACGAGTTGTGCATGTACACTCGTATGGCAATTTGAGTTAGTAAGATGTATAGGATGTGAGGGGATTGTAAGAAGGATATGTATTTGGTTAAGATTTATACGTACTAATGTTTGGTATATTCTGTAGTCAGACCGTGGCAAGGTCCTGGAGTGTATTTGAATCCACTGCAGAGTTGTATATATGGTGATAAGTTTGTGATAACCACGATTGGATCAAGATGGGGTGTTACACCCTATCCAGGGGGGTCAAAATTTTAAGTATAACAACCGAGAAAGCTCCAGATATTGGTAACCGTCTTCGGCCTAGGCCACGTGCGCACTACATCAATCATGGCCGGATCCACGACGATCCCAGCCTCAGAAATGACTTGACCTAGGAACGAAACTTGGTCTAACCAGAACTCAAACTTGGAGAACTTCACGTATAGCTGGTTCCTCCTTAATGTTTGCAACACACTTCTCAGGTGGCTTTCATGCTCACCCTTCGACTTTGAATATACAAGAATATCGTCGATGAAGACTACCAGTGACTTGTCCAACTGACCTCTGAACAAGCGGTTCATTCAGTCCATAAACTTAGCCGGTACATTGGACAGACCAAACGGCATGACCGTGAACTCGTACTGACCGTTTTTGGTTCCGAATGCGGTCTTCTCAATGTCACCTTCTCGTATAGCGATTTGGTGGTAACCTGATCGCAAGTCGATCTTGGAGAATACTGATGCTCCTTTCAATTGATCAAATAGATCATCGATACGTAGTAATGGATAACGGTTCTTCACTGCAACATCATTTAGCTCTCGGTAATCGATGCAGACGCGGAGACTACCGTCCTTCTTCTTCATGAAGACGATCGATGCTCCCCATAGTGAAATGCTCGGGCGTATGAATCCTTTGTCGAGTAGGTCTTGCAGCTACTCTTTGAGCTCCGTAATCTCAGCTGGAGCCATACGGTAGGGCGCCTTCGCTATTGGTGTGGTACCTAGAAACAATTCAATTTCAAACTCAATTGCCCGTGCTGGCGGCATGCACGACAGCTCCTTAGGAAAGACCTCAGGAAACTCCGACACTACCGGCACATCTGGGCTAAACTCTGGATCTCTCGCTATGTCCTGAACATAGCAGAGTTACAAATCATTTTTTTGTCGTAACTCACGATACATAGCCATAGCAGAGATAATCTGAGTCGAAGGCTCCCTTGGCCTCTAGCGGTATGATATGGTAACCCTTGTCGGACTCCGAAGAAGCAGACGGTGCTCAACACATAGGATTCAGCCTTTGTACCGCTCCAACTAGTTCATCCCCACAATTACATCAAATCCGAGTCCCTCGAACTCTATCATGTCGATTGGAAACACTTCATCTTTAATTCAGACGGTGGCATCTCGGTAATAGCAGGTACACTTGATCCGCTCCTTGGACCGGAGAGTGACTAGAAACTCAGGCATCTCTTCACCGTCTAACCCCAGCCTCCTCGCAAATGAAAGTGAGATAAACATGTGTGAGGCTCCAGAATCAAACAAGATCGATGCTTCCACGCCATTAACTGGGAAGGTGCCGGTGAGAATAGTGCCGCTTTTGCCGGCTTCTGCCTCAGTACACACACTCAGTGTACCTTCCGTTCCAAGTGCACAGCCTCGTTTATTTCATAAACTTTATAAGTACAACGGTAACAACACGGTTGTTATACTCAAAAATTTACACCGTTTTATTCATAAACACACTCCTTATACCATAAGTCGGTTTACATTGTGTCGACTTCACTAAATGCATAACATACTTAACATATAACTGACTTCACACTTTACATGGTTATACATGGCTTCATAATTACCTAAAGGTCAAATTCAAACATCCAGGTTTCAAGTGTGTGGCATTGATTACTGTCAGAGGTGTCGTATTCAGTTTGATCTTCTTGTTACCGTGATACAGCATCCTCGAATGCCCACCCATGATTAATACATCACCTGACTTCAACACCAACTTCCTTGCGAGATCAGCACGCTTCTGCTCGCCATTCATAAATAATGTGGTATCACCAATGGACCATGACACCACGGGTACTCCCTTACTCAGAGACTCGGATGTTTAGTTCTTGTCTTGGTGTAAACCCAATCGTCCACCTTTCTGGTAGAAGTTAACAATACATAAATCCACTTCAACACTCGGAATTAGATCCAATTCAACTTGCTGAGCAATTCCCAAGACGTGATTAACGACCGCAAGGAACTCATCAGGTATACTTGGTATTGTCACTCCATCTTCAGCTCGCACGTCTTGATATGTCTTGGTGTAAGGATTCTAGTCCTTACCCGTGCACATCATCTTCAACTTCTATTTTGATCCACTTGGGTATTCCGGTGTGTAGAAACCTCCAGGTGCTGCTCCTAGTTCGTCGCATAGACGGATGATGTGGATTTGCACTTTGGGTGTCAGGTATCCTTTTGACAATATCATACCTGGTTGGATAACTGACATTGTTCCATTGGAAATTCGGTGATGCTGATGGTGGTCTCATCGGGGGTTGGTGTGGGAGGGATTGGATAACATATATTGAAAGTTCCTAAGGTTCACAGTTATCTAACATAGGTAAATTGTACATTATACTTCAACTTATTGTTCATGTAGTTGTACATTTAGACTTACTAATACTCATGCATGAAATGCGGTAAGCAATCAATCACTTCACTCTACGGTTTAAGTAGTACCTGGTCTAGAAGAGTGTCCAGCTCCCTCTGACCGATCTACCACATTAGCTCCCGACCCCTTTCCTTTCTGGAATTTCCCCTGATCTGAGGAAGGCTGACTCGTCACCTTTAGGCCTTCGGTGGTCGTGGTGGCCTTTCCCTTTCCTTCCCACTAAGGCTTGTAGTTCCTGTTGTTAGGGTTCTGGTAGCACTCAAAGTCTCGGTGCCCCATCATTTTGTAGAAGTAACACTACACTTCCTTGCCCTTGCAGTCCATACCGGGGTGATCTCCGTTGCACCACTTGCAGTAGTAGTGGCGCCCGGATCTAGAGCCTGTACTAGCTTCTATCACATTACACTATTAATACACACTTCACAATTTGGTAATACACATTTAATTTGGTACTCGAGAATAATTAGTTACCCTTGGGTGGGTGAGAGCGTAGGGGCTTGGCCATAACAGTATAGGTGAGCTGCAGTGGCTCCTCAGTAGTGGTGGTCTGGGTTTGGCCCTTGCTACCATGTTGCTGGCCTTTATGTGACTGGTGATGGGATTTCTTCTTCTTTCCTCCACCGTGCCCTTGCGAATTTTGACCCTCACCCGTAGCCTTGAGCTTGTGTGCCTGCTCCTCGTTCCCCAGTCGGACAGTAATCTCCACCTTAGCAGTGGCATGATAGCACTCCTAAATTTAGGATGTCGGTCATGCCTCGATTATTAAACTCACATTTACTTACAGTACATACTTATTCACATCAAACGGTACTTTATTTACCTGCAAGGTATTGTATTCAGCTGGCCACATCCCATACCGTAGGCTGTGGCGGAGTCCGCTGTAGAAACGGTTTACTAGAACTCGGTTTGAGTAACCCAGGTCTGGTAACAGGTGGATAAGGACGGTGAAGGTAGTGTAGTAGTCTTCTACCAACATCTTCTCCCTCTACCTTAGACTATCCAGCTCCAGGCGCTTGGCCTCTTGTACCTGAACCAGGTAGTACTTGGCTCGAAGTAGAGTCGTGTACTCCCTCCAGCCGAATGCAGGATCAGTGACTTTATCTTCCTGCACCAGCTTCCACCAATTCCTTGCTGAACCCATCAGGTAGTAAGTGGCCAGACGGACCTAAGCACTAGTAGGAACAACCAAGGTCTCGTAGGCGGTCTCCAACTAGGAGATGTACGCCTCCAGCTTACTCGGGTCGGTCTCCCCTTTAAACGACGGGGGTATGAGCCTCGATTTTAAACCCTATCCTATGTGGATTAAGGTGATTTGGATCTAATCGGGTTTTAGGTCCACTTATAACCTAAGAATAATGACTATGTCATATAACAATAATTATTAAAATCTAAGCTAGCTCACTGGAACCTATTATGAGTCGCCACCTAATTTTAACCTAGATCAAATTAGGAAAGGTAGAGTTCAGGTTCGGGGGCTTGGTATTCGACTTATTTAGGGTTCAAATTACTTTCATTACCCTTCCTAGGTCATTTTTCCTCTACTTGGATTATTTACGGCTTACTACAAAGTTGTTTTTAACCTAAGTGCGCACTTTTGTTTTTTGTTATTTTTTAGCGTTTTTTGACAGAAAGCTAAAGTGAAACTGAAAGTTACCTAAACTGGGGTGTTGGAGGTTGAAATACCCCAAACCTAGTTATGTTGTTTAAACACCTAAATAGGGTGTAATAAGACTAAAAAGAGTCTTAGAAACCTTAGTAAACAAATTTAAACAAAAGGAAACACAAATGTGCTTTAAAGTCAATAAGAGCCAAAATGTGCTCTAAGCTTGGGATAAACTTGGTTAAGACCTAATGAGCTTACCAAGACCTCATTTATATACTAATGAACTTATTAAACCAATTACCAAAGAAAACCAAGCTTGAAAACAAGTTAAAACACAAAATGTGCTTTAAGAAGTCTTAAAGCACATTTTTGAAAAATTGTCTTGTAAATGAGTTTTGAGTGGCTAAATGTCCATCATTACTCTTAAATATATATGTGTACTATATAGTATCACATTTGGGTGGCTATATTAATGGAAATCAAAAATTTCACTTCTAAGTGCCCTTGTTTAGGTGAATAGTAACTTTTACAAGCTAGTTTATAACATATGTTGTATTAATAATTAAATTGACAAACAAAGACTAAAACACCCTCACACTAATAAAGGGGGCCGGTTTTCTAAGTGTGACTCACCACTCCTTAGTTGATAATATAAGTAAGTAAAGAAAATTATTAAACTTACTTTTACTTTATAAGCATAAATATCTTCTTAAAAGCAAATCCTATCTCATTCTCATTTCTTCCTTCATTCCCACGGTTTCCAAACACCATCTTCTACCTCTCTTCTTTGCTCTCTCTCGGTAATACCACTACCACCATTAGAACTCCCACTTTGATCTCTTGTTAAATCTTGCTCACTTGTCCAAATCAAAAACAAAGACCACCAATCTCTTCTCTCCTCTCATCAAGCTCTTCATTCCTATCTTCTCAAAACTCCAAGAGCCCCATTTCGGTGCCAAGGTGTTCCACCATTGAAGGAGCTCGAACTTGTCTTTTGACATTTGTTGATCTCCTTTGCTTCTAGGTAAGGAATCTCAAGAAAAATCATGTTTCCTCCATGTTCTTACCTTGACCGAAAATACACATTGATATAGCTCTTTGTGTGACTTTGTTCTAGCTTCATTTCAACTCTTCATGGACTAGGTGGAGTCCTCTCTTGTTATATATTCAAACCCTCTTCAAAGATCAAGGTAAAACAACTACATTAATGTTTTTGAAACAATGTAAAATTAGGGTTTACAATGAGATGAAGCTTATAGCTTGAATACTCATTATAATTTTGTATATTGTCTAGAACTTGACAAGGAATCAAAATACCATACGGTTTTGTAAGGAAACAGGAAGGAAGTGTTTTGGAAAAAGAGGTAAATTTACTAACTTAATGTTGTTTAATGCCCTAGGAGAAATGAGCTTATAAATGCTTATTAAAACTACCTAAAGAGCAAATGGTAAATGACCTAGTAAATGTTCTCAAGGAGACTAGTAAAATAACATATGTCTTGTTGTATGTAATCGCAGGTTAAAGGCATATGTATTGTGGAAATTCAGTGTTTATGATTTAAGCACTTTAAGGGCCTAAGAGCCATGCATTTTAAGGGCCTAAGTGCCATGCAATTCAATTATGCACTATTTTGTGATGTAGTGTGAATTTGGTGAAGTTGTGTAAGAAAGTGTTCTTGGTGTTCTTAGTGTTCTAGGATGTTTAATGATGAAAATAATGTGCTAAGGTGTAACAAAATGCTAGGAGAAACTATGTCGAAATTTAGAAAATGCATAAGGAGTTCAAGATGTTGTAAAGGAATTTTGATGAACTAGGAAGTACTCTAGAGTGTAATAAGGACTTAGGCATGATCTTGAGATTTAGTAAGTACCAAAGTCACTTTGGGACTTAGGTAAATACCTAGGCAAACTTTGGTAAAATAAGGAGAAGTGTACACTAGGAAAAGAATTGTTAAGATGGTTATAAGAAGTTAGTTGTGAGAGATGATGCTTGGGAGATGATGTTAAAATAAGGAGAAAGCATTTTGGGATAGTAGTTATCATAGGTATGAAACACCACTTGAAAAACTAGGAGAAAATATTGTAAGTGTTAGGAATTTTGTGAAGAAATAAGTAAAGGCTCAAGGAATTAGAAAATGAGTTTTATGAGTGTTTAAGGATGGCTTAAGTGTGTTTAAAGTGCCCAAATGAGGTTAGGGAGTACTAGGTTATATGGGGTGAAGTTTGGAGTTGAATGTAAAAAGGAAAACAAGATTTGGGGCAGACCGGACTTGCGACCGGACTTGTAAGTCCGGTCGGGACCTGTTTACCCTGCGAGAATTGGCTTCTGGAAGGGACCGACCTGGGACCGGACTCAAGGTCGGTCGGGCTTGTAAATTGTGTACGGATTAGTTACTGGAATCGACCGGACATAGGACCGGACTTGGCAAGTCCGGTCGGGCTGAATTTCCGAAGGGGAGAAACTCTCTGGAATCGACCGGACATGGACAATCCGGTCGGACCAAAACTTGTAAAAAAAAAACAGAAAAGAATGTGACTTATGTAGTTAACCCTAGGGTGTATAATGAAGGTAACCTAGGGTAAGATAGACATTAAAACATGTCATACAATCATGTTAAATACTTAGTGAGTTTGAAGTTAAATAAATAATTAACCGACGTTATTAATGTGTTTAGGATTCTCTCAAGGTGGAAATCAGTCGAGGCAAACCAAGGTATGGTTTTCTTGCAGTCTGTTGCCTACCGGTTTACACCGGCTTGTGTGTTGTTTGTTTTTCTGTGTGTTTATGACTTTGTAAGATTAAAACCATGTAAAGAGTTTACCGTTGTTAAATATCATTATGTTGTTGAATATGACTCTTTCTTCCCTTGTGTGTGTCTAACAAGACTTGACTTGTGATTGTGAATTGTTTGTTGTGTTCGATGATGAACTACTAACAAGGGCTAACGGGGGAAGTGAGGAGTCCGGTCTGTTCCGGCCACGCGTGTGAGTATGGGAGTCGATGTCATAACTGGTTCGATTCTCTCTGTATGTTATGGTTAAGTTTCCAATTTGGTTTCTAACCTTCCCTTTAGCTTAACCAAGGCTATTTTACTGACTCACGTCGGGCCACAGGGGCATACTATGTGTTATTTCGGTGTGCTTGGATCACTATATCCGAGGTACCTTGTGTTAAGTTAACCGTTCAATCTAACCGGACGGTAACGAGTTATGTAACGAGCTAAGTATGAGCGTGGCAACATTCTCTAGGCTCTTAATGGGGACTAACTATGTTGGTTCTCTTCCTAAAAGGAACTGTATGTTTGTGATGTGTGTTATGATGTGTACAATACCCTGTTTGTTATATATGTATGTGTTGTGTGTTTTAAAATAAATACCATGTCATCATGACAAATAGTTGCGCGCATTCCGGTAGTCGATGGACTGCGCGTTAACCATGCCAGCCAAGGGTTGCTGACCCCCTCGGGGATCCATATTTCTTTACTGCAGGATGAGGATCGAAGAAGCAGAGTGGCTCTAGATCCTAGAGAGTAGTTTACTTTTGGAGTACTTTTGGATGTTGCCCGGGTTGCGCCTGTGCTCCCGTGGCGTGTTATATACTTGATTATGATGGTTTACAGTGACGGTATACAGTGAAGGATTTTGTAAACACTCGGTATTATGTTGATGTATATATATGGTTATTAGTTCTATGCTCGGGAGTCTGATCATCAGACCGGTACAATTGTATTTATTCAGCCTTGTTAGCCACGTGGGTGGTTGACGACATTGTAGCACCATTCGTTTAGTTACTGTTTAGTTGTTTATTTTCCGCTGCGATTCCAAGTAATGTGTTGTGCGTAGTAGGGGTGTTACAAAAAGTGGTATCAGAGCGAAGTATCGCTCTGATGACTAGAATACCGAGCTTAGGGATATACCGAGTTAGGAAACCTAACTACAGATACTTAAGTGAACAGATTTGGAAAGGTTGACCACTAACTAAGTGTGGAGATACCTTATTGTCGGAAAGCGTTACAATCGTTGGACCGATAAGTGTGCAAGCATAATGCTAATGCGATGTTCATATGAATTCAGATGGCAGGTAGACCACGAGGTAGAGGCCGCGGGCGCGGTACTGGAGGTATGGGTGACCAGGGTGATGATACTACGGCACAGACTATGGCTGAGGCAGTTGCAGCCGCCGTAGCTCAGCTGGTACCCGACTTAGTTGCTGCTATACAGCAAGGGCGACAGCCCGGAGTTCAGCCACCATCACCACCGCCACGAGAGACCAATTCGGTCAAGGCGTTGGCTGATCTGAGGCCGCCCTCATTCAGTGGGGAGACCGATCCCCGTAAGCTCGAGGCATACATCTCCGAGATGGAGACCGCCTTCGAAACCCTAGCACCACCTGAGCAGGTCAAGGTACGACTTGCTGCTTACTACTTGAAGGGCTCGGCACAAAACTGGTGGAAGCTTGTGCGCGAGGGTAGAGTTGCTGACCCGACCTTTCAGTGGAGGGAGTACACGGCTCTGCTGCGAGCCAAATACTACCCCATACATGTGCAAGAGGCCAAGCGCCTGGAGTTGGAAAATCTGAGACAAGGGGATAAGATGACGGTAGATGAGTACTACTCAGCCTTCATCGGACTTATCCACCTGTTACCGGATCTGGGTTACTCAGACCGGATCCTTGTGAACCGTTTCTACAACGGACTGAACTATCGCCTACGCTACGGCATGGGGCCTACTGGATTACCACTTTGCAGGTAAAGGAAACTACAGTGTAATGTGAATAAGTGTGTACAATGTGTTAATGTGTTGTGAGTTTGTTGGGCGGGGCATAACTGACACCCTAAATATAGGAGTGCTATCATGCCACTGCTATTGTGGAGATCACCGTCCGTCTGAGGGACGAGGAGAGTGCGCTCAAGCGCAAGGCTCAGAACGAGGGCCAAGGCACGCAAGGACAGTGGGGAGGGAAGAAGAAAAGTCATACCCCCAGTCCCAGAAAGGACAGCAACAGGGTGGCAAGGGCCAGACCCAGACCACCACTGCTGAGGAGCCTCTGCAGCTCACCTATGCGTATGCGGCCAAGCCCCTACGTTCTTACCAACCAAAGGGTAATTGTCTAATCCTGTGTGATGAGTTAGAGTATATGTTGATAAGTTATGGAACAAGTATTGATTGTGTATTGTGATAGCAGCTAGCACGGGCTCTGGACCGGAGCGCCACTATTACTGCAAGTGGTGCAACGGAGACCACCCCGGCAAGGACTGCAAGGGTAACGATGTTCAGTGCCGATACTGTAAGAAGATGGGTCACCGCGACCATGAATGCTGGCAGAACCCGAACAGTAGGAACTACAGGCCCAAGGGGCAATGGAAGGGTAAGGCCACTGCGACCACCGATGGCCAGAAGACGGCGAACCAGCCACCCCCAGATCAGAGGTACACGGAGTCCCAGAAGGGGAAGGGGTCGGGGTCCAACAAGGCCACCCTGAATGTGGTGGACCGGTCTGAGGCGCCAGGGCCCTCTTCTAGACCAGGTACCGCCTAAACTGTTGAATGAAATAAGTGTCTGCATACCGCATTTCATGCATATGTGTGAGTGAGTTTAAATAAACAACCATGTGAGTAAATAAGTAAAGTATAGTGTGAGATTTACCTAATTAGAATATTCTAAACTTAAAGGAACTTTCAATATATGTTATCCAATCCCACCCACACCAAACCCTGAAGAAACCACCATCAACATCACCGACTTTCCGTTGGAGCAATGTCAGGTTATCCAGCCAGGTATGATACTCTTAAATGGATACCTGACACCGGAGGCACAAATCCACATCGTCAGACGATGCGACGAACTTGGAGCAAAACCAGGAGGGTTTTACACACCCGAATACCCGAACGGAGCAAGGATGCAATTGAAGATGATGTGCATGGGTAAGGACTGGAACCCTTACACCAAGTCATATCAAGAAGTTCGAACTGAAGATGGAACAACAGTATCAAGTATACCAGAGGAGTTCCATGCGGTCGTTAACCACGCCGTGGGAATTGCTCAGCAAGTTGAAACGGAATCAATTCCAAGTGTAAAAGCAGATCTATGTATTGTGAACTTCTACCAGAAAGGTGGACGGTTAGGTATACACCAAGACAAGGACGAGTCACCCGAGTCTCTAAGTAAGGGAGTACCCGTGGTGTCTTGGTCCATTGGTGATACCGCAGTATTTGTGTATGGCGAGCAGAAGCGTGCTGATCTCGCAAAGAAGCTACTGCTGGAATCGGGAGATGTACTAATCATGGGTGGGCAATCGAGGATGCTATACCATGGCATCAGAAAGATCAAACTGAATACCGCACCGTCGGCAGTGATCAATGCCACACACATGAAACCCGGACGTTTGAATTTGACCTTCAGACAGTTTTAAGCTTTGTATAATTGTGCGATGTGATAAACGCGTATGTATTAAGGATGTTGTAAGTATGAATCATGGCGACAGTATAAGCCAATGAATGTTGTAAAAAGAGTGTGTTAATGAATAAAGTGGAGTTGGTTGAGGCATATAAACTGTGTTGTTACCCAATACTTATTAGTTTGCCAATGAATTAGGCTGTGCACTCGGAACGGGAGGTATAGTAAGTGTCTGCAATAAGGCAGAAGCCGGCAAGAGTGGCACAATCCTCACCGGTACCTTTCCAGTGAATGGCGTGGATGCATCGATCTTGTTCGACTCTGGAGCCTCACACACTTTCATTTCGCTATCATTTGTGAAGAGGCTGGGGTTAGATGGTGAAGAGATGCCAGACTTCGTGGTTACTCTCCCGTCGAAAGAGCGGATCAGATGTACCCGCTACTACCGAGATGCTATTGTGCAAATCAGGGGTGAAGAGTTTCCGATCGACTTAATAGAGTTCGACGGATTGGGCTTTGATGTGATAGTCGGGATGAACTGGTTGGAGCGGTACAAGGGCAGAATCCTATGTGCCGAGCATCGACTGCTTCTTAGGAGTCCATCTGGGGTTACTATATCTTACCGCCAGAGGCCCAGGGAGCCTTCGACTCAGATCATCACCGCCATGGCTATGTATCACGAGTTACGACGAGGGAGTGATGTATACCTCTGCTATGTCCAGGACATAGAGAGAGACCCTGAGTTTAGCCCAGAAGTGCCAGTAATGTCGGAGTTCCCTGATGTATTTCCTAAGGAACTGCCGGGCATGCCGCCAGCACGAGGTTGAGTTTGAGATTGACTATTCCGGGCACCGGACCCATTGCGAAAGGCACCTTACCGTATGGCTCCAGCAGAGATGACAGAGCTCAAGGAGCAGTTGAGAGACCTACTCGACAAGGGCTTTATCCGCCCCAGTGTTTCACCATGGGGAGCGCCGGTCCTCTTCGTGAAGAAGAAGGACGGTAGCCTCCGCCTATGTATTGATTATCGGGAGCTGAATGCTGTTACGGTGAAGAACCGTACCCCTTACCACGCATCGACGATCTATTTGATCAGCTGAGGGAGCATCAGTATTCTCCAAGATAGACCTACGTTCCGGATACCACCAGATTGCCATCCGAGACAGTGATATAGTAAAGACAGCCTTCAGAACTAGGTATGGGCATTATGAGTTCACAGTTATGCCGTTTGGCTTGTCAAATTCACCAGCAAAGTTCATGGACTTAATGAACCGTTTGTTCCAAGATCAGTTGGACAAATCAGTGGTAGTCTTCATTGATGACATACTTGTATATTCGAAATCGAGAGGTGAGCAAGAAAGCCACCTAAGAGATGTATTGCAGACATTGAGAAAGAATCAGCTGTATGCTAAATTTTCTAAGTGTGAATTTTGGTTGAACCAAGTATCATTCCTTGGACATGTGATTTCTGAGGCCGGGATCGCTGTTGATCCGGCAAAGATAGATGCAGTACGCACCTGGCCTAGGCCGAAGACAGTTACCGACATCAGGAGCTTCCTCGGTCTGGCAGGTTACTATAGGAGATTTGTGAAGGACTTCTCCAGTGTCTCGAAGCCGATGACTTCCTTGATGAAAAAGGATGCACCATTCGAGTGGACAGTCGACTGCGAGAGAGCTTTCACGAGTCTCAAGGATGCTCTGACATCTGCACCGGTTCTGACATTACCAGACGGTCCAGATGGTTTTGAGGTCTATTGCGACGCATCAGGCAGGGGTATGGGTTGTGTGTTGATGCAACACAGGAAGGTCGTGGCTTACGCCTCCCGACAGCTGAAGAGGCATGAGGAGAACTACCCTACCCACGATTTAGAATTGGGGGCCATCGTCTTCGCACTGAAGATATGGCGACATCATTTGTATGGGGTAAGCGTGACAATCTATTCCGACCACAAGAGTTTGAAATACTTGTTCACTCAGAAAGAGATGAACATGAGGCAGAGAAGGTGGGTTGAATTTTTGAATGATTATGACATCAATTTACAGTACAAGGAGGGTAAGGCAAATGTGGTAGCTGACGCATTGAGTCGCCGAGCACACTCTCTTCATTCGCTAGTCTCTCATACTGGCTTGGTTGAAGAGGTGCGGAGTGCTCAGATGACGGATCAGTACATGATGGAGATTAGACGGAAGCTTATTGATGGCACATTCGAGGGTCAGAAGTACGACTTCAGACTCCACGATGATGACCTGATTAGGCTTAATGGCAGATTGTGTATACCTAGGAGTAGCGCTGAGCTGAAGGAGCGCATATTGAGTGAATCCCATTGTTCTACTACTTCGATTCACCCCGGAGCTTCAAAGATGTATAAAGGTATGAAAAGATATTTCTGGTGGGCTGGAATGAAAAAGGATGTGAATGACTATGTGTTGAGGTGTCTCACTTGTCAGAAGGTCAAGTTTGAGCACCGGTGGCCTGGTGGTATGGTGCAGCCAATGCCAGTGCCGGAGTGGAAGTTCCATGACATATCTATGGACTTCGTGGTAGGGCTTCCGCCTTCAAGGGGAGGTCTGAATATGATTTGGGTTGTGGTAGACCGACTGACCAAGGTGTCCCGATTCATTCCGATGAAGGACACCTGGAAAGTGGCAAGATTGGCAGAGCTATTCGATAAAGAAATTGTAAGACATCATGGTTTACCAAAGACGATTGTATCCGACAGAGATACCAGATTCTTATCCAGATATTGGAAGTCTACACGAGAGGCATTGGGTACTGAACTGAAATTGAGTACGGCGTTTCACCCACAGACCGATGGTCAGAGTGAGCGCACTATTCAGACACTTGAGGATATGCTACGTGCATGTGCACTTGACTTTCAGACCAGCTGGATTGATAAGTTACATCTGATCGAGTTCAGTTACAACAACAGTTATCATGCGTCGATCAAGATGTCTCCCTTCCAGGCATTGTACGGTAGACCATGCCGCACGCCATTATGTTGGGATGAGTCGAGTGAGACGGTCATTATAGGACCAGAGTATCTTGAGCAAGTTCAGGCAGAAGTTCGCCAGATCAGGGATAATATGAAAGCAGCTCAGGATAGACAGAAGTCGTACGCAGATGTGCGCCGACGTGACCTGGAGTTCGCCGTGGGCGATCAGGTATTTTTGAGAGTATCCCCCATGAAGGGTGTTTCGTTTTGGCCAGAAAGGCAAGTTGAGCCCAAATATGTGGGGCCTTATGTTGTGACGGAGCGGATCGTCCCGGTAGCTTATAGACTTGACTTACCCGCCGAGCTGGGCAAGGTACATGATGTATTTCATGTGTCCCAGTTGAAGAAGTATATGTCTCATCCGTCTCATGTGCTTCAGCCTGAAAGGCTAACTTTAGAGCCGACCATGCGATCAGTGGAGACTCCGGTACGGATTCTGGACACTAAGACTCGAGACACTCGCCATAAGTCTGTGAGACTGGTGAAGGTTCTCTGGTCTAACCAGGACGTTGAGGAGGCCACTTGGGAGCTGGAAGATAAGATGAAGGCGAAGTACCCATCGTTGTTTACTTCTTAGTGTTTGTATGTATAGGGTACGGGGCGTACCCCTATTTAAGGGGGGTAGAACCGTTTCGGTCATATGTATGACATGTATTTGAATACATTGTCTGTGTTGTATTGTCATGTTGTTAATGTTACAGACCGCTAAGTCTGAATGATGTTGTGATGTTTTGTTGTTTGGACCATGGGTCCGATATGATGTAAAGATGTTGTTAATGTGATATAGAAGTGTTGTTGATATGTGTTCTCATGTTCTAATGTTTAAGTTATGTGAAGTATGAACTTTGGGGACAAAGTTCTTTTAAGGGGGGTAGATTGAAATACCCCAAACCTAGTTATGTTGTTTAAACACCTAAATAGGGTGTAATAAGACTAAAAGAGTCTTAGAAACCTTAGTAAACAAATTTAAACAAAAGGAAACACAAATGTGCTTTAAAGTCAATAAGAGCCAAAATATGATCTAAGCTTGGGATAAACTTGGTTAAGACCTAATGAGCTTACCAAGACCTCATTTATATACTAATGAACTTTTAAACCAATTACCAAAGAAAACCAAGCTTGAAAACAAGTTAAAACACAAAATGTGCTTTAAGAAGTCTTAAAGCACATTTTTGAAAAATTGTCTTGTAAATGAGTTTTGAGTGGCTAAATGTCCATCATTACTCTTAAATATATATGTGTACAATATAGTATCACATTTGGGTGGCTATATTAATGGGAAATCAAAAATTTCACTTCTAAGTGCCTTGTTTAGGTGAATAGTAACTTTTACAAGCTAGTTTATAACATATGTTGTATTAAGTAATTAAATTGACAAACAAAGACTAAAACACCCTCACACTAATAAAGGGGGCCGGTTTTCTAAGTGTGTGACTCACCACTCCTTAGTTGATAATATAAGTAAGTAAAGAAAATTAATTAAACTTACTTTTTACTTTATAAGCATAAATATCTTCTTAAAAGCAAATCCTATCTCATTCTCATTTCTTCCTTCATTCCCACGGTTTCCAAACACCATCTTCTACCTCTCTTCTTTGCTCTCTCTCGGTAATACCACTACCACCATTAGAACTCCCACTTTGATCTCTTGTTAAATCTTGCTCACTTGTCCAAATCAAAAACAAAGACCACCAATCTCTTCCTCTCATCAAGCTCTTCATTCCTATCTTCTCAAAACTCCAAGAGCCCCATTTCGGTGCCAAGGTGTTCCACCATTGAAGGAGCTTGAGCTTGTCTTTTGACATATTGTTGATCTCCTTTGCTTCTAGGTAAGGAATCTCAAAGAAAAATCATGTTTCCTCCATGTTCTTACCTTGACCGAAAATACACATTGATATAGCTCTTTGTGTGACTTTGTTCTAGCTTCATTTCAACTCTTCATGGACTAGGTGGAGTCCTCTCTTGTTATATATTCAAACCCTCTTCAAAGATCAAGGTAAAACAACTACATTAATGTTTTTGAAACAATGTAAAATTAGGGTTTACAATGAGATGAAGCTTATAGCTTGAATACTCATTATAATGTTTGTATATTGTCTTGAACTAGACAAGGAATCAAAATACCATACGGTTTTGTAAGGAAACAAGAAGGAAGTGTTTTGGAAAAAGAGGTAAATCTACTAACTTAATGTTGTTTAATGCCCTAGGAGAAATGAGCTTATAAATGCTTATTAAAACTACCTAAAGAGCAAATGGTAAATGACCTAGTAAATGTTCTCAAGGAGACTAGTAAAATAACATATGTCTTGTTGTATGTAATCGCAGGTTAAAGGCATATGTATTGTGGAAATTCAGTGTTTATGATTTAAGCACTTTAAGGGCCTAAGAGCCATGCATTTTAAGGGCCTAAGTGCCATGCAATTCAATTATGCACTATTTTGTGATGTAGTGTGAATTTGGTGAAGTTGTGTAAGAAAGTGTTCTTGGTGTTCTTAGTGTTCTAGGATGTTTAATGATGAAAATAATGTGCTAAGGTGTAACAAAATGCTAGGAGAACTATGTCGAAATTTAGAAAATGCATAAGGAGTTCAAGATGTTGTAAAGGAATTTTGATGAACTAGGAAGTACTCTAGAGTGTAATAAGGACTTAGGCATGATCTTGAGATTTAGTAAGTACCAAAGTCACTTTGGGACTTAGGTCAATACCTAGGCAAACTTTGGTAAAATAAGGAGAAGTGTACACTAGGAAAAGAATTGTTAAGATGGATATAAGAAGTTAGTTGTGAGAGATGATGCTTGGGAGATGATGTTAAAATAAGGAGAAAGCATTTTGGGATAGTAGTTATCATAGGTATGAAACACCACTTGAAAAACTAGGAGAAAATATTGTAAGTGTTAGGAATTTTGTGAAGAAATATGTAAAGGCTTAAGGAATTAGAAGATGAGTTTTATGAGTGTTTAAGGATGGCTTAAGGTGTGTTTAAAGTGCCCAAATGAGGTTAGGGAGTACTAGCACAACACGGTGTTTCTACATGAAGATTACCTACGGATTTTGTCCGTCGGTAATTACCTACGGATATTTCCGTCGGTAATATGTGCTCCATAAACACAGCCATAATACCTTCGGAAATTGCCCAACGGTGTCGTTTTAATCACATAAATACCGACGGATTTGGTCCGTCGTTCATCTTGCTTAATGAAATACGCAGCGCATCCAGTTTAATTATTCTTCCTCAACCTCTGCTTTCCTCTATTTTCTATCTTGCAGAAGTTTTCTATCGTACTCCATCGCTCTCACAAATTAGTCAATCTGTTGAAGAACACCAGAGACTCTCCCTCCCGCGCTTCTGCTCCGTCGAATTGCTCCTGTCGTTTATTGTTGAAGCCAGTTTATTGTTGCTTCTGTCGTTCGTACACCAATGCGAAGAGAGGCTGGAATCGTTGGGGTTTGAAATCCAAGGCGCTGAACCGGTAATTTACTCAGAACTTCTCTTATTCTCCGGCAACTACTACATTCGATGTTATTTTAGTTTTCTGTCACACCTCATATGATAATTAGGGTTCTGTGTTGTCAGTAGTTGGATAATTAGGGTTCTTCGTAATATGTCGACATGTGTTGAAATGATTAGCGAGTGTGCTTATGTAGTAGTATTCTTTTATTGGCTTGGTATCTAGACTCTCAGAAAAGCCTTCGTAATCCCATGCGGTGTTTGTGCGATTTATATGACAGGAAAAAAGGGGATGCTATGGTAAATGCGATCGGGGAAAACTCCAAGTTTGTTGAGGTGGATATCAATGATACAGGATCCCTAGAAGCGGCTTTAAATGGTATTATGGGAATCTTAAGCTTTCGAATGGTTTAAACAAGGACTGATATCATAATGAAATTGAGGTTACCATCATGGCAGGTTGAGATTGTGCAGAGTTATTGATAATATATCTATAGGATGAGGAGATTGCATTATATGTCATTCATTTAGCAATGGTATAGGCAATAGTTCGTTGGAACTTGGAACTACTTGTCTGTCCTTCTGCTTATGTTGTACACTGCGTTTTAGTTTCTCTACTATAATTAAGGCTAGTAGCATTCTGTAAATTTCTGTGTACAATTCCGACCTCAGTTCTCTCTGTGAAGAAACGTTAGACTTAGGAATCCTGGCTGATGCACTTGTGCTGTTGCTTGCTGGAAGGGGTAGTCCAGTAGATGCATCAGATATATATAGGGTACCGGTAAGTGTTTCAAGGATCTAAAATAGAAAATTTTTGAAGTAGAAACATAGCAAATGAATTGAAGTAGCTTCGATTAAATTCAGCAAAATTGCAGACATTACAACCCATAAAAAAAGGAGTGATCCGTGTCCACATATTTTACGGATAGATACAGAAAGTATCTTCAATTTGCCAATGGAGACAGAAGTTGAATCCAACAAATTTCATCAACAATTATATTTGTACCAGACCATGGTTATGCTTACACTGTCTATGTTCCTGCTTTGTAGTGTTTAATATTGATATTGGTAGTCTGTGAGGTAGGTGCATATTTGACGACTCGACTTAGCTGCTCATTTATTGTTTTTTAGTGGACTTACTAAAATTAAGATTCCATATCCAATTACTATGTTTGATGCTTCAATTATGCAGAAGTAATTCAATATAAACTACTATCGATTAGAGACTTGATGTTGAGTTTCGTATTATGCTGAAGGTTGTTTGTGTACTGATCATCAATTTCAATAGTTGACGAATTTGATTTGTGGTTTATATGAATACTAATACCAAGTTTTTTCTCAAAACTAAAAACTCAGTTATCATATTACACTAATATACGATTTATATGAAACTTTTTACTTCCGTTAAATTAGCATGAGGTATTCACTAAGTCTCAGTTAAAACACTTGTCTGCTGTTTGTATATCTGTATGCGGCAACTGCTTCATACAATTATAAGCAAGATCACCAGAAAAAAGGTTAGTAATGTGCTGAAGTGACTACAGCGTTGTTGACCCCAAATTAGGGAACTGGTGGTTAGGAAGAACTCACTGTCTTAGCCATAGGTCTTAGATGGATGTGCCTTACGGGATCACGAGTGTGAATACTTGAACTCCTAATCAATTTGTCAACCTTCTCCTGCTTCCATCTAAAGAAGCTATTGAGTTAGTAGAACACCAGAAAGAGAAGTCTATGCAACAGATATTTTCTGTGGGTACAAAATTAATTCCAACTGATCTTTTTAAGAGCAAGAAGCATAAACACTATGATTAATTATATGCATCTGATTAATTCCAACAGATATTTTATGATTTTTACACTTTTTGATTGGCTCGCGACATGGGTTCCTGTTTTGGAGCAAGTGTGGAACACTCCCTAGTTTCGAGAGGTGAACTCCAAAAACAGACGTACGGAGTTCGAACCAGGAGCTGGAATGTCAACCCACTGTGGCGGTTCACGCTCTTACCCAGATCATAAGGAGGCGCTGGTATGTATATTTTATTATATTGCAATGGGGTCGGAGCTAGGTACCCCTTTTTATTAGATTTTTTATATGTAGCATGGGGTCGGAGCTAGGTACCCCTTTTTATTAGATTTTTTATATGCAATGTATGGGGTCGGAGCTAGGTACCCCTTTTTATTAGATTTTTCCTAGCATGCTGCAGTTGCATCATTGAAACAACGCAAAACCCGGAAACCAAGCCCTCCTTCATTCCTGCTTCTTAACCAACACCTTTATAACAACTTCCATTGGTATATTTTTATGTTAATTAAACTAGAACGTATAGTCATGTCTTTACTGACCAAAATTGTCATTACATTAATACTCTTGTGCACAAGGTACTCGTTTAGTGATGATTTTGGAAACAAATTTCTTTCTCTAATGACAGTAAGATCTATGAATTCATATCCAAGTAGCCAACAAACCATGCAAGTTACAGAATTTCACTCAACTCTTCTTACATTAGTAGTTTAACTAACGGCAAAAGAATATACTTACAATCCAACGTGTGAATGAATAAATAAGATAAAAGTTGACGGCAAAGAAATGAGCATATATACTTTAAGCTATATTGAGATGAAAATGAAGAAAGCTAGCTTGAATCTACTTTAAGCTAATACTTTAAGAAATCAGAGGTGCTAGATTGAGTAAATTGAAAACTGCATGATCGTGATGATGTTCCTTACTTTAAATTTTTTCTTATGAAATTCACAAGAGACCTGAAATCGAGATCTTACATGCTCAGGAATGTTTTATTCATTATAAACCCAAGTTTCAGCACGGGTGATATCTTTTGACTAGGTATCTGGTGTGATTAATACAAACCAGTTACTATAGATCGACAGTCTCTACTAATCCGATTAAAAACCTGTTTTTGAAGTAATTACTCGATACATACAATAATGTTGCAGATAGCGCCTGTTTTGCCTCGTTACATTTGCCTCTCTTAACTGTGTTTTGAATTCAAACAATACTAATACTTCTTGTTTTCTAGTAAATTTAGAAATAAGTAGTATAAGCTCTTGCCACAATTGCTTCTGATTGTTAAGTGATGAAGCTCAAACAGCCAAAGTGCAGTTTAAGAAATTTGTTATCTAATCGCTTGGTCAAATTTTTTGCTGCAACCCTTAATGTTGTAGGCTATTTCAACAGCCTGAGGTTTTCAAATCACAGTCGCTTTTTCTGCATAGCAGCAGCATCTCTTGCCTTCTTTGTTTTTAATCTACTCCTGCCTGATTAGCTTTGTTTTTCTGCATACCAGCAGCATCTCTTCACCATCAGGTCGGGTCGTCATGGGGTCCATCTTCAGCTGCACCTGCTTCTCATCAGACGAGTTCATCATGGGGTCCACCTTCATAATTTGGGTCTCTGAATAGGATACCGGCACAAAGATGGTGGTGGGGTCCACCACAAACTGTACCCCATGCCCCACAATCTATATCACATGCTCAGGTTCCACAGGAAAGGAACCAGCAGCAAGCTGGGACTGGAGATACTGATAGTTCAAAGAGTGACTGATCTGGTGTTATTTTAAACTTTTAGATTTTCTCAGTATGTTTTATGGTTGTTCTATTTACGATGTTTAATATTAGTTTTCGGACTTATAAAATGAGTTAAATATGTTATAAAATTAAATATTATGAGTACTGTGCTTTATAATATCTATAGTTCGTGTCTATTGAATTTTAGCATTATATTGTTTATATTTTAATTCTGAAATAGCTTTATAATTCAAATGTAAAAAAATGAAGAATTAACACAATATAAACTAAATATGGTTAAATAAATGTAAAATACAAAAAAAATATAAATACTTACGGATTACCTACGAAATGTCTAATAAAAATGGTTGGTATAAGATTCCGTAGGTAATCCGTAGGAAACATTTTACCTACGGCATTTTTCCGTAGGTAACATTTTACCTACGGATTACCTACGGAATGTCTAATAAAAATGGTTGGTATAAGATTCCGTAGGTAATCCGTAGGTAAAATATTACCTACGGATTACCGACGGATATTAAGAGGCGGGAAACGATGACGTGGCATTGGATTACCGACGGAAATTCCATAGGTAATTTACCTTCGGACCGTTCCGTAGGTAATCCGTCGGTAACTACGGCTGACAATTCCATAGGTAATCCGTAGGTAATTTACCGACGGACTCACTTTTCCGTCGGTAATCTTATTACCGACCAATTAAATACCGACGGATGTTTTGAGTGAAAATTTGTCGGTGATTACCGACGGATTACCTACGGAATTATCCATAGGTAATTTACTTTTTTCTAGTAGTGTAGGTTATATGGGGTGAAGTTTGGAGTTGAATGTAAAAAGGAAAACAAAGATTTGGGGCAGACCGGACTTGCGACCGGACTTGTAAGTCCGGTCGGGACCTGTTTACCCTGCGAGAATTGGCTTCTGGAATGGACCGACCTTGGGACCGGACTTACAAGGTCGGTCGGGCTTGTAAATTGTGTACGGATTTAGTTACTGGAATCGACCGGACATAGGACCGGACTTGGCAAGTCCGGTCGGGCTGAATTTCCGAAGGGGAGAAACTCTCTGGAATCGACCGGACATGGACAAGTCCGGTCGGCAAGTCCGGTCGGACCAAAACTTGTAAAAAAAAAAAAAACAGAAAAGAATGTGACTTATGTAGTTAACCCTAGGGTGTATAATGAAGGTAACCTAGGGTAAGATAGATATTAAAACATGTCATACAATCATGTTAAATACTTAGTGAGTTTGAAGTTAAATAAATAATTAACCGACGTTATTAATGTGTTTAGGATTCTCTCAAGGTGGAAATCAGTCGAGGCAAGGACCAAGGTATGGTTTTCTTGTAGTCTGTTGCCTACCGGTTTACACCGGCTTGTGTGTTGTTTGTTTTTCTATGTGTTTATGACTTTGTAAGATTAAAACCATGTAAAGAGTTTACCGTTGTTAAATATCATTATGTTGTTGAATATGACTCTTTCTTCCCTTGTGTGTGTCTAACAAGACTTGACTTGTGATTGTGAATTGTTTGTTGTGTTCGATGATGAACTACTAACAAGGGCTAACGGGGGAAGTGAGGAGTCCGGTCTGTTCCGGCCACGCGTGTGAGTATGGGAGTCGATGTCATAACCGGTTCGATTCTCTCTGTATGTTATGGTTAAGTTTCCAATTTGGTTTCTAACCTTCCCTTTAGCTTAACCAAGGCTATTTTACTGACTCACATCGGGCCACAGGGGCATACTATGTGTTATTTCGGTGTGCTTGGATCACTATATCCGAGGTACCTTGTGTTAAGTTAACCGTTCAATCTAACCGGACGGTAACGAGTTATGTAACGAGCTAAGTATGAGCGTGGCAACATTCTCTAGGCTCTTAATGGGGACTAACTATGTTGGTTCTCTTCCTAAAAGGAACTGTATGTTTGTGATGTGTGTTATGATGTGTACAATACCCGTGTTATGTTATATATGTATGTGTTGTGTGTTTTAAAATAAATACCATGTCATCATGACAAATAGTTGCGCGCATTCCGGTAGTCGATGGACTGCGCGTTAACCATGCCAGCCAAGGGTTGCTGACCCCCTCGGGGGATCCATATTTCTTTTACTGCAGGATGAGGATCGAAGAAGCAGAGTGGCTCTAGATCCTAGAGAGTAGTTTACTTTTGGAGTACTTTTGGATGTTGCCCGGGTTGCGCCTGTGCTCCCGTGGCGTGTTATATACTTGATTATGATGGTTTACAGTGACGGTATACAGTGAAGGATTTTGTAAACACTCGGTATTATGTTGATGTATATATATGGTTATTAGTTCTATGCTCGGGAGTCTGATCATCAGACCGGTACAATTGTATTTATTCAGCCTTGTTAGCCACGTGGGTGGTTGACGGCATTGTAGCACCATTCGTTTAGTTACTGTTTAGTTGTTTATTTTCCGCTGCGATTCCAAGTAATGTGTTGTGCGTAGTAGGGGTGTTACAGAGGTAGAATTAGGTCAAATTTTAATTACATCCGTGGCCACGGACCTAATGTCCGAGACCACGGACCCCAGTTGAATTAAATGATTTCGAAAACAGAACTAAAATAAAAACGCAAACTTGAAAAGTCCGGGGCCACGGACAGGGTGTCTGTGGGCCCGGACATGTACTGACAGAAACCCTAAAATTTGAAAAATTGAAAAATATAAAATCCCGCCACCGTCCGTGGGTGTCCGTGGTCACGGACAACCCGCCCGTGGTCCCGGACAACGAGTCCGAGGTCACGGACAGCCCACGGACAGTGGGTTTTTGATGGTTCCCGAGGGTGTTTTGAGCTCAAATTTTATGGGTGTGTAGCCTGAAAGATTTTAAACACGTTAGTAAATGAAAGAACTCAATTTGGCATCAAAATTAATATGAAACTTAGCAAACAAGTAACAAGGCAGTAGCTAAAACAATTAGCGATACAGAAGCGAAAAAGTGTTATTTTGAGCCCAAACTTTGAGGCAAGACTGATAATATCATGGGGAGTTAGGAAAGTGACATTTCTACCTGTTTTACCTTCGGGTTCATAGTGATTCTTCACACCGGGATTCGTCGAGTGCTCCGTTGATGGCAGACCCGAAAGGTTTTCGAACCAAGCTTCTGGTTGTTGGTTGTTCTTGTTGTTCTTCACGTTTTGGTGGTGTTTTGTGGGGTTTTGATGATTATTAGTGCTTTGGGGATTGGAAAACGAGTTATATGGTGATTTCGGGGGTTTTTCGGTATGATTCGGGTGGCCGGGTGTTGAAAAACATGAGAGAGATAGAAGAGGATGTGCTTTCTGTCTTTCTAGGGTTCTTGAGCATATGAGATTCTGATTTTATCAAAAAACCTATCCCCCTATATAGACTTTCTTAAAGATAAAGAAAATCTAGTAAAAGTAAGATTTTTTGATATTTTAATTAAATGACTTCCCAAAGGAATTTTGCTATGAAATTTTAACCACATGTCAAGGATGGCAATTATGAATTTTCTGAAGTGGAATCGAATTTTGTAAATGTTCGAATATTTTTAAATTGAATTTCTCGTCAGATTCAGTCAGAAATTGCTAGAAAATTATTGGAAACTTAAAAAATCAAAATTCCAATGCCATTATGCTTCGAATGTCATCCTCTATCATGGGTTAAAATATCAAAGCATTTCAAGCTGATTTGGGCATCTTTCGAAGGAGAGAGAAAGCCTATAGGAGGTCTCAGGAGCCTTAAAAATTACGAAAACGCCCCTGACAATGACGAAACTGCTCCTCATGCCCTGGAATGCGCCGATTGAGCCGGAATCCCTCTTTACTCGATTAAATGCCCCTCACAACACCAAAACGTTGTAGACCCTAACCAGGGGGGTCAAAATTTTGGGTATAACAGATTGCCCCCCCGTCAACTAGACTTTGTAATGGATGTGAAAAGTCTGGTTGACGCTTGAGTGATGCCCCAAAATTTTGGACTCCATAGAATCCTCCCTATTGTGCGAACCCGCATTGACCACGTCCAGCTATTCGGAGGCACTGACTACCTAAGCAACAAAACGTTGTCGAGCTGTTCTAAGGCGCTGACTACCTATAAGTGAAAATGTGTCAAGCTATTTCAAGGCACTGACTACCTAGGTGACGAAAATGAAATAATGTCAAGCGATTCAAGGCGTTGACTACCTATAAGTGAAAATGTGTCAAGCTATTCTAAGGCGTTGACTACCTAGGTGACGAAAATGAAATAATGTCGAGCGCTTCTAAGGCGTTGACTACCTAGGTGACGAAAATGAAATAATGTCAAGCGATTCTAAGGCGTTGACTACCTAGGTGACGAAAATGAAATAATGTCAAGCGATTCTAAGGCGTTGACTACCTATAATAAATGAAATGACGCAATGTCAAGCGATTCTAAGGCGTTGACTACCTAGGATGTAAGAACTGGATGGTATGCAAATGCAAGAATGCTGAAATGCTAATGATGCCAATGTCGCAGATGCTGATGATAATGCTGATGATGTTGATGATGCTCAGATGCTTTTGGGGACCGAAACCCGTGCCAATGCTCCTGGCTGGACCCAATGTGGACTTATTGCCATCGCCCCCAAGCCGGTGTGCAGGGATAACTCCTGGTAAAAACCCTGGGGACTTATTGCCTTTGCCCACCATTCGTTGATCCCAAAGTAAGTTGACATAACACAGGAGGATTTATTGCCATCACCTCGCCAAATTTTCTGTCGCCAGGTCTTGTGACGCGCCTGGATAATGCAACTAGGTCTTGTGACGAGTCTATATGGATGAGATGAATGCAATGTGTTTGATGAGAGTGGGTAAGCTAAAGGGTCTTATTACGAGCATAAAGGAATGCAGTTAGGTCTTATGACGAGCCTAAAGGTTGGGATCTAGGTCTTATGACGGGCCTAAGGATGGATCTAGGTCTTATGACGGGCCTAAAGGTAGGATCTAGGTCTTATGACGAGCCTAAAGATTGGATCTAGGTCTTATGACAAGCCTAAAGATTGGATCTAGGTCTTATGACGAGCCTAAAGGTTGGATTTAGGTCTTATGACGAACCTAGGGATGGTTCTAAGTGAAAATGTGTTAGGTGTACGATGAATGTAGAAGGATTAAGGCTTAAGGCAAACCTGGAGATGGTAGGGCTTATGACGGGCCTGTGAATGTTTGAATGTGGAGGTAAGGGCTTATGCGAGCCAGTGGTGTATGATGGTGGTGGTGATGTTTGAGCTTTGGGTTCCAATTGGCGTTGTCGCAACAATTGTTGGAACCAACAATTACCCCCAATATTTTTCCCTTAAGACAATCTGAGCTAGAGTTCATGGCAATCGATCGGAATGATCGATTGCCCCTAGTATTTTCTTTGATTAAACATGCGAACAAGTCTCGTCCTCACAGGGTCAAGGCTTATGTTTTGATGTGGTGCTTCCTAACCTACACTCGACGTGTTTGGTGTTTGCACTAGTTTCTCACTTACGGTCACAGCTTCTCAACCATTGAATTTGACACTTGTTAGATTTACGCATTCCACCTGTTACTTTCACGTGATTAGATACACAACCACTAAGTCGGAAGTCTTTTAAGCTTATAACATGGCTATAGGGTGTGATGATTGACAACGGGACAATGGAGGAATGTTTAGGATATGTGGAGCTATAAGGGTAACCAAAGCTGCAACTTGCACCTTCTCCCGGACTTGCCTTCTTTGTCTTGAAGTCGTTTGGCTACTTCGTGAGGACTTCACTTATGAGCTTGGAACTCTGGATTTTCGAGTTGCAACTTCTCTTTTTTCCTGATTTTGGACTACTTCGAGGCTTTTCAGGTTTGCCTTTCTCTTTTCCTTCGGGGTTATTGTGTTTCCCGGTTTTGAACTTTGAGAGCTGTTTTTTGATGTTAGCTCATTGGGATCCTGTGCCACTTTGGGACCATTTGCGGATCGCTTCGTCATGCTGGTAGCAGTTTTGCTTCTTTGGACTTGTGAAGTTGCTGTTCGGAAGTCGGGCTCCTTGCTTCCTTTGGTCACCGGGTTGGCTATTCATCATTGGCTGGCTTATTTGTGGAGTTTGTAGTGTTGTAAAAGAGGATGTACACGAAAAGCTCAGCGGGGGTGCCTAGGGTTTAATGTCTGGGTTCACAGGCTTTTGATTGTGTGGTGCTGTACCTAGGTGCTTCGTCATCCCTAATAGTTGTGTATCCATTCTTTGTTACTTTTCATAAGTTTTAAGCGTAAATTTACAAATTATCTCCTTCGGTCGGAGCCTTGCCGTTTACCTTACCTTTGAATGTGACCTCTTTGGAGTTGTGTAAAAATGACACGCTCCTTCGCTCTTGGTTTTACCGCTCGAGGCGCTCTCGCGAAGTGTACACTCAGGGACTTGCTTGCACAAAATAAACAAACGTTATCGTTCCTTAACTCAGATTGCCCCCAGTATTGCTGTGGGGTTTACTTAACAAACCTTAGAATGCCCAAGTTATTTATGGAGGGTGATTGCATGTGTGGTAAACGATAGTGGTGAGTGGTGATGGGGTGATTGCCGAACGATTTATCTTTTTGTTCTTTTGGTGGCAGCAGTCTTGGTTTAAGATTTGGTGAAGTGGTGGAAATGATGGGATGTTGTGTGGTGACTGTAATGGAGGTGGCGAATGCTTGGATGGGAGAGTGATTTTGTACAAGAGGTTTAACGAGAAACAAAGGTTTTTCCTTTTATACGTTTGCAGACATGTTTTTTGAGAGAGAGAGTTTTTCCCTTTTTCTTTTCTTCCTCTTTCTTTTTTTAGCACATGAACGAATGTATAAACATTAGAAAAATGAACAAAGAAGAAATTTTATTGATAACCAAAAGAAGTAACAATAACATTGAGTACCAACCAAATGGAAAAGAACAACTAAACTAACTATGGTAAGAAAGAAACTATGTAAAACAACCAAAGGAAAATAACAATGGCTCCTAATGACCCCAAAGCGGGAAGTAAATGGCTAACTACCCCTAGCCCATGACCTATTCTTCAAGGAACATCCAATCGGGCATCGCCTCCTCCTCTGCCACTCTTACTGTATCATGTAAACATGGAGAACATGAGCATATGAGCAAAGACGATAGTTCAATTGCTAAAATGAAAGATGGGTCCATTAACGCACCGAGTCCTTGACGACCAGGATTCGCTACCGGAGACAGGGCATCTGGGATTCCTTGAAGATCCTTGCCAAGGCCCTTACCCTCTTGATAACCATACTTCTCCATGATAACCTTCCCTGGGCCAAGTTTAAGTTTCTGAAGAGAAGTTGGGTCAGATTGCTCTGGTACAACGCTAAACCTGTTTAGATGGGACGTACCCTCCTCTTCAACCATGCCAACAGGCAACTCCTTTTGATGTGGTTCACCCCTAACGACATGAACCTTCCCGTCTCTTTTGAACTTCAAACATTGATGCACCGTAGAAGGGACGACCTTCAAATCTTGAAGGAAATCCCGTCCCAGAATCAGATTGAAGGAATGGGGAATTTGCAGAACCAAGAACTTCACTGGATGAATAACCGTCCCAAACTTGAGTGGAAGATCCAGTAGGCCGAAGACATGTCTTGGGTTGTCGTCATACCCTCGTAGCACTATTTGACAAGACTGAAACTTGTCGTAACCCATACCCTCTGCTACCTTCAGAGGAAAGATGTTGACGTCTACTCCTGTGTCAATGAGGACCTTTGGCACCTTGAAGGCCCCGCACCAAACAGTAATATACAATGCTTTTCCCGAGTGCTCGGAGATCTCGCTATCGTGAAAACTGATCTCCTCTTCCTGCTTTTGCCAAAGAGCCTCGACCATCCTTTCCGGGGCTAAACTTTCCTCTGGCCCGCCTAAATGTTTGGCAATGGCCCGTCGGTGCTCTGGTGAGATCGTAGGCAAAGACCAGATTGTCTTGGGGATGGTTGTTGCCTTCAGCTTTTGAAGCAATTCTCGTTCACCTGGGATTTCTTCAACCACCGAGGAAGACAACATTCGCTCTTCCCCTTGCGACGGCTTTTCAGGTGATCCGTAGTGCCTGCCCGACCGGGTAATGTGGGCATTTGCTGGAACAAAGCTAACCGTGGATGTGGGCTTCTACCCTGCCCCTCGTGCCCGCTTTTTGTCATCCCAGAAAACGGTAAAGGCAGCACACTGAACTTCAGATCCTGAAGTCTCGAGGTCATCCAAATGCTGATATCCCTGATTGATGAGGTCCTAGATCCGGTGTCTCAGCACTTTGCAATCATTTGTATCATGCCCCGCTAGCTGATGGTACCTGCAAAATTGACTAAGCCTACTCCCCTTTCATGTCTCTCCATGGCGAGGAATGAGCGGTCGTATTAGCCCTTCGTCTTGCAGCTCCTCAAAGGCCTGTCTTAAGGGACAACCGATAGGGGTGAATTCCCTTTCGGCTTTATGGGGATGCTCCAGTACTGGGGTTGCAATCTGGATTTTTCCTTCTTGGGCCAATAACAAAATTTTAGACTTCGAACACGACAATTATCCGTGGAGTGGAACGTGAGTAGGTGGAAACGACAGAACTGCTCGGGATATGCACCTAGATGCCGCCCGCGGAACCGCGGGGCTTTGAGTTTGACTAACCTCCGCCTTAGAAGCACTCTCAGAATCTGACTCTGCGGCTGCTGCAGATTTACAATGGGCACCTGTGCGGCCTGCACTTGTTGCGGTTCCTAGTTCTCCGGTGACTTGACCCCGTCTTCATTGGGGGCCAAATCTAAAGGGATGATTTCCCCGAGAGTATGAATGAGAGCTCTCGCTTCCCTTGCGGCCGACACAAATCCTGAGCTTAGCTCTTCCAAGGCACTCCTGTGGATGAATTCTAACTCAGCTAGTTTCCCTATCAAGTCCACAAGCTCAGCGAGCTGAGTACTTCGATCGTTAACTCCAGACGACATCCTAGCTGCGAAAGGTGCTGCCTGTTTTAAGCAAGAAGATAAGTCAGCATTGCGGGAGTGAGACTGGGACTAAACTAGAAACACAGGCCGGAAATTAGTGCGCTGCAATGAATACCGTACCTAAAATTTTGGAAGAGTCTGCCCTGGACTAAACTTTTGGGTTGCAGGATTCGTTGGTCTTACGAGTGGGTATTACAAGAATCAGGCTTGTAACAAGAATCAGCCTAAAGGATTTTTTTTTTGGTCTTGAGGTGATAGAAGTATTTGGACTATCAGAACTCTTTAAATGTTTCATTGAAGGACTGATACAGATACTGGGCCTGAGGCCCAGGAGAAAAAGAACATATGCACAGAAGTCTTACATAAGGAGGTGATGCAAATGTCCTCACAAAATAATTCAGTCCAATGGTTATAGATCGGTCCGGAGTGGTGCTTGGGGCGCGGGCCCAGGTCACCACAAAGGAATAGGGCTTGCACGCTATTCTCTTTGGGCTTCCCCACTTTTTCACATCACCTAAAGGTGTGCGTCTATGGTCGGGTCTTTGACTGACCAAACAGTGGGCTAGGTAAGGGTACTGCCAGGAAAATGCTTGGGGCTAAAGCCAAGGTATTAAGGGGGTGTGGTTAGACGACACTCTCCTCTTTTCCCCCACTTATTCACATCACCTAAAAGGTGTGAGTCCTGACAGGGGACCCTCAAACGGGTCCTGGGAAATTGGTTTTATGTGGACCTCACTCTCGTATGATGCAAAGTTATAGAAATTTAAATTTGCGCACAAAAGTAAATAAACAATGTAATAAAAGCCATAAATAAACATTTTCAAGTTATGCCCTCTTTCTTAAAATTAAACAAGTTAAAATTAAGAAGTTGTCCCCAGCAGAGTCGCCAGCTTGTGAGCCTCGATTTTAAATCCTATCCTATGTGGATTAAGTTGATTAGGATCTAATCGGGTCTTAGGTCCACTTATAACCTAAGATTAATAACTATGTCATATAACAATAATTATTAAAACCTAAGCTAGCTCACTGGAACCTATTATGAGTCACCACCGAATTTTAACCTAGATCAAATTAGGAAAGGTAGAGTTCGGGTTCGGAGACTTGGTATTTGACTTATTTAGGGTTCAAATTACTTTCATTACCCTTCCTAGGTCATTTTTCCTCTACTTGGTTTATTTACGGCTTACTACAAAGTCGTTTTTAACCTAAGTGCGCACTTCTGTTTTTTTTATTTTTTAGCGTTTTTTGATAGAAAGTTAAAGTGAAACTGAAAGTTACCTAAACTGGGGTTTCAGAGGCAGAATTAGGTCAAATTTTAATTACGTCCGTGGCCACGGACCTAATGTCCGAGACCATGGACCCCAGTTGAATTCAGTGATTTCAAAAACAGAACTAAAATAAAAACGCAAACTTGAAAAGTCCGGGGCCACGGACAGGGTGTCCGTGGGCCCGGACATGTACTGACAGAAACCCTAAAATTTGAAAAATTGAAAAATATAAAATCCCGCCACCGTCCGTGGGTGTCCGTGGTCACGCACAACCCGTCCGTGGTCCCGGACAACGAGTCCGAGGTCATGGACAGCCCACGGACAGTGGGTTTTTGATGGTTCCCGAGGGTGTTTTGAGCTCAAATTTTATGGGTGTGTAGCCTGAAAGATTTTAAACACGTTAGTATTTTAAAGAACTCAATTTGGCATCAAAATTAATACGAAACTTAGCAAACAAGTAACAAGGCAGAAGCTAAAACAATTAGCGATACAGAAGCGAAAAAGTGTTAGTTTGAGCCCAAATTTTGAGGCAAGACTGATAATATCGTGGGGAGTTAGGAAAGTGAAATTTCTACCTGTTTTACCTTTGGGTTCACAGTGATTCTTCACACCGGGATTCGTCAAGTGCTCCATTGATGGCAGACCCGAAAGGTTTTTGAACCAAGCTTCTGGTTGTTGGTTGTTCTTCACGTTTTGGTGGTGTTTTTGTGGGGTTTTGATGATTATTGGTGCTTTGGGGATTGGAAAACGAGTTTAGATGGTGATTTCGAGGGGTTTTTCGGTATGATTCGGGTGGCCGGGTGTTGAAAAATGTGAGAGAGAGAGAGAGAAGAGGCTGTGCTTTCTGTCTTCCTAGGGTTCTTGAGCATATGAGATTCTGATTTTATCAAAAAACCTATCCCCTTATATAGACTTTCTTAAAGATAAAGAAAATCTAGTAAAAGTAAGATTTTTTGATATTTTAATTAAATGACTTCCCAAAGGAATTTTGCAGTGAAATTTTAACCAAATGTCAAGGATGGAAATTATGAATTTTCTGAAGTGGAATCGAATTTTGTAAATGTTGGAATATTTTTAAATTGAATTTCTTGTCAAATTCAGTCAGAAATTGCTAGAAAATTATTGGAAACTCGAAAAATCAAAATTCTAACGCCATTATGCTTAGAATGTCATCCTCTATCATGGGTTAAAATATCAAAGCATTTCAAGATGATTTGGGCATCTTACAGAGAAGAGAGAGAAAGCCTATATGAGGTCTCAGGAGCCTTAAAAATTTCAAAAACACCCCTGACAATGACGAAACTGCTCCTCATGCCCTGGAATGCGCCGATCGAGCCGGAATCCCTCATTACTCGATTAAATGCCCCTCACAACACCAAAACCTTGTAGACCCTAACCAGGGGGATCAAAATTTTGGGTATAACAGGGGGTCTCAAATCTGCCAACGCTTTCACCCAGTTGGTTTCACGCGGCTGTGGTTGTGGTTGTGGACCTCGCTGGTCCTGAGTGTCGTGCTGCTGCCCTTGCTGCAACGTAGTGACTAACTGTGGAACCCTTTGTGCTACGGTGGCCGCCACTGCGTCGGCATCACTTGTGCCATAGGGTTCTCCCCCGGGTCTCCTATACCGCGTCCATGGCCTCTTCCACGTGATCGACCTGATGTCTGAATTCATATGTATGTACATTAGCATTGTGCTTACAAACTTATCAGTTCCAACGGTTGTAATGTCTTTCCGACGACCAGGTATATCCACACTTAGTTAGTGGTTAACCTTTCCATAACTGCTCACTCAGATAACTATGGTTAGATTTCCTAACTCGGAATGTTCCTAAGCTCGGTATTCTGGCCATTAGAGCGATACTTCACTTTGATACCAATTTTTGTAACACCCCAAATGAAAACTTAACAATAAATAGTAATCACAGCGGAAATTCATAAACACTGACCAAAACGGGACGGTGTTACACGCCGTTAGCCAACCACGTGACTAACAAGGCTAAATACGCACAATTGTATTGGTCTGACGGACACAGACTCCCGAGCATTAGTTACTAACACCCACATACTTACAAACCAACTATACCGAGTGTAAATATATACAAAGCCATCATAGTAGTTCTGGTACTACCAAAATATACAACCACGGGAGCACAGGCGCATGCCGGGTCCAACATCCAAAATAACAAAAGTAATCATTGTACTTAGAAACTAAAGCGACTCCGCTTCTTCGATCCTCAACTCTTGGCTAGTATGATTAACGTGCAGCCCGCCGGCTACCAGGATACACGCAACTAATTCTCATGATAACATGGGATTTATTTTAACATACAACATACATAAGCATAACAATACTCATTACATAGCAACAACAAACACATAACATATCAGGAACGAATCACTTGAGGAAACGAACCAATCAACAGTTAGCCAAACTTGGTAGAGATAGAGAATGATTTCAATCTCATGTTAAGCTTGTTACATAACTTGTTACCGTTCGGTTTGTCGAACGTTTAACTTATCCCAAAGATGCGTTGGATATAGTGATCCAAACACACTATACACATAATCCCCCTAGCCCAAACATACACCCGCGACCGAACACCTAGATTCCTCAGCCCCGATTATTCTCTTGTTATTAGTTCCATTGTTGGAACTTAACACATTAATTCACTGTGTAAGTATATAGTCCCAATTAGGCACAAAAGGGAGATGGGATACATTCTAACAACACAAACCACAGCAAACACACTGATAGCCGTAGTTAGAACATTCTGTAAGTTGAAACGTTAAAACCGAATACCGTTCTTACGTAATCCTAACTTTGGTTAACCTACGGGTTAGCATGTATTCGTGCTTAACGTTATCGGAACACACACACGTAACAATAAACAATAACTGTAAACTCATTACATGCCTTTAATCCTACAAGATCATAAACACTCAGAAAACAAACAGCATACAAGCCGGTGTAAACCGGTAGCAAACAGACTACAAGAAAACCATACCTTGGTCCCTCGTGCGTTCTTTGACCACCGAATGCAGCTCCTATAAATAATTAGTCATGTCGGTTAATTACTTTATTTAACTTCCGATTAACTAAGTTTTTTACATAAATACATGGCATGTTTTCACATTTAACTTACAATTATTTACCCTCACTATACTCACTAGGGTTTACTACTTAGGCCACATTTTATTTTCTGTTGTTTTTTTTATATATATAAGGTCCGACCGACCCACGACCGACCCAAAACCCCTTTGGTCGGTCAGAGTCAGAAACTTCTCGACTGTTAACTTTACACTGGACCAACCCACGACCGACCCAACACCTCTAGGTCGGTCGAAGTCAGTAACTTCGGCCTTTTCAAAATCTCAGTCCGACCGACCTAGCCAGGGGCGGTCCGCTGGCTCGGTCGACTGCAGAACCTTCCCAAAAATGTCTATTTGTCCCAAACACTTCCATAAGTATCCAAGCATGAGTTACCAACATTTTGGAACTCTAAAACTCTCTTAAATCATCAAACAAACTCCTTAATCAACCCACCGGCAAGCTCCTTGATCATTTACTCAATTCTTACCAAAATTTCTAACACTTATAACATTTTTATTTACGATTTCTAAGTGGTGAGTATGCCTACAACTTAGACTAACCAAAGTGTTTCTTTACAACCATGATAACCACTCTAAAGCATTATTATGCATCATTCATCATCCTTAGTTCTCTCTGTGGTCTGTACAAGAATTAGCACCTCATTTGCCACCAACTTTTGCACAATTGTTAACACATCTCATACCATTACTTTGGGGTGTCTAAAACCCACATTTGATCTCTAAATCCTCCAAGACAATTCCTAAGTCATTTGAAACACTCAAGAACACCTTAACTCATTTTTTTTCACCAATATTACCCTTAATGATTCCTAGCTCTCCCTAGGTCATAAAATCTCATTAAAATACTTAAAACTCTTTGTTTATCAATGAAATACCCTGTAATTAAAAATAAAGATTAATTAGGCTAATAGGTGATTTAGAAGCTTAATTATGCATAAATAATCATGAGGAAACAAATCCCGAAGAAAACGGATCCTTAAAATGGATTAAAAACACTAACGAACCTTAAAGCGCGTTTCTCGAGGAAACCGGGAAAACGTGACTTTAAGCGGGTCAAATAGACTCGTAACAATCTTGGTCAACTAAATAATCATTAATAAATATTAGTGAAGCTTTAGAACAAATAAAATCATTAAAATAAGAAAATAGTAAAAACTGTCGAAAACGGGAAGTAGTGGGGCAGAAACATAAATAACCCAAACTTGTGTGTCCACTTTTATAATAAAAATGTAAACTCTGTGTGTGTGTACTGTGTGGGCCGGTTCCATGCCCCCCTCACACTCCCTCACATTCTCTTCTTATTTGAAAAAGTCAAAAACAATAAAAAGCAAAAAGTAACTACTTTACTACCTCACTCACCTATTCTCTCTCCTACCCTCACATTCTCTTCTCTCACGTACAGCCCCTAACTCCCTTCTCTCCATTCTTCTTCTTCCTCCTACCGATGGCTATGGAGATTTGAGAGAACCCACAAAACCACTCACTTCTCTCCTCTTGTTGAGTGTCCAAACCTTCTCCAAAAATTATAAAAATACCACCATTGTCTTCCTCTCTTCAAGGAGAACACTAGCCTCTTTTAAAAATTCGAAAACAACAACTTTCATCACCATGGGTGTGTAGCATTTGGAGCTTCAATACCACCATTACAACCAACTTCTTCTCCTTGTCATCTTGAGGTAAAAATATTCTTGAAACCTCATTGTGTTTCTAGCCTTGTGGGCAAAAAGAAATTTAAAGCTAAACTCTTGTTTGCCCCTTTGTACCCTAGCCGATGTTGGCACTCTTGGAGAGTGGGAAATATTGTCCTTGAGCTGTTCCAAGCATTACCTACACCCTTGCAAGGTAATGAAATTTCTAAACCCTAAAACTTACATTAAGCTTTAAGATTGGAAAGGGGTAGTTAGTGTATTGAAATGGTGTGTGTATATGGGTTGTAGTGTTAGAGAATTTGGGTTACTAAAACCGGTGGAAAGAGAGAGAAGCAAGAAGGAAGAAGCAAGAAGAAAAGAAACTAGAAGGGAAAACAAGGTAAGGATACTCACTTGTGTAGTCTTGTATGTATGTATGTGACAGATTTTAGAAGTTAAAATGAGTATTGTGAAATGGTAGCATAGTGGTAGTGTATTGTGTAGGAGAATACAATTGTTTTAAACCTTCAAAAGACATGTAAAACTTGTTGAAACCTAGTTGGGATTGGGATGTGGAGTGCAGGAATTTAATGTGTTGTATGGGTAGTATTTGTGTTGAAGAACTTGGTATGTTGTTGTTGTGTATAAAGAGGTGGAATAAGTGATAATGTGAGTGTAAATGATGTGGTGAGAGTACAAAAATATAGGGGTGACTATGGCAAAATTTACCTAGAACCTAGAAGACTTATGAAGTAGAGACTAGATGGAAAATATATGTTGTAACAGGTTTTAATATGGGCTAGTTAGTGGGTAGGTTAGGAGAAGTAGACAACGCATTATAAGTTTTAGAAATGACACTAGATGATGGAGCAATAGATGGAGAAAGTGGGAGTTAAAATCTGTAGCATAATGCAACTATAGGAAGATAAGGTAAGTGCTGAAATGAGAAACTTAGAAAATATGAGAGTGAAATAGTATAAAAGGTGTAATAGGTTAGTAATGGAATTAAACATGTTTAAGTGGCTAATTAGGTGCTAAAATATGTGGGATTAAGTGTAGAAATAATGGGGGATTAATTAGACAAAGTTTGGTTTGTAACAGATAAAGAAAATGTTAAAATCTGCAAAATACTGCTATAGGTCCGGGACTTAGTCCATGGACAAGGACCCGGACCATGCTGGAAATTGTAGCCGAGAGTTGGAACAAGGAGTGGTCTGGGACTTAAGTCTCATACAAGAACCCAGACCACCCCGGCAAAACACACCGAGAATTTTTCAAAGGTAAGGTCCGGGGCTTACCTCTTGTAAGAGGACCCAGATCATAGTAAGAAAATAGGCCGAGAGTTTCAAAGCTTTGGGTCCGGGACTTACCTTAAGTATAAGGTCCCGGAGCATAGTTAAAAAATAATTGTCCGATTGGTCCGGGACTTAAGACCAGGACAAGGTCCCGGACCAACACAAATTTGTAAAATTAAGCTTACTAAAAGGTTTTAAGGTAAGGAAGTGAATGGTAATGATAGTATAAGATAATTAGGACTTAACTAAGGATGTTTGAAGGTCATTAAGAGTATAAACAAGTTGTAAAACTAATAAAGAGTAAGTAAACCATATGTGAGTATAAGAATTGTAAAGATGTAGTAAGTATAGGTTAGGAAACATAAGAGTAATCGGGTTTAGTTAATGGTAGTTAGATTAATCACTCGATTGTATGTATATCATAGGACTTGATATGTGAACACCGGAGGAACGTCGGATACAAGTACAACGGTGAACGGTATGAATTCCTCATGCCCCATATGCTATCTTGATTACTCTGATTTATGTGTTGTGTGCTAATTGATCACCAAATAAGATAAACGCACGAATCGGACATAGCATGCTTACTTGTGAATATCATGGGATTGTTCCTTGTTGCATATCTTCTTTAAAACATAGTTTGTATAATTCATGAAATGTATGGATGAATATGAGTGTGTGTATGTATGATGTATTGTATGGTGACTGAATATGATTGTGATTGGACTTCTAACCGATTCCTAACAAGCTAACCAATCTAACTTAAATTGGTAATTAAATTGGAATGAGTAGAAGTCCGATATAGTTTCGGCCACGCGTGAGGATGCGGAGACACAAGAGGTTGGATCCAATTCCTGACTCTTTAACTGGTCCACGACCCAAACCCCTTAAATGGGTAGCATCCCGGATTGGTGAGTCAAGTAAATCCCGGTGGTGGGATGGAGTAGTCCCCGGGCCGGAGGTCATACCGACTTAACATGAGTAAAAGTAAGTAAGTAAGAACGAGTAAACAAGTATGGTAAAGTAAGTAAGTAAAGTAAGAGTAAGTAATGTGTATTGAGTAAAAGAGTAAATTGCATTCCGATTAACCCGGATGCGTAATTTGGCTAACCCTTGTGAAGGTAAGTATTGTGTGTGATACTGTAATATGTATTGGATTGTATGTTGTATTGAGCATGGTTGTATGATGTATGTAAAGCATGTATGTATGAAATTAATGAACTGCATGTTCAGTCGACCTTAAATAGTCGGTGTGCCCTAGCAAGCACGCGGTATATGCGGAGTTTATGCGCAGCTTTTGCTGAGCCCCTTGGGGCGATGTTTTTACTACACGTAGGTCCTCGAGACGAGTGAAGATGGCGAAGAGTTTGAGTTTACTTTCTTTTTGTCTGTAACTGATGAATTGTGAAAGGTGTACCATGTTGTACACGGCTGTAGGTTTTTGTTAGCCGGTGTACCATAGGGTACACCCCTTTTTGGGTAATGGGAGAGTATTGTGATGGTGTAAATGAGTTGTTGGCAGGAACTCATTCTTTTGGGAAGATTGAAAGGGGATGTAATTAAATACTCTAAACACTCGGTTACCCAGCAATGTAAGTATATTATCTTTTGTATTTGGAATGTGATGTAGTAGCCTGGTATACTATGTCATCAGACCGTCACTGTAAGTAAGGTAAGCCTAGCTAGCCGTATGGGCGGTTAGCGGCGTTGTACCACCCGCCGTAGTAGTAGTAGTCTTCCGTTGTGAACTAATAGAATTAAGGGATGATTGGACGGTAAGCATAGGACTAACGGTAGGGGTATTACAAAAAGTGGTATCAGAGCGTAGTTACGCTCTGATGTCCATAGTTACCGAGCATAGGGATTACCGAGCTAGGATTTCAACCGTCTTAATACGGATACTTAGAAACCTAACTAAGAATTACCGTTGTCAATAACGGATACCCTTGACGTTCTTATGAACGATACCTTGCATAAATTCCAAGACCCTTAGGTCATATCTTGCAAAGCCTAATGAAAATGCTAAATGTTCAGATGTTAGGACGAGGCCGAGGCCGAGCTAGAGGCGAAGCCTCTGAAGGACCTGGCGCGCAGACGATAGCCGAGATCGTCGCCGCCACGGTAGCGCAGATGCTACCGCAAGTAATCAATGCAATGCAACAAAACCAGCAAAACCAACAGACTCATACGGGACCAATCCCACCCCCTCCACCCAGAGAAGCCAACTGGGTAAAAGCTGTAGCGGAACTCCGCCCTCCCTGCTTTAGGGGCGAGAGCGATCCGGCTAAGCTAGAAGCCTATATCTCCGAGATGGAGATGGCGTTCGAAACCCTCGATGCTCCTGCTGGAGTTCGAGTTAGAGTAGCGGCCTACTACCTAAAAGATGCAGCCATGGATTGGTGGAAGCTAATCAAGCATGAGCATGTCGATGACCCTACTTTCGACTGGGAATCCTTTGCATCCCTCCTCCGATCCAAGTATTACCCGAAACATGTCAAGACCAAGAAAAGGCTAGAGTTGGATGCCTTAAAGATGACAAAGAAGATTTCTGTCGATGAGTATTACCACACCTTCACCTCCATCCTCCGTCTTCTACCCGACCTTGGGTACACCAGCCAGGTATTGGTCAATCGCTTCTATGGCGGACTGAGCCATCACCTGCGGTACGGTATGGGCTACACTAGATTTATCTCCCTTCAGGTAAATGTTGGTCTAACCCTTAGTACCACTGTAATTCCTTAAACACTTTGTATTTACCTCTATCTCTTTAAATAGGAATCCCGGCTAACACCTGAAACTTCAGGAGTGTTACCACGCGGCTTCCCGTGTTGAGATCACTTGTCAATTACGGCATGAAGAAACCACGCTGAAGCGCAAAGCTAACAGTAAGAACACGAGCTCTGAGGAGTAGAACCAAGGGAAAAGCTGAAAAAAGAAGAAGGGATAGTTCATCAATCAAACCCCAAAGAACTTTCCAAGTGAGAGCAGTGCCCATGCTGAGCAGGGCAAACCAGTTGAGCTACTTCAACTAGGTTCTTCTGCGCCGGTGGCTACGAAGCCATTGAGATCACACCCACCTAAGGGTAAACATCGAATCTAAATTCGTATTTGCATAAGTATCATACCTTGTATTCCTGCACAAATGTGCTAATTCTCTAAACCTTAGGTTCTGGCTCCGGTTTCACCAAAAACTTCTCTTACGGCCGCGCTTATGTGTGCCGAAAGTGCAACCAAGAACATCCCGGCAAGGATTGCCAAGGGAGAGAAATCCGGTGCTACAATTGTCAGAAGTCCGGACACCGAGCCAATGTATGCCCTGAGAATGCTAAACCTAGAGGAAACTTCTAAAGCTACAAGCAAAGGGAAGGCAAGGAGGTTGCATCTAGCGATGCACCGACCCAGCAGGCACCACAGGGACAGGGATCCTGGGGTCCCCAGAAGGGCGCACCCCAGAGGCATCCTGCCTTGCACATTATCGACAGAGATGAGACCGGTTCTAAGTCTGGCCTAGGTAATTAACTAAACTTTGAATCCTTGAGAAGCATGGCTAGTATTGAAGTAATTGTTTGAGTGAATGCATGAGTAAATGAATAGAAGTGTCTATTGAGCATGAAATGAAGTAGTTGAAATTAGTACTCACCGTAGATGAAATTTATAACCTTAGGAAGCTTTAGTATCTGCTATCCAATACCTTCAAAACCAAATCAAGAAGAGACCAACATCACCACACACCACTACCCCAGTGAACAGTGTCAGGTCATCCGCCCAGGTATGATTTTATTAAGGGGATACCTGACACCCGAAGCACAAATCCCAATTATCCGACAATGCAACGAGCTAGGAACGGGTCAAGGAGGATTTTATACACCCGGATTCCCCGGTGGAGCGAAGATGAAGCTGAAAATGATGTGCTTGGGAAAGGATTGGAATCCTTATACCAAGACATACCGAGAGACACGAACACAGGACGGAGCGACGCCACCGATAATACCTCCAGAATTTCAGACACTTGTCACACAAGCAGTTGGACTTGCACAACAATGCGAACATAATCCGATCCCCGCACTTGAAGCGGACCTTTGTATCGTCAACTTCTATGAGGAAGAAGGACGACTTGGGTTACACCAAGACAAGGATGAGACAGCGGAATCTCTTGAAGAAGGAGTGCCCGTAGTGTCTTGGTCCATTGGTGATGACGCCGTATTTATGTATAGCGAGCAAAAGCGTGTGGACGTCGCACAGAAATTGGTATTGATATCAGGAGATGTCCTAATCATGGGTGGAAACTCTAGGATGCTGTACCATGGGATCATAAAGATCAAGTTGGATACGGCACCACCGGCAATAATCAATGCCACACACATGAAACCAGAACGCATGAACCTTACCTTTATAAAGTATTAAATTCATAGTATCATGTAATCTATTAGTAACGTGTATTAGAGACACGGTATGTATGATGGTTGGTTTATCAATAAAGAGCAGTGTTGATTTAAATTCCACTTGTGTCCACCATCAATACTTATTCAATTGTGACTTCAATAGGTTGTGGACTCGGTACCGAAGGTAACCTGAGTATCCTCACTGAAGCACAAGCCGGTAAAAGCGGCACCATCTTAACGGGAACCTTCCCAGTGAACGGCATTGAAGCCAATGTGTTATTCGACTCCGGCGCCTCTCACACCTTTGTATCACCATCTTTTGTGATGAGGTTGAAGCTAGATGCGGATGAACTACCGAATTTCCTGGTTACTCTCCCATCGAAGGAGCGAGTACAGTGCACCAAGTAATACAAGTCAGCCACCATTGAAATCAAATGCGAATCGTTTCCCATCTCCTTCATCGAGTTTAATGGGTTGGGATTCGACGTAATATTCGGAATGAATTGGTTGGAGCGGCACAAGGGTAGAATCCTCTGCGCCGAGCATCGATTATTGCTCAAGAGTCCTTCTGGGGTTACTGTATCTTACCGCCAGAGACCGAGAGAGCCTTCGACCACAGTTATCTCCGCCATGGCCATGTACCGGGAGCTCAGAAAGGGCAAAGAAGTGTATTTGTGTTATAAACAAGATCTGGAGAGAGATCCAGAGTTTCATGATGAAGTACCGATTGTATCTGAATTTCCCGATGTATTCCCTAAGGAGCTACCCGGCATGCCACCTTAGAGAGCGGTAGAGTTTGAGATTGATCTCTTGCCAAGTACCAGTCCCATTGCTAGGGCACCGTACTGCATGGCACCTGCCGAAATGACAGTTGAAAGAGCAGTTGCGCGATCTTCTTGACAAAGGGTTCATACGCCCGAGCGTATCACCCTGGGGAGCACCGGTCCTCTTTGTGAAGAAGAAGGACGGTAGCCTCCAACTTTGTATTGACTACCGCGAGCTGAATGCAGTTACAGTCAAGAATAAATACCCATTGCCACGCATCGACGACCTATTCGACCAGCTGAAAGGAGCCTCAGTCTTCTCCAAGATCGACCTCCGTTCTGGTTATCATCAGATTCCTATCAAAGAGCAAGACATCGAGAAAACTGCATTCCGTACCAGATATGGCCACTACGAATTCAACGTCATGCCATTCGGCTTGTCAAATGCACCAGCAAAGTTCATGGATCTCATGAACAGACTTTTCAGTGAGCAATTGGACACTTCAGTAGTAGTATTCATTGATTACATTCTTGTATATTCCAAATCAGCAGAAGAGATGAAATTCACCTAAGGAAAGTACTTGAGACACTGCGCGAGAACCTGCTGTATGCGAAGTTCTCCAAATGCGAATTCTGGCTAGATCAGGTATCATTCCTCGGTCATGTCATCTCGAGCGCAGGTATCTCAGTTGACCCTTCTAAGATCAAAGGGGTACGATCATGGCCTAGACCTAAGACTGTTACCGGCATTAGGAGCTTTCTTGGTCTAGCCGGTTACTACCGGAGATTCGTAAAGGACTTCTAGAAAGTCGCTAAGCCCATGGCTACACTGATGAAGAAAGATGCACTGTTTGTATGGACAGACGAGTGCGAAGTATCATTTCAGAGCCTGAAAGACTCATTGACCTCAGCGCCCATCCTTACTCTTCCAGAGGGCACAGAGGGATTTGAGGTGTATTGCGACACATCAGGAAAGGGAATGGGATGCGTACTCATGCCGCATGGCAAGGTTGTAGCTTATGCCTCCTGCCAGCTGAAAAAGCATAAGGAGAATTACCCGACACACAACTTAGAGTTAGGAGCCATTGTCTTCGCCTTGAAGATATGGCGACACTATCTCTATGGGGTAAGCATCACCATCTACTCCGACCATAAGAGCTTACAGTATGTATTCACGCAGAAAGAACTGAACTTGAGACAGAGAAGGTGGATGGAGTTTCTCTCAGACCACGACATTGACCTGCAGTATAAGGAAGGGAAGGCAAACGTTGTAGCCGACGCCCTGAGTCGTCGAGCACACTCGCTCCATTCACTACTCGCTTCTTCTAGCTTGGTTGACGAGGTGCGAGACGCTCAGTTAGGCGACCCTTACCTAACCAAAATCAGACAAAAGATCGAAAATGGTACATTTGAGAAGAAGAAGTATGACTTCAAGCTACATGAAGATGGTCTGATTCTACTGAATGGCAGGCTATGCGTTCCCCGAAGCAATGCTGAGCTAAGGGATCACATCCTACGAGAATCGCACAGTTCTACATTATCAGTCCATCCAGGAGCCTCCAAGATGTACAAAGACATGAAGATGTACTTCTGATGGTCTGGGATGAAGTCAGATGTGACAGAATATGTATTGAGATGCTTAACCTGCCGGAAGGTGAAATTTGAACATCGTAGACCGGGCAGAATGGTACAATCGATGCCAGTTCTAGAGTGGAAATTTCACGATATCTTCATGGATTTGTCGTAGGACTCCCACCTGCCATGGGAGGACTCAACATGATCTGGGTTGTAGTCGATCGCCTCACCAAGGTTGCCAGATTCATACCGATGAAGGACACCTGGAAGGTAGTGAAGCTCGCAGAGCTATTCGACAAGGAGATTATCAGACATCACGAAGTCCCGAAAACCATAGTATCTGACCGCGACACCAGATTTCTTTCGAGATACTGGAGAGCTACACGGGAAGCGCTGGGTACAAAATTGAAGTTGAGTACCTCCTTCCATCCTCAGACCGACGGACAGACAGAAAGAACCATCCAAACACTGGAGGACATGCTTCGGGCATGTACCTTAGACTTTCAGGGGAGTTGGTTAGATAAGCTTCATCTTATCGAATTTTCGTACAATAATAGCTATCACACTTCGATTAAGATGTCGCCTTTCCAAGCCCTATACGGTAGACCCTGCCGTACACCCTTGTATTGGGATGAATCAAGTGAAGCGGTCATTATACGACCGGAGTATTTAGAACAAGTCCAAGCAGAAGTGCAACAAATCCGAGCCAATATGAAGGCAACCCAAGATAGACAGAAATCCTATGCGGATGTGAGACGACGGGACCTTGAGTTCGCTGTGGGCGACCAAGTGTTCTTACGAGTTTCACCTATGAAGGGTGTATTCCGTTTTGGTCAGAAGGGCAAGTTGAGCCCAAAGTTTGTAGGGCCGTACACTATCACCGAAAGAGTTGGATCCGTAGCTTATAGGTTAGCACTACCTGAGGACTTGGGGCGTGTCCATGATGTATTTCATGTGTCACAACTCAAGAAGTACATTTCTGATCCTTCTCATGTCCTAGAGCCCGAGAGACTATCCATTGAGCCGACAATGAGATATGTCAAGACCCCCGTGAGAATCCTTGATAGGAAGACCAGAGACACTCACCATAAGTCTATACGAATGGTGAAGGTCCTATTGTCAAGCCATGATGTCGAAGAAGCGACATGGGAGTTGGAAGATGCCATGAAGGCGAAGTACCCACAGTTATTCATAGACTAGATAGTCTAGTATTTAGTAAATACAGGTACGGGGCGTACCCCCTTTAAGGGGGGTAGAGCCTTTTTGCATTTGCATTGCTTCGGGGTCAACATTGCATAGTGTGTAGGTACTGTAATAGATTTTTGTATGGCGCATGTAGTGCAAGTGAATTTGGTATGTGTATGTATGTATGTGTAATGTGTAGTGTATGGATGTGTATGTACGATGTGTAATGTATCTGAGTAATGTGTATTGTGAATTGCAGTGTTGTATTGTGTAATGTGGATGTGATGGTATGTATGGAAATAGTGTATTGTGTATGTGAATTCGTATTGTGCTTGAATTGTGTATGTTTGTAATGTAGAGGAAGTAAAACACCTCATAGGTGTAGTAAGACACATTATGGCAATTGGTTTGCCTAATTAGTAGAACAAATAAACTATTAACCTTGAGCAACTTTGAGGGCAAAGTTTCTTAAGGGGGGTCGATTGAAATACCCCATAATTAAAAATAAAGATTAATTAGGCTAATAAGTGATTTAGAAGCTTAATTATGCATAAATAATCATGAGGGAACAAATCCCGAAGAAAATGGATCCTTAAAATGGATTAAAAACACTAACGAACCTTAAAGCGTTTCTTGAGGAAACCGGGAAAACGTGACTTTAAGCGGGTCAAATAGACTCGTAACAATCTTGGTCAACTAAATAATCATTAATAAACATTAGTGAAGCTTTAGAACCAATAAAATCAATAAAACAAGAAAATAGTAAAAATGTCGAAAACGGGAAGTAGTGGGGTAGAAACATAAATAACCCAAACTTATGTGTCCAGTTGTAAAATAAAAATGTAAACTCTGTGTGTGTGTGCTGTGTGGGCGGGTTCCATGCCCCCTCACACTCCCTCACACTCTCTTCTTATTTGCAAAAGACAAAAACAATAAAAAGCAAAAAGTAACTACTTTACTACCTCACTCACCTATTCTCTCTCCTACCCTCACATTCTCTTCTCTCATGTACAGCCCCTAATCTCTCCTCTCTATTCTTCTTCTTCCTCCAACCGATGGCTATGGGGATTTGAGAAAACCCACAAAAACACTCACTTCTCTCCTCTTGTTGAGTGTCCAAACCTTCTCCAAAAATTATAAAAACACCACCATTGTCTTCCTCTCTTCAAGGAGAACACTAGCCTCTTTTCAAAATTCGAAAACAACAACTTTCATCTCCATGGGTGTGTAGCATTTGGAGCTTCAAGACCACCATTACAACCACCTTCTTCTCCTTGTCATCTTGAGGTAAAAATATTCTTGAAACCTCATTGTTTTTCTAGCCTAGTGGGCAAAACGAAATTTAAAGCTAAACTCTTGTTTGCCCCTTTGTACCCTAGCCGATTTTGGCACTCTTGGAGAGTGGGAAATATTGTCCTCGAGCTGTTCCAAGCATTACCTACACCCTTACAAGGTAATGAAATTTCTAAACCCTAAAACTTACATTAAGCTGTAAGATTGGAAAGGGGTAGTTAGTGTATTGAAATGGTGTGTGTATATGGGTTGTAGTGTTAGAGAATTTGGGTTACGAAAACCGGTGGAAAGAGAGAGAAGGAAGAAGGAAGAAGTAAGAAGGAGAAAAGAAACTAGAAGGGAAAACAAGGTAAGGATACTCACTTGTGTAGTCTTGTATATATGTATGAGGCAGATTTTAGAAGTTAAAATGAGTATTGTGAAATGGTAGCGTAGTGGTAGTGTAATGTGTAGGAGAATACAAATGTTTTAAACTTTCAAAAGACGTGTAAAACATGTTGAAACCTAGTTGGGATTGGATGTGGAGTGTAGGAATTTAATGTGTTGTATGGGTAGTATTTGTGTTGGAGAACTTGGTATGCTGTTGTTGTGTATAAACAGGTGGAATAAGTGATAATGTGAGTGTAAATGATGTGATGAGAGTACACAAATATAGGGGAGACTATGGCAAAATTTACCTAGAACCTAGAAGACTTATGAACTAGAGACTAGATGGAAAATATATGTTGTAACGGGTTTTAATATGGGCTAGTTAATGGGTAGGTTAGGAGAAGTAGACAATGCATTATAAGTTTTAGAAATGACACTAGATGATGGAGCAATAGATGGAGAAAGCGGGAGTTAAAATCTGTAGCATAATGCAACTATAGGAAGATAAGGTAAGTGCTGAAATGAGAAACTTAGAAAATATGAGAGTGAATTAGAATAAAAGGTGTAATAGGTTAGTAAAGGAATTAAACATGTTTAAGTGACTAATTAAGTGCTAAAATATGTGGGATTAAGTGTAGAAATAATGGGGGATTAATTAGACAAAGTTTGGTTTGTAACAGATAAAGAAAATGTTAAAATCTGCAAAATACTGCTGCAGGTCCGGGACTTAGTCCATGGACAAGGACCCGGACCATGCTGGAAATTGTAGCCGAGAGTTGGAACAAGGAGTGGTCCGAGACTTAAGTCCCATACAAGGTCCCGGACCACCCTAGCAAAACACACCGAGAATTTTTCAAAGGTAAGGTCCGGGACTTACCTCTTGTAAGAGGACCCAGATCATAGTAAGAAAATAGGCCGAGAGTTTCAAAGCTTTGGGTCCGGGACTTACCTTAAGTATAAGGTCCCAGACCATAGTTAAAAAAAAACTGTCTGAGAGTTGGGCCACATGTTGGTCCGGGACTTAAGACCAGGACAAGGTCCCGGACCAACACAAATTTGTAAAATTAAGCTTACTAAAAGGGTGTTAAGGTAAGGAAGTGAATGGTAATGATAGTATAAGATAATTAGGACAAAACTAAGGATGCTTGAAGGTCACTAAGAGTATAAACAAGTTGTAAAACTAATAAAGAGTAAGTAAACCATATGTGAGTATAAGAATTGTAAAGATGTAGTAAGTATAGGTTAAGAAACGTAAGAGTAGTCGGGTTTAGTTAATGGTAGTTAGATTAATCACTCGATTGTATGTATATCATAGGACTTGATTTGTGAACACTGGAGGAACGTCGGATACAAGTACAACGGTGAATTGTATGAATTCCTCATGCCCCGTATGCTATCTTGGTTACTCTGATTTGTGTGTTGTGTGCTAATTGATCACCAAATAAGATAAACGCACGAATCGGACATAGTATGCTTACTTGTGAATATCATGGGATTGTTCCTTGTTGCATATCTCTTTTAAATCATAGTTTGTATAATTCATGAAATGTATGGATGAATATGAGTGTGTGTATGTATGATGTATTGTATGGTGACCGAATGTGATTGGACTTCTAACCGATTCCTAACAAGCTAGCCAATCTAACTTAAATTGGTAATTAAATTGGAATGAGTAGAAGTCCGATATAGTTTCGGCCACGCGTGAGGATGCGGAGACACAAGAGGTTGGATCCAATTCCTGACTCTTTAACTGGTCCGTGGCCCAAACCCCTCAAATGGGTAGCATCCCGGATTGGTGAGTCAAGTAAATCCTGGTGGTGGGACGGAGTAGTCCCCTGGTCGGAGGTCATACCGACTTAACATGAGTAAAAGTAAGTAAGTAAGAACGAGTAAACAAGTATGGTAAAGTAAGTAAGTAAAGTAAGAGTAAGTAATGTGTATTGAGTAAAAGAGTAAATTGCATTCCGATTAACCCGGATGCGTAATTTGGCTAACCCTTGTGAAGGTAAGTATTGTGTGTGATACTGTAATATGTATTGGATTGTATGTTGTATTGAGCATGGTTGTATGATGTATGTAAAGCATGTATGTATGAAATTAATGATCTGCATGTTCAGTTGACCTTAAATAGTCGGCGTGCCCTAGCTAGCACGCGGTATATGCAGAGTTTATGTGCAGCTTTTGCTGAGCCCCTTGGGGCGATGTTTTTACTACGCGCAGGTCCTCGAGACGGGTGAAGATGACGAAGAGTTTGAGTTTACTTTCTTTTTGTCTGTAACTGATGAATTGTGAAAGGTGTACCATGTTGTACACGGCTGTAGGTTTTTGTTAGCCGGTGTACCATAGGGTACACCCCTTTTTGGGTAATGGGAGAGTATTGTGATGGTGTAAATGAGTAGTTGGTAGGTACTCATTCTTTTGGGAAGATTGAAAGGGAATGTAATTAAATACTCTAAACACTCGGTAACCCAGCAATGTAAGTATATTATCTTTTGTATTTGGAATGTGATGTAGTAGCCCGGTATACTATGTCATCAGACCGTCACTGTAAGTAAGGTAAGCCTAGCTAGCCGTATGGGTGGTTAGCGGCGTTGTACCACCCGCCGTAGTAGTAGTAGTCTTCCGCTGTGAACTGATAGAATTAAGGGATGATTGGACGGTAAGCATATGATTAACGGTAGGGGTGTTACAATCAACTAACTTTGCCATAGCTTCTCTAGCACATTCTTACAATCAAACACATGGTTTTCACCCTTAAACAATCAAAGACATTCAAATCCACTATGAATGTTCTTTACACACAAACTACACCCAAACTACACTGCATCACAATATAGTGCATAAACTTAAATTGCTTGGCACTTAGGCCCTTAAATGACATGGCTCTTTAGCCCTTAAATAACAATAATCTTAAACACTAAATTTCCACATATTAAATGCTTTCAACCTGCAAATACACACAACAATCTCGTATGCCCTTATAATCCAACTTGTGGATATTTCACTAACTCATTTCCCCATGGCTCTTTAGATTGTTTATAAAGCAATTCAAGCTCAATTTCCTAAGGTACAAAACTACATTAGGATAGGTCGTTTACCTCTTCCTCTTTAAGATTTTCTCACTTGTTTTCTCTTGTTCTTTCTTGATTGGAAATCGGCAAGGAATTTTGTTCACTTGTCAACCTTCCAACCAATACACTAATAAGGGTAATGAACATTAAGCATTATACTTAAACTTATGAACAAACCTTAAATTACAAGAATTTTTCTAAAACGCTAGAATTGATGTTTACCTTGGAATTTGAAAGAGAGCTTGATTAAGAAGCAATATAGGACTCCTCCTAGTCCTTTGAAGATTGAATTAAGCTACTAAAAAGAGCAAAACAAGGTGTCACAAAGATGATTTTCGGCCATGTATGAAAATGAGAGGAAACATGAATTTTCTTTGGCTTTTTTTACCTTGAAGCAATGGAGAGTATCAAGATGTCAGAAGTTGAGCTTTTCCTCCTTCAATGTAGATTCCACATGGAAAGAAACTTTAGTTCTTGGAGATTTGAAAAGAGGGAAATGAAGAGCTTGGTCTAACTAACAGAAAGGTGGTCTTAGAATTTGATTTGGAGCATAAAGTTGGTTTTAACAAGGAAATGAAGATGGAGAAGAGAGGGGTGCTGTAGCAAAATGGTTTTGCTAGGGAGGATGAAGGAAGAAGACGGTGGGGAATGGAGGGAATGAAGAAAAGTGAGGTGAGGGGTTTAACTTGTAAGATATTTACTTATAATGTAAATAGTCATTCTACTTTAGTTCCCCCTTCTTTCTTTAATTGGCTGGCTCATGGTGATGACTCACCACTTTAAAAAATGGCCCCCTTCAATACTTGGGATATTAATAAGCAAGTTTGTCAATTTAATTAAGCAAAGTTGACTTAATGCTAAATTAAGCACTATTCATAATTAGTGCACATATTTGTGAAATTTGTGACTTCCCATTGATTTAGGCTTCCAAATGTGATACTAAGTAGTATACATGATGATTAAGGTGTAATAATGGGCATTTAGCCACTCAAAACCAATTTCTAAGACAATTCTTCAAAAATGTGCTTTAAGACTGCTTAATGCATAATGTGCTTTAACATGTCCATTATCATGTTAATAAAGTATTGGTAAGCTCTTTGGATCCTAACCAAGGTTATCCCAAGTTTGGAGAATGTTATTGCTCAAATTGCCTTAATGGTAATTTATTGTGTTTTCTATGGTTTAAATTGTTTACTAATGTTTATAATGCACTTTTTAGCCTTAATATACTATAGTTTAACATTTAAATAACATATTTTGGTTTGGGGTATTTCAAGCACCCTGATCTCTCTTGTCGCCCGCCTTAGACCTTTGCTTCCTCTTCTGGTCCTTCCCACCAGACTAGCAGCCCTTTAGATCGGCCTCCACCTACAGGGCGACATCAGCAATGTCCTTGAAGGTCTTGTGACTCAATGGTGTCACAGCAGAATGAATATCAGGCCTGAGGCCACTCTCAAACTTCTTGGCCTTCCTACTCTCGTCCGGCCCAAGTGTAAACTTGGCGAGACTGATGAACTTATGAACGTACTGCTCTACGCTCATGTCCCGACCTTGGCATAGTCGATTATACTCCAGAATTCTCTGATCCTTTTAGACATCCAGATAAAATTGCTATTAAATTCGCCCGTGAACTGGTCCCAAGTCCAGGGCTGTGGTAACCTCCCCACCACTGGCCTCCACCACTCCTTGGCTTTGGCCTTGAACAGAAAGGTGGCAAAGTCCACCTTCTGTTCATCCTCTATGCCCATGACTTGCATCATATCCTTTACCTCAATCAACCAGTGACTGGCCTCCTAGGGGTCTCCAGTCCCATCGAATGCTGGAGGCTTCAACTTCATAAACTCCTGAAGTGCTTTCACATTCCTCCCTCCAGCTCCGGCTGCACCACCACCAGCTGCTACTCCTCCAAGGGCTCTTCCAGTTACAACCATCTGCACCAGCTGGGTCATGAACTGTGGAACCACCTCGGAAACATCACCCTGAGGAGTGACTAGAGCTCTTTGTGGAGGCATTATGAAAGTCCACAAGCAAGCAGTTAGACCACGAGTCTCCAAAGCACAGATACTAACAAACTGACTAACTGACTTAGAAAAATTTCCATCAGATTAGAACTAGAGCTCTGATACCACTAAATGTAATGACCCCAACACTGGCCTAGGAGTTAGGGACGTTACACGCCGCATATTACTACTTAATAACGCAAGGTTCTAAGCTAACAGTCACAAATAAGGCCCAAAACGATAATTGTATTAAAGCATAACTAAGGTGTAGCAAATGTATTCTTAAAACACAATACAGGTGTAAATGTCAAAACATAAATCCAAAAGTGTAAGTGTCAAATGCTATTAAGGCCCGTAGGTTACAAGGACTAAAATATAATGTATCAAATAAGAAAGAGCTAACAAACTATGCCCCAAAAATCATAGGCAATCCTCGATGATCAATCTACAAGGCTTGTGAGAATAGGGGAGTGAGCACATACCTATGCTCAATAGATGACTAACTTCATCAACCAACATCTAAAAACATTTACAGAACAGGTTATAAATCCATAAGTTTAAACAAAAGGGAAAAGGTATTTCCAAGGCAAATACCATCAACAGAAGTCCAACACAATAGGACTAAAACAGATTCCAGAGTAGAGGAAATCATAAGTAGAATGGGATAGTAGATACCAAAGCATATAGACAGAATGGAATAAATTCCGTAAACAGAACGAAGAAACATCACTCGTAAACAGAACAGGTGAAACACCGGTGAACAAAATGGGAGACACCCATGGCAAACAGAAGGACGTCCTACGCAGCATGCTATAAGATTGCTAAATAAGCCATCCACGGTTCAGATACAGAGATACTAGGTCCCAAAAGCAGAAGCTTAACTAATGGTAGCATGTGTGCACCAATGGCACCACAAAGCATTTAGAAAGCTAAATTATCAATAGGGGAATACAACCCCGCTAACAGAAGTCAACACGGAGTTCAAGCAAGCATGTTTAGCCAAAAATAGAGGAATGTCCAAACTTTTGTCCGAACATCAATGTTTGGACACGAGTCGAGACTCAAAAGGCGCAGAGATCAGAATGTCCAAACTAGTGTCCGAACGTCAAAGTTCGGACACAAGTCGAGACTTAAAACCAAGGATTTTCGGACATCGGTCATGGCTGCAAAGTTCGGACAAGTTTTGGAAAAAAGATACGCGGTGAGGTCTGAACTTGTGTCCGGAAAGAAGTCCTTGTGAGGTATCCAAACATGTGTCGAAACATCAATGTTTGGATGCATGTCGTACCAAAATTAGAGAAAACTAGTAGAGGGTGTCTGAACTTCTGTCCGGACTTGCAAGCTCGAACACCAGCCGAAACTCGCAAGCCGGACTTGCAAGTTCGGACGGAAGTTCAGACATAGTTAAAAACGCAAAACAGAGAGTGCAACAGGGCCTGTCTGAACATCAACGTTCGGACAGACGTTCAGATACATAAAAAATACAGTTTTCATAAGCGAATTGCACACACGCAGAATGTCCAAAACTTGTTAAAAATGTCATACCAAATCCAGAATAGTTTCAACAAAACTATAGGGGTCTTACTAGAGCAATAACAAGGTAAATCAGAGTGTAAAACACCACAAGAACGTAACTCAAACGAACGTTAGGATCCCAATTCAAACCCCTCATAGGTGAACACACTAATCAAATCTGTAAGCCACCTACCTCGATAATTAGCAGAAGACAACTCGAAATCCACGGGAGAAACAACCACTGAAGCGTAGACCATAATGCAGAGCATACAACAATAATAAATACCAAAACACAGAGAAATCCAGAATAAACAATAGCCTGCAAAACCCTTAAAGTAAAAAGAAATCGCAGTCACAAATCTGAACCTGATTCTGACAATGGAATCGCAGAGGAAGCCACCAGTAGGAGGAATTGCTAGAGAACGCAGGAAGAATCACTGATTTATACTCAAATTGTAGTGAAACAATTAGGAATGGATGGGTTCTCAGAACTGCAGAATTGAACGGAATTTGACGAAATACTATACCTTAATTGGACAGGAATTCACAAGAGAGGTGGGATCCACAATCGAGACTCGAATTTCCAAACCAGCAATAGCAGCACTTGACAAATCGAGAAGAAAATGGAGAACGTGGAGAAAGAAGAAAGAGAGAGAGAGCGAGAGAGAGAGAAGCGTCTCAACGGTTGAGGAACTGATCGGGAAATTAGAATAGTGAGAGCGTGGTAAGAAACATGGTTATAGAGGAATAATTAAGGAGGATAATTAATAATGAAATCATAAATTCTTACTAGGAAATCAAACGGGAGGGGATAAAGACTTCCTCGTCCTCAGGTTAATTAAAAAGGACCTCCATGTCCTGAATAATAAAATATCCCTACATAAGATAACACTATGACGAAATAATATATGTACTAAACTTTGGGTTATAACAATATGGATCAAGTTCTACTGTTTGAATAGGTGGTAGTGGCTGTAGTGTGTGGTATTGTGAACTATGTAAATTCATAGATTTAAGGCTTGGGAAGGAAGGGTGTAGATCAGGTTCGAGTTGGGGTGTATCTTGATTTGGAGACAGCTCAAGATCCTCAAGGCTATGAGTTTGTGGTGCTGACACAAACATTTTGTATATGGTTAGATATAGATTATGAGCAGACTCAACAGATGGTGTTTTGAGATATGGAAACGTATTCTCATCAAACACCACATGTCTAGGGATATAAACCTTCCGTGTTTCTTGATGATAGCATCGACACTCTTTATGTAAATTGCTTTAGCCAATAAACACACAAGGTAGAGACCGAGGTTGAAGTTTATGAGTGCTCTTACCATAGCATTGGGAAGCAATGACACTGAAATACTTTCAGGCTATCATAACTTGGTTCTTGTGGAAACAACAAATTAAAGGGTACCTTGAACATCTGTGGAGCAGCTGGGAGACGATTTATGAGAAATATAACAGTCGTAAAAGCTTAAGTCCAGAAGAACAAAGGTAGGCCTAAGCCTATGATAAGAGAAAGTCTTGTCTCTACTATGTGTCGCATGCGTTCAGTATTTCCATTTTGCTCAGGATTGTGAAGACAAGATATCTGTTGAATAATGCCACACTGATGTAGATGTGTGCTAAAATTCTGACTCGTAAACTCTCTACCCCCATCACGATACAAAAATTTGATTTTCTTCTCAAGATGTAATTCATTCATCCTTTGAAACTGAACGAATATATCAAAGAATCGGGACTTTTTCTTAACAACATAAAGCCAGAAAAATCTAGAGTAATCATAAACAATAATGATGTAATAATGCATGTTTTGATAGGACTTAACCGGTCTAGGACCCCACACATCACTAGTACAAAATGGTCTTTGAGGCACCCATTTGGAGGCGGTTATTGAAGAAACTGCCTCTATATGATGTTTTATGCTTCAAAAAGTATCTACGAGGCGGTTGCTTAAAAAATTCCTAGTCATTTTTTGTACTAGTGAGTCTTTAGAGGCCGCTTCTCTAAGAAACCGCCTCTAAAACAGCGCCTGAATTATTTGTATATGTGTATATAGGCGGTTTCTCCCAGAAACCGCCTCTAAAAGAGTCTCCCCATTTATATATTTGTATATATATGTATATATAGGCGGTTCTTATAGAAACTGCCTCTAAAAGAGTCTCCTCTATATATATATATATATATATATATATATATATATATATCTATAGAGGCGGTTCTTATAGGTTCTTATAGAAACCGCCTCTAAAAGAGTCCCCATTTTTATATATATCTATTGAGGTTGTTCTTATGGAAACCGCCTTTATAGATTCATCTTTGTTTGACAGAATCTATAGAGGTGTGTTTTATTTTACTTTTTAAAAAAGAACCGCCTTCAAATGTATTATATAATAATACTCTTTTAACTCCATAAAGGATAGTCAAATTTAAGGGAAAATTCATGGAATACAACTAAATGTTTATTAATTCACAAGTATTACAATTTTAAAATAACTTTCCAATACCATAAAAATAATTTTGATTCATTGTATACCATCAATTGCTAACCCAAAACTTTTTAAATTCAAAATACTCTAAATGTTAATAAACATAGTTCACATATTAATATTTTTAATTAAAAAATACCAAAAAATTGATAAATTGAAATAAAAAAGTAAACATCATAAAATTGTAGATTATTAATATATACATATATTGGTTAAAGTTGTGAAAAACAAAACATTGATTATATATATAATTATGAAAACATTAAAAGTGTTAAAAATTCTAAAAAAAACTATTATACACAGGCTAAAATTTTGATTTAATGTAGTAAAAATGATAATTTGAATTTATTGTATAGTTTGTATGTGTATATTTTTAATAAAACTTGTGGCTTCTATGCTTTTATTTTTTATATATTTTTTATAATTATTTATATATATATTTAATATTTTGTACAATTCGAACCAATATATTAATATAATGAAATTTTACACTTATACTTTTTTAATATATTAATTTTTGTAGGACTTTATGAATCAAAATATTAAAATTAATATTATAAAAAATAGAGTATCATTCTTTTTTCTATTTTGTCTGTTTGTAATCAAATTTGTAGTTTCTATATAAAATATATACCAACTTATAATTTTTTATTTTAAAGTTTTTATGATTATATATGTTGTTTGTTTTATACTGTTTAAACCAATATATAATTCATATGTTTAATTTTTATTGTACTTTCAACGTAAACAATTTAGCTATATATCTGATAGTTAATTAGCAATGTATCGTGACATTACTATATATTTATCCTTGTTTTGTTTCTTGTACAGTGTCTGTTGCAACCAGGGGGTGAACAATGCGCCTACTATGTAATGAGATACATGTATGTCATAGTTGTAATGTCTTGATCCGTAGGAAAAGGTACCAAATATTGATATATCTTGATATATATATATATAATTTGTTACAACTATAATTACAATAGGTAAATGTATATGTTTATGATTATTATCTTTTCTTGTGAAGGTTTTTCTTACAACTTTTGAAAGCTACTCCGACGATATTATCAATTGGTTGCTAGAAGAGTTAGCATAGTACATTTACATGTATGTATTTTAGTATTGTGGTATCAACAACCTTTTTGCGAATCATTCGAATTGTGAGATGACACACATGGTTCATGGATGATTCAATTTTGTAAGCATCAATTATAGTATGTTGATGATTTTGAATATATATTTTTGCAACGTTTTATAATGGAGATAGTTATGTAATATCTAGTTATATTCATTTCTAACACATTGATCAAGAGTCAAAAGCGAGTTAGCCGAGTTGGTGAGCTACACTCCACCTGAGACAATAGGTCACAACTTTGACACTCCCATCCCCAATAGTTTATTTATTATGATTATAATTCAAAAAAACCTTGATCAAGAGATTGTACAATATTGTTTGATGTACAATATTCAAGTGCAGATTGTGTTGAACATAATTGTTAAAACAGGGCATGTACCAAAATATGGCAATTCTTCTTTTTTAAAAAATACCTTTAGAGGCGGTTGTTTGAGAAAGCCGCCTCTAAAAATATGCTTTTTGAGGCGGTTAAAGGATTTCGAGCTTATAGAGGCCTTACCATATGAGGTGGTTTACAACCACCTCTAAAGGCCATAAACAACTGCCACTAAAAGCCTTTTTGAACTAGTACATCCAATACACTTTTTCTAATATCTCAGTGGCATGATTTTCTACTATCTTGGATAGAAGCTTACAACTCTTACTAAGCTGACAGCTAGTATAGATAGATAAAGGTTTATCCCAAACAGAAATATCAATGGCATTATCTACACTAAGTAGTTGTAACACCTTCGAATTGGGGTGTCCCAACCGCAAATGCTAGATGACTTAAATTGGTTTTTCCAGCTCTAACCGCATGATGAGCTTGAATAGCATTGTTGTTCAGGTTGTACAAGTCTCTTTCTCTACTCCCTATTGCCATAATTTGACCTATCAGACGGTCCTTCATAACAAAAATTCAGAGTTAGTGAACTCAATGGGACTAAAATTTTCCTTAGTCACTCTGCTCACTAATATCAAATTTCTTTGTAAATCTGGTACGACTAGAACATCTTTTAGCTATAGGATGTTGCTTGTTCCGTTGTGTAAAACCCCCTATTAATTATACCCTTAATATGATATTAACTAACGCGTAATGTAGCAATAATTAAAGACGTCACAACAATGATAAAAATGTCACAGCGGAAGAGAAAATTAAGCCTTTTACCCCGGGTGTTACTCGTCATTACTCGCCCATGCGAGTAATTAAGCGTTACTACTACATCGCCCGTAAATATACAATACTAACTACAATGATGATAGGAATACCACGTTAATTCGAATTTCCAATGTTCAAACTTCCAAAATGACTAGTAAGCAATCTACCTATCTATGCCAAGTTCAAAAACGGAGTATCGAATTCATAAGGTATAACGACAGGTAAATTGCTAACTAATCCCAAAACTTTCCCGCTCTCGTGTATCGATCCTCAAACAGCCAAGCACCTGTAATGTGAGGTCGTATAGGCTCAGCAAAACGATGAGTATGCTACAAATGTGATCCTAGACCCTTTATGTCACTTAGGTCGTATTAGCCATCTTGATTAACATGGGGTTCATTTCATGTTGTTCTGTTTACATGCTTATAACATAAATATAAGTGCAGAATTAAACACACAATAGTCAATCCAATACACAACAAGACATGTTATTACTACAAGTACAATTAAATCGACGATTTCTGAACAATAATAGGGTATGAGTTAGCTGAAACCAAGTTAGTCTCACTCGATCATTTTCCATCATACGAAGCCCCGCTTCCAACAATCTCACATCACATAATCATACAGGTGTCATGTTAAGGATAATTCCCTTTTTAGCCTCACACATTCACAATTTAGACTATAGTCATATGCCATACTACTAGTGTGTAGATGGACTTACTTATCTACAGTGGTAGAAGTCCATTCGGCCGAAGCCATGATGCCAATGGTAGTACACTCCTGCCAACGATCGTATACGGCTTAGACTTAACAAGAGTAGACCCTATCCAGGTGTTATACTCTAGTGATCACTATGCGTAACCTGCTGGAACGTATGTAACCCAGGATTTACTACACAATGTATCATTTAATTGTCACACTCATTCGTTAGAGTATTTTAAATAATATCCCAGAGATTAAATCTCATTATTGGAGAACACATTCACTACATGCCCATTATGTCTTACATACGTACCTAGAAGTCTGCTAGGTGATGTTATAGTTTGAGTCATCGCTCTAGAGACGGCTAATACCGGGTCTCTAAACTAAGTTCCCTATTTAGTGTTTTTGGAGTGGTTTAATCTTACTTAGTGTAAGATGAGAAATAGAAATAAAAGAAAAATGTTGGAAGCTAGAAATTGAGGTGTTACATGTATCTTTGGGTGTGAATCTGTAACTCTGGAGAATCTAAACCTTCGTGTGAGAATCTGTAACTCTGAAAATCTCTATCTTTGGGTGAGAATATATATCTTTGAAGAATTTGTATCTTTGGCTGAGAAACTTTGTTGAATCTTTATCTTTGGGTGAGAATTTGTAACTTTGAAGCATTTGTATCTTTGAGTCAAAAAGTATATTTTGGTGAGAATCTGTAACTCCCAAGAACCTGTTTCTTTGGGTGAGAATCTGTATCTCTGGAAATTCTGTATCTTCAACTAAGAATCAGTATGTTTAAAGAATCTATATCTTCGGGTTTATGATGAGTGGTCTAGTATTTTCTTGAAATAAATGTCCAAACGAGTTTCATCCCAAAAAAGCCAATGCTTATGTTTTGATGTGGTGCTTTCTAACCCACGCTCGATGTTTTTGGTGCTTGCACTCATTTCTTGCTTACGGTCATAACTTATGGACCATTGAATTTGATATTTGATGGATTTACACATTCGATCTGCTACTTTCAAGTGATTAGACACATAACTACCAAGTTGGAAGCTGTTAAAGCTTATAACGTGGAAATAGGGTGTGATGAAAGACAACTGGACCATGGAGGATTATTTAAGGTATGTGGAGGTCAAAGGGGTGACAAAAGCTGCAACTCGCCTATTCCCTCAGATTTTCTTTCAAGTCGTCTAGCTGCTTTGTGTTGACATTGTTTTCGAGCTTCTGGACTTGGACTTTTAAAGTCGTCCTTTGCATCATTTCTCTCCTTTTATGTCATTTAGATTTCTTCGAGGCATTTCGGGTTTGCCCTTTTTGATCCTTTCTTGACTTTGCCTTCGGGGTTCTACTATCTTCTTGGTTATGAGCTTTGAGAACTGTTTTAATGTGAGCTCTTTGGGTCGTGTGTCATTTGGCGACGTTTGCGGATCATTTCATCATGCTGATAGCACTGTTGCTCCTTTGGATAATGGAAATGTCAACTAAGAGTCAAGCCCCTTGCTTTCTTTGGTCACCAGGTTGGATATTCGTCATGGGTTATCTTGTTATGCAGAGCTCGTAATATCAAAAAGAGATGTATGAAAGGCTCAACTGGGGTGCCTAGGGTTAAACGCCAAGGTTCACAAGCTTTTTGACTATGTGGTGTTGTACCTAGGTGCTTCGTCATTCCTGATAGTTGTGTATCTGTTCTTTGTTACTTTTCACAGGTCTAAGCGTAAATTTAAAAAGTATCATTTTTTATTGGAGTTATACCATTTCCCTTACCTTTGAATATGATCACTCTGGAGTCGTGTGAAAATGACACACTCGTTCTCTCTTGGTTTTACAACTCAAGGCACGCTCGTGAATCTTCACTCGAAGACTACTTCACACATTTAAATGAAATTTGAAAGATAACAAACCTAAACTCATATTCCCCTCAGTATTGACCTGGGGATTATGACAACAATTTGGCATGTGTGCACTTGGAACCGCTTAATTGGTTGTTTGGATGTTTTAGGGTGAGTTGTGGTGTTTGGTAAGGCACGATCAAACTTTTAGAAACAAGAGACAAGTCATTCCGTTCCATAGTCAGAAAACGATTACTTTGAAAGATGTGAGTGCTCATTGTGTTTACTTTTTGCTTTTTTTCTGAATTAATGCATAATGCCTTGCACAAAAATTAAAAAATGGAACTATGTTTTATTTAGTGAAAGGATAACGTTGGAAATTACAAACTCGAGAAAACTATCAAAACTAATAAAGGAAATTAATAACTTTGAAAGTTGAAAGATCTAATCAAGAAAAGAAATCTACTTAATATGGAAAACACTTATAAAACCAAAATTTCTAATGATGCTCGGGCATGAGTGCTCCCATACTCTATCACATTCTTATAATTGGAGCCCTTAGTCAATCAGATACTGAATCGTGTGTTGTAGGGCCCTGTAACGGTCAGTTTCGTGACCGGGTTGCTGATGAAAGTGATAAAATTGATTAAGATCTCTCCCCAAATGAGTAGTTCCTCACCTCAGGGCAAGTGGTTGCAATGGATATCTCATTCAAAGCGCTTTGAGTGCTTGACTTGGTGTTCAACCGATGTCTGTAAACTTTCTCTGTCAAGAACTCCGTCTGGGTGGTTCTACTATTCCTACACTCCAACCAGGTCCTATTGACCGTCGATCGATGTCTACCTCATGCTGTCTGGTCCTCTTACGAGTGTCACTTTGGATGCAAGTTATTGTTTAATTGTCTGCTTCCGGTTGTCTAATTGCACTCTTGAGTTCTACAATAATTTCTTCGACGTTTCCTTGTGAAGCTTGGGCCCTTACGGTGTCAACTTCAATACGGTCATAAAGGGAGTTGAGAATCCTATCCACTAATTCATCCTGAGCTTGACGTTCGGCCTCCAGGGAAAGAGCCTTTGCTTTTAACTCTTTCAAAATGGCGACATAGTTGGATTTCATGGTGTCCATGACGATGCTATGTCTCTGCTTCATGGTGTCAATGGTGTCCATGTACTTTTGTTCCAAAGCTACGAGTTGGGCATCCATGCTAACCTATTTTCAAGGTGTCAAGCAACAATGAGAGCTAGAATCAAGAGAAAGATGGTTGAACCAAAGTTCTAGATTGGAGAATGTGCACTTGACCTGGAATGTAGATGTTTGGACTAGGATGTATTCTGGCTTAAAGACAATGTACGTCGGCCAAAGTATCATAATAACATGGCCACTTTGGTCTGGATATGTGAAGTACATGGGTCAGAGTATTTGAAGGACTAAGGATAGACATTTGGGACTGGATATTGTGGAGATGTTGTATATAGGCCAAATTATTTGTGAATAGGCATTTGGGCCTAGATGTCTTGGATCAAAAGTGAGTCACACGGGCCAATGGTATGAATTGAATTGTGTGATGAAATGAGTTGAGTCATGAATGTGGCATTTGTACCGATTTTTTTTAAGATGTGGTACTTGGGCTGAAGTGTGTTAGGGCTAGAAGTGAGGTAAATGGGATAAAAAATATTGTTTGAATAGACTATTGGGCCGAAAAAGATTTCAACGGAAAAGGCCTTATTTTGAATATCCCTAAATTGATTTTTACACCTTATGAATTACTCCAAGTTTGGGTGAATTTGTTTTACATGAGGCTAAAATTAAAGCTAAATTGTGCCGAATAGGAAATCACCTAATCTAGAGTTATGGGCCAAGGCCTAAACAAATAACTCATTCACTTAAACCAAGCAAGGCATTTGGGCCTCAAACAATTAAGCCATGAATTTAAATTAGTTGAGTCGATTGCAAGGAAAGTTCCTATCAATTATATGGATAGCAATGGGTCGATCATACATGCAAGCAAGGTTTCATACAAGTTCAACATGAACTCACTTGACGCTTTAACCAATTCGGGTATGGATCAATCCAGAGCGGTGCTTGGGACTTGGGTCCACGTCCCCACAAAGGAATAGGGCTTGTACCCTATTCTCTTTGGGCTTCCCCACTTTTTTCACACCATAATGAGGTGTGCGCTACGGTCAGGTCATTGAATGACCAAGCAATGGGCTAGGTAAGGGCACTACCAAGAAAGTGCTTAGGGATAAAGCTTAGGTATTAAGGAGATGTGATTAAACGACATCCTCTTCTTTTCCCCTCACTTATTCACATCACCTTAAAAGGCGTGAGCCCATGGTAGGGGACACCTAAGGCGGGTCCCGGGGTGAAATCGGCATGCATGGACCCTCGCACTCATATGATGCATATATACAAATTTTAAATTAAGCATGAAAGTATACAAACTATGTAATGAATGCCATAAATAAACAACTTTCAAGTTAAGCCCTTTTTCTTAAAATTAAACAAGTTCAATATTATGAGTTTGTCCCCAGTAGAGTCGCCATTCTGTGAGCCTCAATTTTTGAACCTTTACCCTTTTATTGATTCAAGTTGATTAGGGCCTAATCGGGTTCCAGGTCCACTTATAACATAAGCTTTAATGACTATGTCATATAACACTAATTATTAAATCCTAAGTTAGCTCATTGGAACCTATTATGAGTCGCCACCTAATTTTGACCTATATTAAATTAGGATAGGAGACTCGGGTTCGGGACAAGGAATACAACTTTTTTAGGGATCAAATTACTTTCGTTATCCCTTCTAGGTCGTTTTTCCTCTGCTTAGTCATTTACGGCTTATTACGAAGTCGTTTTAACCTAAGTGCGCAAGTTTATGATTTGTTTTTGGCTTTTTTGACATTTATTTAACATAAACTTAAAGTAAATGTTGCAGTTACCTAAAATAGGGTTTCAAGGACAGAATTAAGTTAAATTTTGTTTCTATCAGTGGCCTCGGACCTAATGTCTGAATCCATGGACCGTAGATAACCTAGTTGTACAGACAAGTCAAAATAACATGAAAAACACAATTTTGAAAAATGCAGGGCCACATACATGAGTTTGAAAACGCTATATTTTTTGAAAATTTTAAATCCTGCCACCATTTGAGAGCATCCGTGCTTAAGGACAGGGCGTCCGACACTAGACATGGGACCGTGGGTGCGGACTGCCCTTGGACGGTGGAATTGAGGCAGTTTCTGGCAGTGTTTTTAGCTCAAATTATGGGTGTGTTCCTTGCAAGATTTTAAACACGTTAGTAATTGAAAGAACTCAGTTTGAAGCTAAATTTAATGCAAAACTTAGCTAACAGGTTATTGGACAGAAGCTTATATAAAAGACAATTCAGAATCCGTAAAAGCTTAATTTGCACTAAAAATTTGACACAAGACAATGCTGAATACTGACTATTAGGGGTGTTCTTCACATTTTGGAGGTGGTTTGGTTGGTGTTTGATGATTTTGTGGCAATGGGACATGAAAGATGTGTTTATGTTGTAATTGTGGGAGGATTTCAATATGATCATTTTGATGCTTAGATGAGTAAAAACGTGAGGGGGTTGTTGTGGTGGTAGATTCTGACTGCCTAAGGTTCTGAATGTTCTTCTTATATCAATGCTTAATATTGTTTATATAGGCATCACTTAAAGATAAACTAGCTCAGTAAAAATCAAGATTTACAGATGTTTCGAATGAGTATCTTCTGGGATGATTTTGGCCATGAAATTTAAGCAATGTGTAGAGGAGTGAATTTCTGAATCTTCTAAGGAGAAATTAGATTTTTTTGGATAATGGAATATTTTGAAATTCAAGTTTTCATCAGATTTAATAAAAAATTACTAGAAAAATATTATAATTTCCTAAAATCAAAATTCCCACGCTATTTTGCCCTAAATGTAATCATTCATCACGTGTCAAAATTTCAAGCCATTCCGAGTTGATTTGAGTCATTTTCAGAGGAGAGAGATGGCTTACGGGGAGGCTTAGGAGCCTTAATAATTACAAAAATGCCCCTATTAGTGAATAAGCTATCTCTAATGCTTCATAATGTGCCGATCGAAATCGGATTCTTCATCACTTGTCCAGAATGTCCTTTGTAGTGTCTATGCCTTATACAGTCCAACCCGGGGGTCAAAATTTTGGGTATAACATCATCAAAGCACAATTTTAGGGTTTGTAGTATAAAGTTTAAAGTCCTTAAACTCTAAATCACAAGCCCTAAAAATCTGACGAATATGTTGTGACATTGGGAAGTATAACATAAATTAAAAAGAAAGATACTATAAAGGAAGTAAATTGATCTAACCATAGGAAAGCTAAATCCTCAACAGTTTATTTTAGTGTTTCTCTCTAGGGTAAGTGTCAAACCCTTGAATTCTGCATGCCGAGGTAACTGAAGCATTGCAAGGTGTAAAATGAACTTAAAATAGATAACATAAACATATACCATACCCTTGGAATCATAAAAAGTTAATGGTTTCTTTTACTATAGGACTTATGGTCATCTATGATATTATAAATTTGTGTTCAAAATCTAGAACAACACTTGAAATGTAAAATGATAATGAATTATTATTTATATTAGAAAGTTGTATTTGAGGGCAGTAGATACTTAGTTAGAGCAGGCAAGCTGGCTTCTGCTTACATAGCCACTGGCCGAATGCTTTATATCTGATTGTGACTAACTTTTGAGTATAGGATATTCCTTAGGGCATCCACAACTGTGTGGATGAAATACCCCAAACTTAATTAGGGTAATTAAATTACTCTAATATAATAATTGAGGGTCTATTAGTGCCTAATGAACCTTGGTAAAGAAAATAAATCCAAAAGAAAAGAGTAAACGCTTAAAAAGCGAAAAACGCTAAAAAGAGCGTTTTGTGACCATAAGCGGAATACGACCTCGCCAAGTGTCTTAGAGTGATTTAAAAGGCTTAATAAGGCCTAAATAATATATGGGAACAATTCCCAAAGAAAACGGATCCAAATAATGAGTTAAAACGCTAATAAAGCTTTAGCACACGTTGTTCGAGAAAACCCAAAAAACGTGACTTTAATTGGTCAAATGAACCCGAAAAAATTATAATTCATTAAACAACTATAAATAAACATTAATTAAAGTATAATAACCATTAAAATCAAAGAAACGAGAAAATTACGGAAAACGGGCCCGATTACTGAATAGTGCTAAAATCGGGTAAATAAACGAGTGTTTTCTGTAAAAGACGAAAAACGCTCCAGCTGGAACACATATATGGGGACGGTTTTTAATAAGTAAACAGCCCCCTCACACACACATTAATAAGCTAGAGAAAAAAAAGAAGAAAGAAAAAGAAAGGTGGAAAAAGTGCAAAAAGTAAAAAGCACTCACATCTTCTCTCTCCTCTCATTTTTCTCTTTCCTTTCTACTTCCCCTCCCCACCGTCACCTTCCTCCTCTCTTCTTCTGGAGCAGATATTGAAGCCTTCCATGGCTTCTCCACTCTTGTACCTCATGGTCAAGCTAGCTCCAAGCTCCAAATGCAAAATAAAATATATATTCTTCTTCCTCTTATCTTCCTCTATCTTCCTCTCTTTTCATAATCTGAAAATGGAGAAGTTCATCTCCATGGGTTTTCCTCATTTGAAGAGAAAATGGCATCAATGTGTAGCTTGGAGTCTCCTCTCTCTCTCTTAAGGTAAAAATCTCCAAGAAAAACTCATTTTCCTTCCTTCTCCTTTTGTACCGATTTTTCCCCTCTTGTAATGCCTTGTTTTCTTCTTGATTTTGAGCTTCATTTCAACCCTCCAATGGTGGTGGAACCATCTTTTTGATTCAAGGGTGAAAACCCCTCCTAAAACTCCAAAGGTAAAACCCTAACCTTGTGCTTTAAGCCCCTTCCCTTGGATTAGAATTTCCTAAGGGTTTAAATGGTTAACTGATTCCATTTTTGTGTTTCTTAAATGTTGGGATGGAGTTTGGCAACTCCACGCCCACTTGGACGATTTTGATCAAGGAAGGGGGAAGAGGAGAATGGAAATGAAACTTGGAAGATTAAGGTAAAAAGCATACCTTAACACTTGTTTTAATTGTTTTAGAGTTGGGATGGGTAAACAAATTAATGAACCCAAATTATGGATTGCAATATATGTTGGAAATGTGTTAGTTGGTTTTAGAGAGATTTGTGGAATTAATTGTGAATTAAGGGCCTTGGAGCCAAGTGTTTAGAGCTTGTGAGTTATATTGTTGTTTGGTGGATTTTGAGGAAATGTTATGTGCTGGTAGAACCCTTATGGGTGTGGCTAGATTAGGAATGTAAATTGATGTGAATTAATGGATTGAATGTGTTAGGTTTATGGGGAGGTTATGGCGAAATTTTGGTAGGAAATGAGTGTTTTTAGATGACTTGGTAAGTGGGAGAACTTAAGTGTTTAGCTGGGTTGAGCAGAGATGTTTAGTGACCTCAAAATGGTGAATGGAGAATGGGCTTGAGAGAGATCAAAATCTGTAGCAAAAAGCATGTGAGAAACTTGGAATTTGTAGAAAAAGTGTTAGTGTTTATAACTTAGGAAATGAGAGCTGGACTTGGGTTTTAGAAGTGCCTTTATCTAGGAATGAATTGGGAATGGCCATTAGGTGATTTGGTAAGTTTGGTAGGAGGTAAGAACAATAAAAAGGAAGTAGAAATGCACAAGTGTGCAAAATGCAAGAATGTGAAAATTGAATTTGGTGAATTTGAACAAGAATTGAGTGGGGGATTAAACCAAGGATTTGAAGTGGGTTAGAGCACGTTTTGAGGTGTTTAATTATGTAAGAAACTTGTGGAAAGTTTATGGAATGATTAGGAGTGGATTAAGGGTTGATTTGAGGGTGAAAAATCACCTTAGCAACAGTTTTTAGGAGGGTCTGGGACCTAGGATATGAACTAATCCCGGACCGACCATAAAAATGTGTCGAGAGTGGAAACAGGTTTTGGTCCGGGACCATAGTCTAGGACCAAGTCCCAGACCATGGTAGAAAAACAGGCCGAGAGTTCACAGAAGTATTGGTCCGGGACTTTGCGTCCGGACCAAGTCCCGAACCACCCCCAGAATTCACCCGTTATTGTTTTTAAGGGTTTAAAAGATGGGGGTCTGAATGGTATTGGTTTTAGATGATGTTTAGGAGTTGTTTGGTGACCTTTAAAGGTCCTAAGAAGTGTAAACAAGTTTGAGAAGTGAGTGAGTAAGTTGAGAAACTAAGAACACTTAAGTAAACCGACATAACTGGATAACGGGGTAAGTATGGGAGTAGCAAATATGTACCTACCGTAACGCCTTAATATTAATAGAACCATTTGACATGTAATCAGTGGTTCAAGAGTAAGATTCGAGGAACAAGAGTGAACCAAGGAACGTGAGAACACCCGGTAAAGTTAACCCTGGTGAAAGGTATGATTTTCTCATGCTCTGTATCCTAACTTGGTTACCCGATTTGTGTGCTTGTTTGATTGTGTGATCACCTAACATGATAAATGCACGAATCAGTATGTTTGCACTAGCTTGTGCTTGTGTTTTATTGTTGCTTGTTGGATTATGAATTGACCTTAAGTTTGTATAATTCTTGAAATGTGTATTGTGGATGAATTGCTTGAGTGTGAATGTGCATAGTAGTGCGACTCATAGTTGAGTCGTGTTTGAGTACTGACCCGTAGGATGAGTCATGTGTGAAATAATAAAACCGGGAAACCCTCTAAAACTATCGAACCAAGAAATGATAAGACAAACCACGCACTCACTAGCACGTGGGAGAATTGTATGGGAATTTAGTAAACTCCAGATAACGGTTAGAGAACCGAATTGATTTAATCCACACGACAAATAATAGTGAAAGTATATGAGTAACCTCTATCTAGTGGATTAATAATTGTTCAACATATGAACCTTGAGTAAAGTAAAGCATGGTAAGGGATCACCAAACCCCTTAAAGATATAGTCGAACCCCAATGAGAGGAACCGACTAAAATGAACAATGTCACGAACATGAGAGTATTCAATAAGTGGGGTGAAACCTTAAATCTTAGAATACTACACATTGAGGAATTCCCTAAGCCAATAGATGTTATCAAGAGAGATACCTCTAGGCTAATCCATGAGATTGTGAAATGACTCTGAGAGAGGAGTTTTGGGAACTTGAGGAGCTAAATGCATAGCTCCTTTTGTATTTGTAAGCCCGGTGGTGGGTCTTGTGTATGACCCTGCCCGGAGGTCGTGGCTAAGACTTAAAAGATGCCTTTGAGTATTGAGTATTGATTTGAGAACCCGAGTATTGAGTATTGAGGATTGAGCATGTGAGTATTGAGTATTGAGTTGAGACTTGAGAGAGTTGAGTTGTAATTTGGGTATTGAGTTTGAGATTGAGAGTAAGAGAATTTGAGTAAGTGTAACCCAAGTGAATGGGTGACAATGTAGAATGAATTGAGGCATAGTGAGGTATAACCCTCAAAGCCTAAGTATGCAACAAATTAAACTAACCTCTTGATGTGTGTGTTAGTGTTTGTGTTCAATGCTGAACCTTGATTGTGTGAATGTACATATATAATGTATGTTGTATGCATGTTGATTAGAATAAAATGAAACGCATGCTCTCGACCAAATAGTTGGCGTACCCTCGCTAGTACGCGGGGTATGCGAATTTCATATGCAGCAATTTTGCTGAGCCCCTAGGGGCATCGTTTTTATTTTCCATGTACATTGAAGCCGATCACCGTTCGAGAGTAGGACGGGGTTGCTATGTAAGCATGGGTAGTGATTAGTGAAGGTTGTATTCATTTGAAATGTTGATTTGTAAGTCGAATTGTTACAGGCAACTTGATGATTGTGGAAACTCGGTATAGTAATGAATGGAGGTTGTATTTCTATAATATGGGAATGATGTTGTATTTGGTTGAGATTGATTAAGTAATGGAAGTAACGTTTGAATAGTGTACTCGGTATAAGACCCATCAGACTGATATTGTATTTTGATTATTGTAATTGAGTTTAGATTGGCCTTGTTAGTCATGTGGGTGACTAACGGCATTGTTTCATCCCCAGTTGTGTTGGAATTTCCGCTGCTTGTGTATTGGTAATGGAGACGGGTTAGAAGTTAATTGTGTGATTACCGGTAGGGGTGTTACAAAAAGTGGTATCAGAGCGAAGTATCCCTCTGATGGTCTAAATACCGAGTTTAGGAAAATACCGAGTTAGGAATTAGAGACTTAGGGCTAAGGGTTGAGTGTTACCTTGTGAGGTACGCTAGTTAGGAACTTCCAGTGCAATCTGGATACCTACATGACCAATCCCGCCCTCCGTAACCCCAGTTATAAGTTGGGGAAGGAACGCCAGAGAGATGGAAAGACCTCTCTGTAACACCCCAACCGTTAATCCCATGCCTACCGTCTAATCGCCCTGTTAATCCTATCAGTTCGCAGCGGAAATACTACTACTTACTACGGCGGGTGGTACAACGCCGCTAACCGCCCATACGGCTAGCTAGGCTTACCTTACTTACAGTCACGGTCTGATGATCATAGTATACCGAGCTACTACATTACTTACCATTACCGAAAATATAACAATCTTACATTCCTGGATTACCGAGTATTTCAAGTATCGAATTACAACCTTTCAAGTTTACCAAAAGAATGAGTTTCTACCAACTACTCATCTATACCCAATCTCCATCCTATCAATATCCCAAAAAGGTGTACCCCATAGTACACCGGCTATCAAAAGCTACAGCCGTGTACTACTCAGTACACCATTCATAATTCATTAATTACAACCCAAAAGGAGACAAAAGAAATAGAACTAAGTCTTCAACATCCTCACCCTTCTCGTGTACCTGCATTCATATTAAAAACATCGCCCCAAGGGGCTCAGCAAAAGCTGCACATGAACTCCGCATATACCGCGTGCTAGCTAGGGCACATTGACTAATTAAGGTAAAATAGGCATGCGGTTCATTTTTAACATACATACATTCTTTGCAGACATCATACATGCATATACAATACATTACACAATTCAAAGCAACCATACAAATAGTGCACACAATACTTACCTTCGCAGTGTTAGCCAAGTTACACATCCGGGTTAATCGGAATGCTTATTACTCTTTTACTCATTACCCAATACTTACTTTTACTTTCACTTACTTACTACATTTACTTACTTACTCATTCTTACTTACTTATACTCATGTTAAGTCGGTATGACCTCCGGCCCGGGGACTACACAGTCCCACCTCCGGGATTTACTTGACTCACCAATCCGGGATGCTACCCACTTAAGGGATTTGGGCCGCGGACCAGTTTAAGAGTCAGGACTTGGATCCAACCTCTTGTGTCTCCACATCCTCACGCGTGGCCGAAACTATATCGGACTTCTACTCATTCCAATTTAATTACCAATTTAAGTTAGATTGGTTAGCTTGTTAGGAATTAGATAGAAGTCCAATCATATTAACAATCGGTCACAGTGCAACACAACATACATACACACATTCAATTCATCCATACATTTCATGAATTATACAAACTAAGAATTGAAGAAACTATACATCAATATACAACACTACATATTCACAAGTAAACATGATAACTCCGATTCGTGCATTTATCTTATTTGGCGATCAATTAGCACACAACACACAAATCGGAGTAACCAAGATAGCATACGGGGCATGAGGAATTCATACCGTTCACCGTGTACTTGTGTCCCAACGTTCCTCCGGTGTTCACAAATCAAGTCCTATAATATACATATGTTCGAGTGATTAATTTAACTTTCATTAACTTAATTCGATTACTCTTGCGTTTCATAAGTCCTACTTACTAAGTCCTTTCCATTCTTACACTTACACATTACTTTCTTACTCCTTTACTTTAAGTTTATTTCCCTACTTAACATTGGTACATTGATGTATGTACATTTATATATGTGGGTATACATATATATATATATGTTATTATTATTTAATTTAATTTAATTTTTTTTTGTATGGCTCGACCGACCTTGCAAGTCCGGTCGCAAGTCCGGTCCATTCCAGTAGCTTTCATTACGGGAATTTTTCTGGCCCGACCGAACTTGCAAATCCGGTCGCAAGTCCGGTCCATTCCAGAAGGTTTCAGACGGGGGAATTTTCTGGTCCACCGAACTTGCAAATCCGGTCGCAAGTCCGGTCCATTCCAGAAGGTTTCAGACGGGAATTTTTCTGGCCCGACCGAACTTGCAAATCCGGTCGCAAGTCCGGTCCATTCCAGAAGGTTTCCTTCTTTGTGATTCTGGGCTCGACCGAACTTGCAAGTTTGGTCGCAAGTCCGGTCCGGCCCAGTACTTCCGTTTAAAAATCTGTTTTCAGTTGGTTTCTTTACCCATTACTTCCCCATTGTTCCTACACTTATCCCCACAAGTTTTAGCACTAATTAAACCTCCTAATACACCCTAGTTCTCTCATTAACCCTTTACACATTTCTATACTAATTTTACACACATAATTTTTCCTAATTTCAATTCAACACTCACATTGTTTCTCCTAGTTGCATTTGCTACAGATTTTTACTCTAACTCTCTCCATCTATAGCTCCCTCTTCTAATGTCATTCCCAAAGCTTCTAATGCATTACACACCTCTCATAACTTACCCACTAAACTAACTCAATTAAAATCTGTTACAACATAAATTTTTCACCTAGTTTCTAGTTCATTAAGTATTCTATTCTTAGGCAAATTTTGCCATAATCTCCCATATATTTTTACACTCTCCCCACACTTTTCACACACATATATGATCCACACCACCTGTTTATAAACAATATCAATATACCCACTCTCATACACAAAAATACCACACTAAACAACCTTAAATTCCTGCACTTAAACATTGACTCCCATCTAGGTTTTAACAAGTCTTAAAATGTCTTTTAAGGTTTAAAACCTTGTTTCTTCCTACACATTACACTACCACTACACTACCATTTTACAATACCAATTTTAACTTCAAAAATCTGTTACACACATGTATATACAAGGCTACACAAAGGAGCATATTTTACCTTGCTCTTCTTCTAGTTATTTTCCTTCTTCTTGCTTCTTCCTTCTTCCTTCTCTCTTTCCTTCCTCTTCTCACCGATTTGTTATTTCAATTCACTTAACACTACAGCCCATACATATACATACTTCAATACACCAAAACTAATCCTAACCATTTCTATGTCTTAATACAAGTTTTAGGGTTTAGAAGTTCCATTACCTTGCAAATGTGTAAATGAAGCTTGGAGTGGCTCAAGAACAAGATTCCAACTCCTTCAAGAATGCCAAAATCGGCTAGAGTACAAAGAACAACAAGGGTTTAGCTTCCCAAATTCGTTTTGCCCACATGGCTAGAAAACAATGAGGTTTCAAGAAGATTTTTACCTCATTACGACAAGGAGAAGAAGGTGGTTCTAATGGTAGTCTTGAAGCTCCAAATGGGGTATACCCATGAAAACGAAAAAGCTCCTTTTCAGATTTTGAAAAGAGGAAAGTGTTCCCCTTGATGAGAGGAAGACAATGGTGTAGTTTTTATAATTTTTGAAAGAGGTTCAAGGGAGTAACAAGAGGAGAGAAGTAGTGTTTTGTGTGGGTTTGTTCAAAACACCATGGATGTCGCATGGGGAAGAAGGAGAAGAAATTAGAGAGTGAGGGGGTGGGGTTCTACGTGAGTGAAGAGAGTGTGAGATAGGAGAGAGAGAATAAGTGAGTGAGGGAGTTACTTTATTACTTTTGTTGTTTTGTAAATAACAAAGAGTAAGTGAGTGTGTGAGAGAGGAAGAGAGGGATGGGGTCGGCTGCACCCAGCACAAACACATACTTTACTTTTTATTTTAAAAGTGGACACATAAGTTTTGGTTATTTATGTTTCTACCCCACAACTTCCCGTTTTGACAGTTTTCACTAATTTCTCGTTTTATTGATTTTATGGGTTCTAAAGCTTCACTAATATTTATAAATGATTATTTAGTTGACCAAAATTGTTTCGAGTCTATTTGACCCGCTTAAAGTCGTGTTTTCTTGGCTACCTCGAAAAACGTGCTTTAAGGTTCATTAGTGATTTTAATCTGTTTGAAGGATCCGTTTTCTTCGGGATTTGTTCCCTCATGATTATTTACACTTACTTAAGCTTCTAAATTATTCATTAGCCTAATTAATTACTATTTTTAATTACGGGGTATTTCACTCTCATACTCGGGAAAACCCGATCTGTCCGGTGTAATAAAAACTTTGTTAAGAGAAAGAACCAGTCATACGGTAGATTCCAAGAACTAGAAATCCCGAAGACGTTCCCGTTTCAATGACAATAACAGTACTAAACGGTAGTACATTGAAGATCCTAACTATGGGATAACTAAATTTGCGGCACCATGGGGCGACGTGCTTCGCAGTCGCAAGAACCATACGCAGCCAACAAGAAGGGAAGCATAGCTACACAATGAGCTGGAACGCGAAGTAACAAAACCCGAGACAAGAGAGTCCGTGGACTGCAACGTTTGATAATACCGTCAACAACGGTATACAACCGACTAAAGAATCAGTCGAGGCTGGATCAACTCCAAACCTACAATGCCAAAGGGCTGTAATACCCAAATAACATAGTTTGGATAACTATGACAGTAATCATTAAGCTTACACTAACAGGACTACTACGTAGTTCCTAAGGATCTGATAAACCTCGATAACCACCGCCAAATGTGGGAACGAGCTATTGGGCAAGGTACATGGAGTACCACAAGGATCAGGAATCACCCGACTTAACAACAACCTTACCAAGAACACTGAGAAGTACTCAAGGAATTGATCACTAAGATCAAAGGAACGAAGAAAGACGTAATAAACTACCAAATACGGATGGAAACAATACCGCAACCGGTATATGGTAATGATAAGTGTGAAACATATAGGCTTTTTAGGGTTTAAATACCTTATAATTTGTAACAATTCAGGCAATGTTTCCCACTTATTATGTGTTTTTTCCTAAAGATTGATGCTTTGATAAGAACTGATGTGTTATATATGTTAAATGCAGGAAAAACCCAGGAAATAAAGATTATACATCATAAGGATTACAACACAACAAACGGGGAACAAATCAGGAGAAGAGACAAAAATTGGTCTAGTCCGGATCAGTTTGGCCGGACACAAAGCCGGACATCTCTTGTCCGGATCTGATTGGGCCGGACGCAAGCCGGACATGACTAAAATTCTAGATCCGAGAGTTCGCGTTTCAGATCTAGAACTCTGTGTCACGTCCGGATCCGGACACGATCCGGACACGATCCGGACATCACACAGAATTGAAAAATAAAAAGGCACGCACTGATAATTAGCCTTTCGGCTAATTATCAGACGGCGCAATAAGAAAACAGGGGAGCGGCGCACTGCAATATTTATCAACTACGCTCCATCCTCAATCAATGCTTTACCAAACTTCCACCAATACATGTTTCCTCCTCTAACCCTATATAAACCCCTTCTGCATTCATTCTAATTCGCACCGGACTTCACAGTCCTCTCCTCTCTACTACTCCATCTCCATTCATCAGCCTTCTCCACAAAACTGCATCGTTCACTTCACACACCCCATCTCCATTCATCTATCTCCTCCATAAACCTGCACGGCTCACTCACGATTCACTCATAAATTCATCTGCTATCTCACAAACATTCATCTGCTATCTCACAAACACCTTCGTCAACCTCCGCTCATATCCCGTATCCGTTTCGCGACATTTTAGCCTTGTCCGACCCTTGTCCGGATCCGGACAAGCTCATTCCACCCACGTCTGGATCACGTCCGACCCAGACAGATCCGGACATCTCACGTCCGCCTCACGTCCGACCCTGTGGACCCGGACACCTCACAAACCTCACCAAAATTTCCACTTTTGCCCCATTTCACCCAATCCACTCCATTATCACCGAGATCAATCTTCAAGCTAGCACGGAGCAAGGACAAAGGACGGAGCGAGCAAGAAGATCTTCGTAACAGATGATTTCTTCTAACTCTCTCTCATTTATGATTATAATTGCTATGTCTAGCTATGAGGATTTACTCTAGGGGAAGGGATGTTGTAATTAGTTAAACTCTGCATTATTTTGCTGCTTGTTGAGATAATTTGGATTGTTCAGGTTAATGCTTTTAAGTGCTTTTAATAAACGTTGCTAAGTTATTATAAGCCCTCGAATCATGTTATGATCAGATAAGGTGATTAGCATTGACGGTCCTATTAACCTGTTACCTGTGATAATTGCAATCGAATAGATTACTTTAGTCACTAAGAGCTTTAGTCCGGATTGAACCAACCAGACTAGTAATTTTGTGCATTAAAGCCATCTAGATATACTTGCTAGGTCTAGACTAGAACTACATGCCCTGTCTAGATGAGCTATCTGGAATTAAGACTTAATACAGAATAGATAATTGAGAATTACAAGCCGATCCAAGTCTCCACTTAAACAGTAGAATATGCAGAACCTAGCTAGTGAAACAACTCCCTGAACCTAGAGTACCATTCACACCCCCAAAACTATCACTTTACTTTATCTGCTGTTTACTTTCCTGTTATTTATTTGCAACCCAAAACCAAAACAAAACCCCTTTTAAGTTAACCAATACCTAAGGCTAGACTTACTCATCGAGTCCCGTGGATTGACACCCTGGTCGCTTCATTGAATTACTATACTATTTCGACCGGGATTTTTGCAACCTGACGATATATTGAACTATTGAATTCTAGGATTATTTCTTAGTTTTTAATACACCAAATAAATCGTTTGCAAAATGGCGCCGTTGCCGGGGACTTGACTTTGTCTAGTCCCTAAGCCTTGGTTAATTCATTTGTTATATTATAATATTTTGTTTCTTTTATTTTTGTCTTTCTATTTTTATTTTTGTTTCTAATATTTTGTTTGCTATTCTAAAAAAAAATGTGGCAAAGGTTTTGATTGACAATTATTTTTGTTATTAGTTATTTCTGACTAATAATGGCAAGTGAGGAGGAATTCGATTGGGATTCCGATTATTCTCAAGATATATATTGCTCACATTGTTCGGGACCTCATGAGATCGAAAGATGTCTTGAATTTCAAGAACTATTGTGGTTAGAGGATCAACCAGACTACCTGCAGAATATAGGTGTTCCACAACACAACACAATCATAAGCAATGTTGTCGAACAACCTGAAGAAGAAGATTTCTACATGAACAAACTGAAGTTCTTTGCTGATTTGGAAGACACGATTGCAGAGTTAAAAACTTAGCTAGTTATGATATTGCAACAACCGAAGAGCAAAGCAGTTCATGATAGAGTACACCCTACTGCAGACGGTTTTCTTTCCTCCTTCTCCTTGCTCTATCCAAAAGATGAGGATGCTTACATCCTCGAATTTGAGAAGAAAGAACCACCACCACTTTGCGAGTATCAAAATCCTTTCGAGCCTCACCTAAGCGAGGAAGATGTTTACATCCTCCAATTTGAGGAAGAACAGCAATCAGCACCTGGTCTTCTGCTTGAGACTTGTTGCCGTCAATATCTCCTCAAGAACCAGGTTTTGAGGAGCATTTATTTTCCTATGCTATTTGTTGAGGTAACACTGTGTTTTGATCCAGGTGGTTTAATCCTGATTGCTGGCCACTTCGTGTCTCCGTTGGCACCTTTGTTAACTTTCATTTTCGATCCGGGATAACGAAACTGAGGTCTAGCCAAAGACCATAAAGACGGGCAGCTTGGTGGGAGGCAACCCACCGGTTTTATCTCTTCCTTGGTTTAGTTAATTAATTTCCTCTTTTGTTCTTATTAGCAGAGTGTTAATCACTGTTGCGCAAATCGAAAGAGCCATGGCTCTTACTTTATAACTAAGGGTTTTATCTGGTTCCACCTGAGTTCTTCTGGTTTTGCAGACTTAATCTTTCAGGTACTTCACTCTAATGCTAAACTGAACTCAAGTGTGAGGAAGAACCATGACAATGTTCACCAAGGAGCAGGGAGTCCTTTAACACTCTTTTATTTAATCTCTGCATTTCGTGTGTTTGTTTATTTTTGTTTGATTATTTGTGGTAATGTTTCTTTTTATGAATGAGGTATTTTAGAGTAGTGATTTTTAATTTAATTAAAAAAAACGTTTTCAACGTGTCCGGCTAAATCCATCCGGACGTAAATCCGGACATGAGACGTCCGGTTCTGCGTCCGGCCAAGTTGATCCGGACACAAAAAAAAAAATTGCAATTGTTTTCTAGGTTAATGTTCTACTGTTTATTGTTATTATTTGCCATGTTTGGATGTTTTAATGCCTTTGTTCTCATAGAACAACTATGTGCCAGAATATGTTCAAATAGAACATGCTGCTCGATCGGTTTCGGGTATTGGTGCATTAATTGCTTCTCTTTTCTTGCTGCTTAGGTTTCTCACTGCTTTTGTTTATCGTTTAGAAACTCGCCACTTTTGCTCTGGACGACACGCATACTGTCTGTGACTCATGAGGAATCTCTCGACCCCTGCCAAACTTCAAGTGTGAGGAAGAACATCTTCCGCAATCCATAACACCAGGGGAGTCTCTGTTCATAATTTCACTTATTTGATGTTCCACATTTGTTGCGTTGAGGGTTAATTATGGCATATGCATCTATTATGAGTATAGCATGTTTTGAAAGCTCTTTTCACTGTTTTTCTTCTTTGACCAATGAGGACATTGCTCATCTTAAGTGTGAGGAAGGAGAGACCTTTCCCTGAAAACATGCTAATTGTTCTTTAATGCCACACTTGCTTTTTGCTTCTCTAATGCCTGTGCACACCGAGTGTTGTTTAAACCAAAGTGAAAACCGAAAGTGGAAGTATTTTTTTGTTTGATGAGGTTTGTATAAAAATAGTTTTATTTAAAAATACTCTCTTTTCACTAAAAATCTGGTAGATTGGCTAGTAGTGGAAACCAGATTATTTTAGCTTGGGATTTTGGGAATGAAGTGAATGTTTGGAATGAAAAGGGTAAGGCAAGGTACTCCACTGATCAATTTTTTTTTCCTAACAATAGCAGGCCTCGTCTATCCGGTTATTAAGTCTTAAGGGTGTCTTATCACCTATCTACCTAAGGTCTCATGATCTGGGATAGTTGGCCCAACACCGTTACATGGATAGAGAGAAAAGTCTGGGTTACGGAATAAACTCTGCAATTCACAATATTTCGTTTGTTTTGTATATAATTCTTAAAAGAAGAATATTTTTGCATGTGAAAGAAGAATTCATTGCAGTTTTTGTTTTTGATCACGAGTACGTGGTGTTGAAAGGTATTGCGGAATAAGGCATTACTTCACACCCCTTGTCATCCAAAGGTTAGAGGAATGAAAATGGTGGAAAGTCCCAAGCTAAGTTAACTTGTTTCCTACAATCTAGTTTCTCTATGCTTTTACAAAAATTGTTCCTGCTTCACTGTTTGTGAAAACCTACCTCAGAGAGCGAGATTATTCTTTCATTTATCACTTGGTTTGATTTCGCCCTGCACTTGTTTCAAATTTGAGATTATTTGAAGGTTTTAGAGATATTCTTATTCCTATTTTGCTTGAGGACAAGCAAAAGCTTAAGTGTGAGGAAGTTGATAAGTGTGAAACATATAGGCTTTTTAGGGTTTAAATACCTTATAATTTGTAACAATTCAGGCAATGTTTCCCACTTATTATGTGTTTTTTCCTAAAGATTGATGCTTTGATAAGAACTGATGTGTTATATATGTTAAATGCAGGAAAAACCCAGGAAATAAAGATTATACATCATAAGGATTACAACACAACAAACGGGGAACAAATCAGGAGAAGAGACAAAAATTGGTCTTGTCCGGATCAGTTTGGCCGGACACAAAGCCGGACATCTCTTGTCCGGATCTGATTGGGCCGGATGCAAGCCGGACATGACTAAAATTCCAGATCCGAGAGTTCGCGTTTCAGATCTAGAACTCTGTGTCACGTCCGGATCCGGACACACGATCCGGACACGATCCGGACGTCACACAGAATTGAAAAATAAAAAGGCACGCACTGATAATTAGCCTTTCGGCTAATTATCAGACGGCGCAATAAGAAAACAGGGGAGCGGCGCACTGCAATATTTATCAACTACGCTCCATCCTCAATCAATGCTTTACCAAACTTCCACCAATACATGTTTCCTCCTCTAACCCTATATAAACCCCTTCTGCATTCATTCTAATTCGCACCGGACTTCACAGTCCTCTCCTCTCTACTACTCCATCTCCATTCATCAGCCTTCTCCACAAAACTGCATCGTTCACTTCACACACCCCATCTCCATTCATCTATCTCCTCCATAAACCTGCACAGCTCACTCACGATTCACTCATAAATTCATTTGCTATCTCACAAACATTCATCTGCTATCTCACAAACACCTTCGTTAACCTCCGCTCATATCCCGTATCCGTTTCGCGACTTTAGCCTTGTCTGACACTTGTCCGGATCCGGACAAGCTCATTCCACCCACGTCCGGATCGCGTCCGACCCAGACAGATCCGGACATCTCACGTCCGCCTCACGTCCGACCCTGTGGACCCGGACACCTCACAAACCTCACCAAAATTTCCACTTTTGCCCCATTTCACCCAATCCACTCCATTATCACCGAGATCAATCTTCAAGCTAGCACGGAGCAAGGACAAAGGACGGAGTGAGCAAGAAGATCTTCGTAACAGATGATTTCTTCTAACTCTCTCTCATTTATGATTATAATTGCTATGTCTAGCTAAGAGGATTTACTCTAGGGGAAGGGATGTTGTAATTAGTTAAACTCTGCATTATTTTGCTGCTTGTTGAGATAATTTGGATTGTTCAGGTTAATGCTTTTAAGTGCTTTTAATAAACGTTGCTAAGTTATTATAAGCCCTCGAATCATGTTATGATCAGATAAGGTGATTAGCATTGACGGTCCTATTAACCTGTTACCTGTGATAATTGCAATCGGATAGATTACTTTAGTCACTAGGAGCTTTAGTCCGGATTGAACCAACCTGACTAGTAATTCTGTGTATTAAAGCCATCTAGATATACTTGCTAGGTCTAGACTAGAACTACATGCCCTGTCTAGATGAGCTATCTGGAATTAAGACTTAATACAGAATAGATAATTGAGAATTACAAGCCGATCCAAGTCTCCACTTAAACAGTAGAATATGCAGAACCTAGCTAGTGAAACAACTCCCTGAACCTAGAGTACCGTTCACACCCCCAAAACTATCACTTTACTTTATCTGCTGTTTACTTTCCTGTTATTTATTTGCAACCCAAAACCAAAACAAAACCCCTTTTAAGTTAACCAATACCTAAGGCTAGACTTACTCATCGAGTCCCGTGGATTGACACCCTGGTCGCTTCATTGAATTACTATACTATTTCGACCGGGATTTTTGCAACCTGACGATATATTGAACTATTGAATTCTAGGATTATTTCTTAGTTTTTAATACACCAAATAAATAGTTTGCAGGTAACCTAAAAACTAATGTACCCGCGCACTTTCCAAGGCAAGTGCAGCAACAACAAGACAAGTTGGAGGACGTTTAACAACTAACAAGTACTTACTAAAGTACCACCATGACGACTGAAGCGATCATAGGATCGCCAATCCTAAGAACTTGAAGAATCAACCAGGGAAAGGCCTGACAGCCCGACCATTATATTAACGAACACACCAGTCAGTGAGAAGCAAGACTTGATCAAGATCTCAGACATGGCAAAGCCATGAAGATTTTCTTTCAAACATAAATTTTTCTTCCAAAACCACAAACTTTTCTTTTAAACCTCAGATTTTTAAAATAACCAGAACAACCACGATGAGTATCATAGTATGATACAAGAGGAGTTGACAATAGAATACTTCACCTAGGCGTGTGACGAGCACTACGAGTGTACCCAAATCCGGGATGTGTGACGACCGCACTCCGAAAGAGCTTATGGGCCTGACAGTCCCTTTTGTGAGTTAGTCAGGTAAGTGGTAATGTACCAATAAGGTACCCCACGTATGTATACATGTAGTGTACGACACACGGGAAGTAGTCGGCTCCGTTCTACGGACCATAAAGTAAATTCAAACTGAAACAGTTGGACACCTCGAATAAACGAAGGAACTCAGATAAGCTTACAAGCTAAAGAAGTCAAGCACTTACTCCAAGAGGATGACTAAGAGTTAAAAAGTGCGAGAAGCACTAGTAATTGATCAAAGACATTGGATATGTCTCAAGGATATAGAAGCAAAAGCATGAAATAGCCAGAATGGATACCGGTCTATACACAGCAAGGCAAATGCCTAGCATGAACACCTCAACGTTCAATGAACGGGAAGGGATTCCCAGAACAACCACCATAAGTATCTAGAGTGATCATCTAAGGTACCGGAGGATACCATTCACCATAGAAGGAAATACCAAACCGGTTGAAAACATAGGGGAAGTACCCATGGTCTACCCTAAGAACGGGAGATGTGTAACCCTAAACGGGACAAGTTGAAATCCAGGACCGCAATGTGGAGTAAACCAAACATTCTCAGAAATGTTAGCCAAAGGTAATGGCATAACTAAGCAACACCAGGAGCGATCCTTGAAGGGTGTAGAACAATGTCGTGATAAAGACACAAGAATTACAACGAACAATCGGTTAGAACACCGAAGGGATCCCCCTCACCAGGGGATACCCTAAATTAATAAATGGTATCAATCAATACCAAGATACTTAAAGGGCCTCCAATGAACATTAGCGTGATGCGATGATCTTACCATGGAACCCAATGTTACCTCCAAACCATTTGAAGGTGTAAGGAGAAGCAATACTAGTAAACAACCTAAGATGAGTGGAGCTCTAAGGCAACGTGGCTAGTATGCCATTAACCCATTGCAACACATAATTCAATGGTTGCAAGACTTGTTATGAACCAAATGGAGAGCTATCAAGAATGGCACCAGTAAATGAGTTTAATAACTATCGAGCAAGGATACCCCTCGTTAATGTGAGACTGCGAGAGCGGTGAACACATAAACTCTAAGAAGATGATGTATCTCTTTCAGAACTACTCAGGTAGTGAAGCTTGAGCATATAGACATTGCCAAGCAATAACATGAATAAGAGGAAACCAAAGAAAGCTTTAATAGCAATTATTGGAAACCAAGGAGTAATCGGGTAAGAGGAAACATCGTATGTGCATAACGTGAAGTGTAAGTAAATAACACTCAAGGAGCTTGGAAATATGGTATAAATGGTGGAAATGCATGAGCTGAAGCTAGCAACAGCGGATGCCATGTAAACCAATACTGCAAAACCAGTAAGAACATGGTGCGCAACAAGCGACCAATATATTTGAATAAATCACACAACGATATGGAGTTGATGAATAAAGATGGTAAATAGACCAGGCAACAAGCCAGGAGTCTAAACCAAGTTATAAAGCAATACAAAAGGAAGTAATGTTCATTCCTATTTGAAATACCCCAAGTTATGAGGAAACCCTAAAGTCCCGAAAACGCTAGAAACCCTAATTCCTGAAAGTCCCAGAAATCCTAGGAACCATAGTTCCCGAAAATCCCGGAAGTCTTGGAAACTCCATAAATGACCTTAGAAACTTTAGGAAAGCCTTGGAAACTCAATAAGACCCTAGGAAACCCTACTAACCAAAGATGGAAAGCCTTAGAAAATTGTACAAGACCCGATAAAATTCTAGTAGCCAGAAATGCCCCATAGCTGGTTTTACTCCATTATAATCATGTTTCTCCTTAGGAAACTCCTTAAACAGCTTGGTAAGCATGAAGTGGAGACCTAGTTGAGGAAATCACGAGGTGGCGACCTAGTTAGTAGGAAGCATGAGGTGGAACCCTAGTTAACCTAAGCACGAGGTGTCGGGAAGCACGAGGGGTCAAGAAGCACGAGGTATCATGAAATAATTGGTTAAAAGTTGTCCACACAAGCTAGCAAGCAAGTAGGGAGGTGAAGCAAGCTAGTAGGAGGTGTCACAAGGTCATTAGCTAGATTTTAAGTCAAAGTAAAACAACATGTTCCTTATTTGCTCTTAAAACACCTTAAATAAACTTTAATGTAATTTATTACATATTATCATTAGTTTTCAGCCCATGATGGCTTCTCCTTTGGATGACCACCACCCTGCCTGTCACCACATATGTTTCATGTTTAAACATAGCCAAACCAATAACCAATAAGAGGAGTATGGGTGTTAAGCTAGGTGTCACCCTTATAAGCCTTTCCTTTGCCTTAAGACATCTCTTCTTCTGCCTATATAAGAGGAGCCACGCCCAAGCCTTCCAAGACACAGCACAAACATTCTCCTACCTCAGTAAACACATAGAAGCACGAATTATAAGGTAAATCAAGCCAGCCACCCAAGAACACCAAAACAGAGGCCAATTACCTTCCCAGTGCAGAATCCGTGTAAAGTTGAGAAGATTTGGAGGCCTTCCCAAGCAAATCTCTTGGATTTCTTGGTATATCCACGTATCCATTTGAAGTACCTAACTTGTGGTGAAGAGAAATGGCGAGAAGGAGCCAGGTAGTTCCCGTGCGCCACCAATCTTTACTCATGTGTCAAATCTGGTGATGCTTTCTGTTTGTGCTACTTTCGCCAGCTTATACTGCTTATCTTTTCTAACTATTTTCATGGTGTGAAATTAGACTCTTCAATGGTGATTTTTATGTATAATAGGCCCAGAGAAGTTCTGGGAAACTTGGTGAAAAAACCTTGAACTTGTGATGTCAAATTTTGTGAATTTGGTGCTTTAACTTGAAGCCAGCTTGGTGTGTGATTTTGGTGAATAACTTCCATTGGTTTTTAGCTTAAAATTATGAGTACTTATCCCTCTACAATTTTCCAGTTCGTGTGTAAGTTCTCCAGTTGAGTTTTTATGAGTTAAAGTTAAGATAAGACCCAAAAACATGCTTTAAGACCTTTCTGGTCTCTATTCAAATTATGAAGTGGTTTTTGAAGGTTTCTTGCTTTGGTTTCGTGACCCAATACTCATAAATGTTGATATTAAACTGGTTAAAAGGTGGGTCGAATTTATACAGAGGTAAGACCTTAAACAAGGGGTTGTTCTTAAGGTATTTTCAAGGTGTTTATGATGTGTTCTAACTTGGTTTTGATATGGTTAGTGGTTTCTATGTGCTTTAATTCTTCTTGGTATGTTGTGTGGATGTTTTATTAAGGTTAAGGACGTGGTTGAACTGCTTAATCACTTGGTAGTCACTTTGGAATCTGGTTACACAAGTTTATGAGCCCTCGGAGTCCAGACACTGATTTTTCCCACTACCAATGAATTATGGGCAAGCCATCATGATCTACTCTATAGCCTGATGATCTATAGGGGGTGTGCACACTTAAGGACATGGGGTGAGGTAGAAGAAATAATTGTCCAAGGGGCCGAGAGCCTTAGTGCTCTTTGTCGAAAGACCGGTGTGCCCGAGGATTGGTGGAAGGACTAAAATGGACTAAAGTTTGGTGGTATTATCTTGGTTGGTATTTGGTTTGTATTTTGGTAAAGTGGATAGATGGTTCCTGACTTGTTTGATTACTTGTGTGTTATTATGTTATTTCAAAGTGTTTTCTTATACTAAATGTATTTTACATGTGGTGGCAAGAATTACTCAGCTTTGCTGATGTTTGTTTTCTGGCATGTGCTCTGTGGTCTTTTCTCTGTGATTGCATGACTGACCACATGTACAGGGAAAGATGGTGTTTCTCCCTAGTCGTGAAGTTACACAGAAGTGTGGAGCTAGAGGTGATTAGAGTCGGAAGATAGAAGACGACGTAGTTATTTCCATTAAGTTCAGTTGTAGTAAGTTTAAACACTTTGTAAACTAGTAAAGGAAGTGTAGGTTGATATTTAGTTTTGAAAGAATTGTTAGTTGGTATTAGTAAGTAAAGGTTGTAAAGTTTAGAAGATAATTTTGGAAGTACAAGAGGTTCAATGTTGTGGTTAGATTTTGAATATGTAAAAGATTAAGAGTTAAACTTAATTTGGTATAGTAGTGGTATTTAGCCTTAGCATCCACAGAGAGTGTGGCTATGGCGGTAGCACCTCGGGTAGTGTAGTCAGACTCCCACTGTATTGTAAAAAATAAAAGCTTGGAAAAGTGGGGGGTTACAGTGTGGTATCAGAGCAATAGGTTATAGATCGGAGAAAGAATAGTTGATCATTGTCTGAATATTTCTGTGTGAATGCTTGTGTATGAATGTTTGATTGTTTATGATTTTGTGACTAATGTATATATGTGTGTAGAATGGTGAACATCCAGAAAGGGAGGCCGATAGGGGCCAGCTTGAAACCCTAAGGGATCTAGCCCTTAGCATTGGTAAGATTTTAGAAAATCAAGTGGAAAGAGCAGAGATTCCCAAGGACTTCTCCAGAAGGATTGCCGCGATGAAACCAAGTACCTTTTTCGGTGTAGAAGACCCTGTAATCCTGGAGGACAAGATAAGAGAGTTTGACAAGATATTCAACATCACTGATTGTCCTGAAGAGAAGCGGGTAAGTGGAGTTGTTTATTATTTCAAGGGTGAGGCTGACCTGTGGTGGAATGCGGATAAAGAAAAATTACAAGGAGAACCTGCCTTTGGATGGGGAGTTCTCAAGGCTGCCATGAGAAGAAGATTCTATCCGGAGCATGTTCGCATGCAGAAATACCATGAGTTTATTGAGCTGAAGCAACTACAAGATTATGTGAAGACTTACCATTCCAAGTACATAGAACTAGCAAGGTTTACATCAAACATGGTGCCTCATGAAGCTGCCAAGGTTCAACATTTCATTGGAGGCTTAAATTGGAGTTTATAAGAGGCATTAAGTGTTGTTTCAGTGGCTACTTTACAAGAGGCGTGCAGTAGGGCAGCAAATCTCTATCGTATACAACAAAGAAGGAAGGAAGCATAGACGGGCCAGAAGAGGAAATTTGAGTCAAGCGAGGGAGGAGAATCAGAAAAGAGGACAAAGTACAATGGAAACCAAACAGGAAGTAAAATGCTTGGGGATAAAATTGCCAGACATCATTTCTGTAAGCAGTACGAAAGAAATCATCCGGGGGAAGACTGTGAAGGAAGGCAAGTGAGATGTTATAATTGTGGTATCTTAGGCCATAGAGCCTATGAGTGCATAATAAGAAAGAATAGTGGAGGTGGGAATAGTGGAAAGGCAAATCAGAGTGGCGCAGCGGAAGCGTCGTGGACCCATAACCAGAGGAAAGACACTGGAAATGGTAAAGGTACTTTGGAATCATCACGGGATCCAGGAAGTCACTTCGGTCGAGGTTAGTTATCAAGTTTCAGAAGAAATTTTCTTTTAAGGAGGGGAGATCATAAGATAAAATTGGAATAGAAATTAATTGTTTGATGATTTGTTGCTAATATGTGCCATGGTATGTTTGAGAATCTTGGAAGCATGATTTAGGTTAAGTTATTAGGAATCATTATTTTATGTGATGATGTTATTTTATGGTGTAAGTGGAACTTGTGTGTTAGTGGTAAATGTTGTGTGGTTTCCGTAATAGCTTAAGCTTCAGGGATGAAGCTTTGTTTAAAGAGGGGAGAATGAAATACCCCAAGTTATGAGGAAACCCTAAAGTCCCGGAAACGCTAGAAACCCTAATTCCTGAAAGTCCCGAAATCCTAGGAACCCTAGTTCCCGAATATCTCGGAAGTCTTGGAAACTCCGTAAATGACCTTAGAAACTTTAGGAAAGCCTTGGAAACTCAATACGGCCATAGAAAACCCTACTATCCAAAGATGGAAAGCCTTAGAAAATTGTACAAGACCTGATAAAATTATAGTAGCCGGAACTGCCCCCATAGCTGGTTTTACTCCATCATAATCACTTTTCTCCTTAGGAAACTCCTTAAACAGCTTGGTAAGCATGAAGTGGTGACCTAGTTGAGGTAAGCACGAGGTGGCGACCTAGTTGGTAGGAAGCATGAGGTGGCAACCTAGTTAGGTGTCGGGAAGCACGAGGTGTCAAGAAGCACGAGGTGTCATGAAGTGATTGGTTAAAAGTTGTCCACACAAGCTAGCAAGCAAGTAGGGAGGTGAAGCAAGCTAGTAGGAGGTGTCACAAGGTCATTAGCTAGATTTTAAGTCAAAGTAAAACAACATGTTCCTTATTTGCTCTTAAAACATCTTAAATAAACTTTAATGAAATTTACTACATATTATCATTACTTTTCAGCCCATGATGGCTTCTCCTTTGGATGACCACGACCCAGCCTTGTCACCACATATGTTTCAAGTTTAAACATAGCCAAACCAATAGCCAATAAGAGGAGGATGGGTATTAAGCTAGGTGTCACCCTTATAAGCCTTTCCTTTGCCTTAAGACATCTCTTCTTCTGCCTATATAAGAGGAGCCACGCCCAAGTCTTCCAAGACACAGCACAAACCTTCTCCTACCTCAGTAAACCCATAGAAGCACAAATTATAAGGTAAATCAAGCCATCCACCCAAGAACACCAAAACAGAAGCCAATTACCTTCCCAGTGCAGAATCCATGTAAAGTCGAGAGGATTTGGAGGTCTTCCGAAGTGAATCTCTTGGAGTTCTTGGTATCCCCACGTAGATATTTGAAGTACCTAACTGGTGGTGAAGAGAAATGACGAGAAGGAGCCAGGTAGTTCCCGTGCTCCACCAATCTTTACTCATGTGTCAAATCTGGTAACGCTTTTTGTTTGTGCTATTTTCGGCAGCTTATACTGCGTATCTTTTCTAACGCTTTTCATGGTGTGAAAGTAGACTCTTCAATGGGGATTTTGATGTATTCTAAGCCCCGAGAAGTTCTAGGAAACGTGGTGAACAAACCTTGAACTTTTGATGTCAGATTTTGTGAATTTGGTACTTTAACTTGAAGCCAGCTTGGTGTGTGATTTTTGTGAATAACTTCCGTGGGTTGTTAGCTAAAAATGATGAGTACTTATCCCTATACAATATTCCAGTTCGTGGGTAAGTTCTCCAGTTGAGTTTTTATGAGTTAAAGTTATGATAAGACCTAAAAATGTGCTTTAAGACCTTTCTGGTCTCTATTCAAATTATGAAGTGGTTTTCGAAGGTTTCATGCTTTGGTTTCATGACCAAATACTCATAAGATGTTGATATTAAACTGGTAAAAAGGTGGGTCGAATTTACACAGAGGTAAGACCTTAAACAAGGGGTTGTTCTTAAGGTATTTTCAAGGTGTTTATGATGTGTTCTAACTTGGTTTTGATATGGTTAATGGTTGCTATGTGCTTTGATTCTTCTTGGTATGTTGTGTGGATGTTTTATTAAGGTTAAGGACGTGGTTGGACTGCTTAATCACTTGGTAGTCAATTTGGAATCTGGTTACACAAGTTTATGAGCCCTCGGAGGCCAAACACTGATTTTTCCCACTACCAATGAATTGTGGGCAAGCCATCATGATCTACTCTATAGGCTGATGATCTATAGGGGGTGTGCACACTTAAGGACATGGGGTGAGGTAGAAGAAATAATTGTCCATGGAGCCGAGAGCCTTAGTGCTCTTTGTCGAAAGACCGTTGTACCCGAGGATTGGTGGAATGACTAAAATGGACTAAACTTTGGTGGTATTATCTTGGTTGGTATTTGGTTTGTATTTTGGTAAAGTGGTTAGATGGTTCCTGACTTGTTTGATTACTTGTTTGTTATTATGTTATTTCAAAGTGTTTTGTTATACTAAATGTATTTTACATGTGGTGGCAAGAATTACTTAGCTTTGTTGATGTTTGTTTTCTGACATGTGCCATGTGGTCTTTTCACTGTGATTGCATGACTGACCACAGGTACAGGGAAAGATGGTGTTTCTCCCTAGTCGTGAAGTTACACAGAAGTATGGATCTAGAGGTGACTAGAGTCAGAAGATAGAAGACGACGTAGTTATTTCCATTAAGTTCAGTTGTAGTAAGTTTAAACACTTTGTAAATTAGTAAAGGAAGTGTAAGTTGATATTTAGTTTTGAAAGAAGTTGTTAGTTGGTATTAGTAAGTAAAGGTTGTAAAGTTTAGAAGATAATTTTGGAAGTACAAGAGGTTCAATGTTGTGGTTAGATTTTGATTATATAAAAGATTAAGAGTTAAACTTAATTTGGTATAGTAGTAGTATTTAGACTTAGCATCCACAGTGAGTGTGGTTGTGGCGGTAGCACCTCGGGCAGTGTAGTCAGACTTCCGCTATATTGTTAAAAAAAAGCTTGGAAAAGTGGGGTGTTACACTATTGCAATCTCATAAGAGATTTACTACCAAGCGTTTACGCCTCTGCACTTTATAGGACTAGTGTTTTGGTATTGTATTTGGGCAGTAATGATCTAGTGGGATAGCTAGGAATTTGGGAAGATGTCAATTGTGGTAAAAGTAGAAGGAAACTTACGAAGTTAAAAGGACCGACGCATAGAAAATGCAAGGTCATACAAGTAAAGAACACTTGTACAGAACCAAATGAACTGGCATAATTCAGAAGCTACTGACAACAGAGGAAGCACTACAACTAAGTAGTGGCTCAACCTCAACCGACAATAAGTCGGAGGAATCAAGTAAATAACCACGAAGGTACACAACAGTATGTATATAGATTCCTAAAGGGCTGGATAGAAAATCCGAGCTCATTGAATTCGCGTACGGTAAGAAATACCACGCATGATTGATGAACCTTATTCCAACATAAGAAGGGATAAAAAGATGATGTCTAATACATTAAGAATAACAAAAAGGGCGAACAACATGAGTTATCAGGGTCACCCAGCAGAAGCTAGTGGGCCCAGAATTCTAAAGGTTAACATACCTTGTGAATCAATGGCTAAGTAGCAACGCTCTGAAGCCTCTAAGGCTAGAACCGAACCCGGTTAAGAGTTAAATAATCTCCGATGAGAATTTGTGGTGCAGGGACTAACCAATAATATGGTTAAGACCCTTTGACTAGAATACATTGTGATAGACCGCATGGAAGTTGAACAACTCCGTGACGGCTAAACACCTTAGACCTATGTCCAGTGTTGACACATGGTAGATTATGTGGGTGTAATCTCTTTTTAAAGGGGGTAGTGTGAAAACCGTGAAATGTATGTTTTACGTGAAAGTGTGTAAACTACAATGCGCATAGCGCAAAAGAATTTGCCTTGATGATTGGTACTTATGTTACATAAACATATGTATACCATTCATAGTGTAATTATAGTTGATTGTGAGACTTGAAGTGGAAAGGAGTATTGATTGAGAGATTTGAAGTGGAATAGAGTAGAGAAACTCCATGGGGAATGAGAACCCTGCTTGAGGATAGTATGAGATATGAGTCGGTATGAAACCGGTGTTGAGATACGAGTATGTTGAGGAATTGAATAAATCGGTATGAAACCGATGTTGAACCTAGTGGGAAGTAAGTCCCCTAGGTAATTTGATTTGATTGTATTGGTGAATAAATTGTGGATAAAAATTTATTTTACTTATGAACTAGTGGAGGATAGAAAAACTAATTAGAGAACTAACTTGGGATTTCTTAGGTAAGTGTTTTGGGGTAAATTGAGTAGTAATTGATAAGATGATGAGTAAATGAGTAAAGAATGTTATAAATTGGTAAATGTATTGATGAGTGATTATGACTAGAAAGATTAAGAAGATAGAAAATGAGGTTAATGATTGACTATTTGATTGGGTGAATTGGGGTAGGAGGTGGAACTTGGTTTGCTAGCGATCAAGGGAAACCGAACACCAAAGTGAGGTGGATGGATAGTTCAACACCAATGCTGATCACATTGGAGTTGAATGACTCTTGAAGCTCCTAATAAGTGGCCACAAGTAATCACATTAGTAACAGGTGAAACTAACATAAATTGGAACTTGGAGATGCATTGAGTTTTCAAAATGAATTTCCAAACTAGTTTTGGCACAAATGATTTTCTTCAAACTTGAGAATGAGGATCGGTTTTGAAACCGCTCCCACGGGCGCTAGTGGATCTTTCATGGCTAGGCATTGGTATCGGGTCAAAACCATGGAGGTGAAGCTAGTTGTTAGTCGGTGGAAGTGATGAATAGTTTTGAAACCATTACAACGGACGAGCAATGGTACTAAGTGACAGGTAGGACGTTTGTAGTGTGTGTTTTGTATTTATCCAAGGGCCGCCAGATATGAGTAGTCCGGTAAGAGTACCCACTTTGGAGCCTGAGGATTCTCTAGAGATGCAAATGAATTTGATCAAAACCAAAGGACCATAAAGCTAGAAAGAGTAAGTGCTCAATGTCATGACGGCCGTGAACCAAAGAGCATAAGTTTTCAAACGTGACCGGTACCTGAGGGATCACTCGATATGGGGGAGGACTTAGTGCCTAATTTTCTGCGGGTGGACCCCCATTGAGAGATTGGACAATGATATTTTTGGTTGCTATGCATGCTTGACGTGTTTTTTGGATGTGTGGTATGCATTGAGTTAGACATTGGAGTCTGTCAGGTTATATAGAGTTTATAACCTTAGTATTGAGTACCTTGGTGATTAACAATCTTAGACTCACTAACTTTAGGGGCAAAGTTCTTTAAGGGGGGTAGGTTGAAATACCCCGAACCTAATAAGGCTGATTAAATTACTCTAATATAATAATTGAGGGCCTATTAGTGTCTAATGAACCTTGGTAAAGAAAATAAGTCCCAAAGAAAAGAGTAAACGCTTATAAAGCGAAAAACGCTTCAAAGAGCGTTTTGTGACCATAGGCGGAATACGACCTCGCCAAGGGACATATAGTGATTTAAAAAGCTTAATAATATATGGGAACATTTCCCGAAGAAAATGGATCCAAATAATGAGTTAAAATGCTAATAAAGCTTTAACTCACGTTGTACGAGAAAACCCAAAAATGTGACTTTAAATGGTCAAATGAACCCGTAAAAATTATAGTTCATTAAATAACTATAAGAAAACCTTAATGGGAGTATAATAACCATTAAAATCAAAGAAACAAGAAAAGTTTGGAAAACGGGCCCGGTTAGTGAATAGTGCTAAAACCGGGTAAATAAACGAGCGTTTTCTGTAAAAGACGAAAAACGCTCCAGCTGGTACACATATATGGGGAAGGTTTTTAATAAGTAAACAGCCCCCTCACACACACATTAATAAGCTAGAGAAGAAAAAGAAGAAAGAAAAAGAAAGGTGGAAAAAGTGCAAAAAGTAAAAAGCACTCACATCTTCTCTCTCCTCTCATTTCTCTCTTTCCCTTCTACTTCTCCTCCCCACCGTCACCTTCCTCCTCTTTTCTGCTGGAGCTGATATTGAAGCCTTCCATGGCTTTTCCACTCTTCTACCTCATGCTCAAGCTAGCTGCAAGCTCCAAATGCAAATAAAATATATATTCTTCTTCCTCTCATCTTGTTCTTTCTTCCTCTCTTTTCATAATCCGAAAATGGAGAAGTTCATCTCCATGGGTTTTCCTAATTTGAAGAGAAAATGGCATCAATGCGTAGCTAGGAGTATCCTCTCTCTCCTAAGGTAAAAATCTCTAAGAAAAACTCATTTTCCTTTCTTCTCCTTTGGTGACCGATTCTTCCCCTCTTGTAATGCCTTATTTTCTTCTTGATTTTGATCATCATTTCAACCCTCCAATGGTGGTGGAACCATCTTCTTGATTCAAGGGTGAAAACCCCTCCAAAAACTCCAAAGGTAAAACCCTAACCTCGTGCTTTAAGCCCCTTCCCTTGGATTAGAATTTCCTAAGGGTTTACATGGTTAATTGAGTCCATTTTTGTGTTTCTCGAATGTTGGGATGGAGTTTTGCAACTCCACTTCCACTTGGCCGATTTTGATCAAGGAAGGGAGAAGAGGAGAATGGAAAAGAAACTTGGAAGATTAAGGTAAAAAGCTTACCTTAACACTTGTTTTAATTGTTTTAGAGTTGGGATGGGTAGACAAATTAATGAACCTAAATTATGGATTGCAATCTATGTTGGAAATGTGTTAGTTGATTTTTGAAAGATTTATGGAATTAATTGTGAATTAAGGGCCTTGGAGCCAAGTGTTCAGAGATTGTGAGTTATATTATTGTTTGGTGGATTTTGAGGAAATGTTATGTGCTGGTAGGACCCTTATGGGTGTGCTCGCTTTGAACAATGTTTGATTGAATTGTGGATTGGGTTTTGTTCGGGTTGGGAGGGTTTTTCGCAATTTTGGTCGGCATGGTGTTTTTCGCTGACTTGGTAAGTGCACGACTTAAGTGTTTAGTTGGGTTGAGTAGAGATGTTTAGTGACCTCGAAATGGTGAATGGAGAATGGGCTTGAGTGAGATCAAAATCTGTTACAAAGAGCATGTGAGAAACTTGGGATTTGTAGGAAAAGAGTTAGTGTTTATAACTTAGGAAATGAGAGTTGGACTTGGGTTTTAGAAGTGCCTTTATCTAGGAATGAATTGGGAATGGCCATTAAGTGATTTGGTAAGTATGGTAGGAGGTAAGAACAAGAAAAGGAAGTAGAAATGCACAAGTGTGCAAAATGCAAGAATGTGAAAATTGAATTTGGTGAATTTGAGCAAGAATTGAGTGGGGGATTAAACCAAGGATTTGAAGTGGGTTAGAGCATGTTTTGAGGTGTTTATTTATGTAGGAAACTTGTGGGAAGTTTATGGAATGATTAAGAGTGGATTAAGGGTTGATTTGGGGGTGAAAATTCACCTTAGCAACAGTTTTTAGCAGGGTCCGGGACCTAGGATATGAACTAAGTCCCGGACCGACCATAAAAATGTGTCGAGGGTGAAAACAGGTTTTGGTCCGGGACCTTAGTCCAGGACCAAGTCCTGAACCATGGTAGAAAACCTGGCCGAGAGTTCCCAAAAGTATTGGTCCGGGACTTTGGGTCCGGACCAAGTCCCAAACCACCCCCAGAATTCACCCGTGATTGTTTTTAAGGGTTTAAAAGATGGGGGTTTGAATGGTACTAGTTTTATATGATGTTTAGGTGTTGTTTGGTGACCTTTAAAGGTCCTAAGAAGTGTAAACAAGTTTGAGAAGTGAGTGAGTAAGTTGAGAAACTAAGAACACTTAAGTAAACCGAGATAACGGGAAAACGGGGTAAGTACGGGAGTAGCAAATATGTACCTACCGTAACTCCTTAATATTAATAGAACCATTTGACATATAATCAGTGGTTCAAGAGTAAGACTCGAGGAACAAGGGTGAACCAAGGAACGTGAGAACACCTGGTAAAGTTAACCCCGGAGAAAGGTATGATTTTCTCATGCTCTATATCCTAACTTGGTTACCCGATTTGTGTGCTTGTTTGATTGGGTGATCACCTAACAAGATAAATGCACGAATCGGAATGTTTGCACTTGCTTGTGCTTGTGTTGTATTATTGCTTGTTGGATTATTAATTGAACTTAAGTTTGTATAATTCATGAAATGTGTATTGTGGATGAATTGCTTGAGTGTGAATGAGCGTAGTAGTGCGACTCATAGTTGAGTCTTGTTTGAGTAGTGACTCGTAGGATGAGTCTTGTGCGAAATAATAAAATGGGGAAACCCTCTAAAACTATCGAACCGAGAAACGATAACACAAACCACGCACTCACTAGCACGTGAGAGAATTATACGAGAATTTAGTAAACTCCTTATAACGGTTAGAGAACCGAATTGATTTAATCCACACAACAAATAATGGTGGAAGTTTATGAGTAACCTCTATCTAGAGGATTAATAATTGTTCAACATATGAACCTTAAGTAAAGTAAAGCATGGTAAGGGATCACCAAACCCCTTAGAGATATAGAGGAACCCCAATGAAAGGAACCGACTAAAACGAACAATGTCATGAACATGAGAGTATTCGATAAGTGGGGTGAAACCTTAAATCTTAGAATGCTAGACATTGAGGAATTCCCTAAGCCAATAGATGTTATCGAGAGAGATACCTCTTGGCTAAACCATGAGATTATGAAATGACTCTAAGAGAGGAGTTTTGGGAATTTGAGTAGTCCGGTAGAGAAGTGGGCATTGGTGAACTTGAGGAGCTAAATGCATAGCTCCTTTTGTATTTGTAAGCCCGGTGGTGGGTCTTGTGTGTGAACCTGCCCGGAGGTCGTGGCTAAGACTTAAATGATGCCTTTGAGTATTGAGTATTGATTTGAGAACCTGAGTATTGAGTATTGAGGATTGAGCATGTGAGTATTGAGTATTACGTTGAGACTTGAGAGAGTTGAGTTGTAATTTGGGTATTGAGTTTGAGATTGAGAGTAAGAGAATTTGAGTAAGTGTAACCCAAGTGAGTGGGTGACAATGTAGATTGAATTGAGGCATAGTGAGGTATAACCCTCAAAGCCTAAGTATGCAACAAATTAAACTAACCTCTTGATGTGTGTGTTAGTGTTTGTGTTCAATGCTGAACCTTGATTGTGTGAATGTACATATATAATGTATGTTATATGCATGTTGATTGTAATAAAATGAATCACATGCTCTCGACCAAATAGTCGGCGTACCCTCGCTAGTACGCGGGGTATGTGAATTTCATATGCAACAATTTTACTGAGCCCCTAGGGGCATCGTTTTTATTTTCCAGGTACAATGAAGCCGATCACCATTCGAGAGTATGACGGGGTTGCTATGTAAGCATGGGTAGTGAATAGTGAAGGTTGTATTCATTTGAAATGTTGATTTGTAAGCCGAATTGTTACCGGTAACTTGATGATTGTAGAAACTCGGTATAGTAATGAATGGAGGTTTTATTTGTATAATATGGGATTGAAGTTGTATTTGGTTGAGATTGATTAAGTAATGGAAGTAACGTTTGAAAAGTGTACTCGGTATAAGACCCATCAGACCGATATTGTATTTTGATTATTGTAATTGAGTTTGGATTGGCCTTGTTAGTCACGTGGGTGACTAACGGCATTGTTTCACCCCCGGTTGTGTTGGAATTTCCGCTGCTTGTGTATTGGTAATGGAGACGGGTTAAAGGTTAATTGTGTGATTACCGGTAGGGGTGTTACAATGGATTCCACCCTATTAGATAAGTAAAAAAAAATAAAAAAATTGCTACAATGGTGTGGAATCCACAGTAATTCTCTTTCATCGTTGTTTGTATAAGCAACGCTCTACAATTAAGTTAATGCTATTGGCCATAACGTTCCAACATTAATAAAAATGAATTTAAATCCTAATATATCTTCAAAGTAAAATTTATGGATGGCAAGGGAGACAATTTAAGAAACTCTATCATTGTACAGATGCCTTACATTATAAACTAATATATTTTGTTGACATGACACCTAAAAAGAAGCTAAGAAACTCTTCACCATTGTGGATGCCCTTAGGCACCTAGCTAGTACAGGTACTTTATATGTGACTGGCATTAACTTTTCAGTATCGGATATTCCTTATTATTGGATATTCGATCATTATATATGCAGTACAATCAAGTGTTATGATAATAATACCAAAACCATTATAAAAATGCTTCATCCTTAATTAATATATGTTTGTAATACCCCAACCCGAAATCCAATAAACTGAACGGCGATCACTCCCGAATAAAATACATCTGCAGCGGAAATAAATACAACAACCGGGCGGTATTACAATGCCGTTGGCCACCCTTGTGACCAACAAGGCTAAGTCCAAATACAATCCTCAAATGTCACGGTCTGGAATACAGATACAACCCGAGATACTAGGAATCAAACTCAAAGCAAAATACTGAAATAAAATAATTAACTAATAGTAGACTCCCAAAGCTTGGTCTACCCCACCTACACTCAGTGCGGTGATCTCCTCAACTTCAGGTACCTGAAAAATGGGGGTGCCCCCAAAGGGGCTCAGCAAACAATGCTGGTATGGAAAACGTGCAGCCCATCGTCTACCGGGCCACACCAACTACTTTGTCGAACACATGCAGTTCATTTTTATAAAGCTGTAAACAAGCATAGTCTGATAATAACAAGTATCCATACAAGGACAATAATGTCACATAGAACAAGACACAGAAGGTCGAGTTAGCTGAACTGAAATTCTTTACTGATAGTCGGTCCACACAATGGGACTGACCGTTATAACTGAATGTCTGAAATAGTGGAGGTATAGTGACCTCGTTATAAAGAAAGGTTGGGTATAAAAACCCCAGGAGATAACGTAGTTAAACCCTGAACTGAATGGCGTGGGAAATAAGAACCCACTAGAGGAATAAAGTCTTCCTCGAACTGAAGGGCATTTGAATCCCGGAAGGAATAAAGTCTTCCTCCCAACTGAATGTTCCATCGCGACGTAGTAGGAGACGACCTGAGACAGGTACAACTCCCGTAGCATGCATGGCCAGATCCAACTGGGCTCCTCGTTCTCGAAGTATATATTTGTTGTGTCATATAAGACATTAAACAAAAACAATGTGTATTGTCAATTATCACGTTTAGGATAATGACGTTTGTTATAAAGTGAAGTTAGTGAGAGACTTGGGTACAAGTCCTCGGTATACTGAAACACAGGTATTTAATCCACTGGTATAGTAGTGTTTGTATGCGTGGGACATACACGATGTAGTCAGCAACATTCACGCACATAAAATAATACCACAGTGTGCAAGAGTAAAACAACAGTTTACATTAATTATCTTGGTCGTTATTTCAAACAACAGATAGCACACAAGCCGGTGTAATCCGTTAGAAAACAGGTTGCAAGAATCCCATACCGTTCACCGTAGACTGTACTCGTTTAATTCCCGGTCAACGTCTGGTCAAACAGAGTCCTAGAATAGGATTGACTGAGAGGGTTAATTTATGTTACCCTTATATAATAATTCTATTGGATCATTTAACAAATCTCGTATTTGTTATTTCATGTGAAGTTTATTTCTTTTAATTACCTCATGATTTAATGTATAACTTATTTGTTATTCCTTTTGATTTATTTATACATCCTTTAATGCACATATGTGTTCATTGCATTTGTTGTTTATTTTATTTGTCTAGGTGACATAACAACTTATAATTTCTTAACTATATTTATAGTCATACGTAGACATAAAATTCTTATAGTTTTATCATTCTCCTTTTAAACCATAAATAATATTTATTGTTTATCTTTTAATTCCTTATAACCATGTAAGCCATAGTTTTAATTCCATAATTCCTTTAATCAAAATTCTTTCTTCTAAATTCCTCCAAATATCCATGTAGGACCTATATTTATTTTAATCTAAATTCTTACTCTTATATTTCGGTTATTTACAAAACAACCACATAAATTCATAAACTTTATATTAAATTCTAATCTCTTTATATTATAGAGTTTTAATTTCTTATTTAGCTAAATTACAAAGCCATCCCTAATATTTTGGTATATAGCTTTTTAAATATTATAACTCTCAAAAATTACAACTTAGCCCCTTAAATTCTCGGCTTTAATAATTTATTTCTTATAATTACAATCTAACCACAAAATCTTATAACTTTTTCACAATGTCATGTAAACTATAGTTTTAATTTTAATTCTCCATAAATGCCGAATATATATTTATAAATTCCTAAATTACCAAACTAACCCCAAAGAATTCGGCTTTGGTCTTGAACTTTCCATTAATTACATTTTCACCCCAAAACTTTCTATTAGTTACTTAATAAGTTATAAACTATAGTCTAAATATTTAATCCCTTAAAATTTCGAAAGTGAACCTAATAATTCTCTTAATTATGAATTCGCCCACTAATAAATTATAAACTTTCATAACAACTTTTATAAATTACATAATAGCCCAAAACTTTATAAAAAGTGATTTCAAAGCTTGTTTAAATTATCTAAAATTCTTAAACTTAATTCCTAACCTTATATTATATTATAATTACACCAAACAGCCCTTTAGCTCTCGGTTTTTAATATAAGTACACTAAACTTTGTAAAAATTACATTTAATCCACATAACTTAATTAATTAGTCATTTAGACACTAAAAGAATATTTTTAACTCACCAAACTTTATGATATAAGTTTATATACCTAAGTAGATCATTAATACCTATTTAACACTTAGGTAATTCGGCCATATTTATTTAGTGACCATATAGTATATAAAAGTGGATTTATATGTCATAATAAATGTACATAAATTCATATGAGTCATATAACTCATGTAAAAATTATTGTAATGTCTTATATAAATTCTAAGCTCAAAATAAAGCATTTTTGCCTAAGACTTTTCGGCCTAAATTTATTTGTAACATAAATGAATTTTGTGACACAAAAATGTGTCTTAAGGTAAATATTTTCTATATATGTTATAGTTTATATTTTTGGCATATAAAACCATATAATTTCGGTATTAATAAACCTAGGAGGTGTACATAATTTTTGTACAATTTTTAGAAGCTTAACAAAGCTTAAATATAAAGATTAATTAGTAAACTTACTTCTTAACAAGGTGGTTAGTGCTTGAATCTCTTGAATCTCCAAGCTTTCTCCAAGGTAATATAGATGCTCCACTTCGGTTATATGCAAGTGGTGAAGGAGTTTTAGGAGTTAGATCTTGAATAAAGATCTTAAGTAGATTTGTAAGTATTTTTACAAGAGTTTACCTTAGATTTTTCTCCTTATGAATTCGGCACTCCTAAGGTAGATGAAGAACAAGGTTTCCTTCATGAAAATGAAGAAGGAAAGAACCTTAGAAGAAGTAGAACTTGGTTACACATAAAAATGTGCTTTAAGGATTTTCAAGCATTAAAACTACCTTAAGATAACCTTGAGATGCTCCTTGGTTTAATGTTGGTTTGGACAATCTCCTTGGAGAACTAAGTGAAGCCGAACACACCTTGTTATGCTAGGAAGAGTTTTGCTTCAAGACTTGCCAAGAAATGCAAGGAATTTACCTTAAAGATGAAGATAGAAGTTAAAACTCCATTAATGGACTTAAGAGCTTCAAAGGAAGAAGATGAAGCTAGAAGAGAGAGGAGAGAGCTTACCAAACCGTGCAAGAATTGTGCAAGGAGGGAAATGAAGCTCACTCACGTAAATGAAAGAAGCATTTGGAAATTGATTTTGTTTTGTCAAATTTTTAATGTCAATTGACAATTCTTTTTCCTTAGTTTATTACCTTGATTATTGGCTCAATAAATGCCTCCTTTCCAGCATGAAAACCGGCCATGTGGTGTGACTAAGCAAGAGTTGGAAGGACAATTATTTTGGCTAGAAGACAAGGTAAGAAAAGGTGAGTATATTCCTTTGATTTTTCAATGCTACTTGGCTTGTCTTCTTCTTCATGTGGAGTCACGAAATGGAGGTCTGAATGGGGTTCAAAAACCGGCCATGAAGAGCCAAGGAAGAAGCTTGGAAGGTCACTTAGTTATTAAGAAAGCAAAAGAAGAGAATCTAGATCTACTTTTTGCTTTTAAGCATTTTTTGTATCTAGCTCACATGGCCTTATTCCTAAGCATTATTTCGACAGCTCTCTGGTCCATTAAGACCTACATACTTTGACATTAAGTAATATAACACATGGGATGATGAGTCATCATGTTTTAAGCCTTTTATAAATTTTTAAAGCAAATTTTATACTAGTTTTTGCCCTTAAAATCGGCCCCTATAGAGAGCCTTGTTGACTAGTCACACCAACTGATTTAGAAGGTCATTTTAACCCTTTTTAAGATTACCAATTCGTGGCATGTCAAAAACTACAAGGTAATTGCGTAAAACGCATTTTCGTGACACCCGAAGGTGTGTTTTTGTGCTCTAAGGAAATTTTGGGAAACCAATTGTTTTATGAGTTCCAAGTGTTTAAACACTTATTATAGTAAATAAACATATACTAAGATGTTACATTGAGTTATATGGGGTTATATCAACCCGTGACATAATTTACGGGCCATCGGGACACTCCCGGGCCAAAAAGGAGCGCTAAGAAATCCTCCTTTGGTTTTTGCTGAATTTTGATGAACCACTTCGTGGGTTATCTTTAGAATGGTAAATAATGATATTAGGAACTCTAGGAATTAATTTTATAGGAGTTCGTGCCACCTCGGCACTCCTCCGAGCTTTTCTTGCTTTAAGGGGCGCGCGTGAGCACTCCCGAGCGTTTTGCGTATTTGACTGAATATAGCTTAGGGAATATATTTATATATTCATATAATGAGTGTATGACCATTTGGTTTGAGTTTTAGAAGGTCATACAAGGTCATGCTTGATCACATGTTTCTAAGGCGTTTTAGCGTTTATGGTGAAACGACTATTTTTACGTAACGTTTTCATGCATGGGTTTGCATGCGTACGTGAACTGATTTATGTTTGGATTATATTCCAATAAATAATGATTTAATAATATTATTTAGATTTAGGGTATTTCAATGTTCCTTTAGCATTTGAATCTTGTTTAAAAATATAAGGTATTTTTTTGGAATAAATGGATATGTGTATATATATATTAAAATATCAAGAAGAGAGCAATGGTAACGTTAGATACATCGGAGCCTTATTTATCTGATATCTAAATGGTGCATCTCGCCTAGGGGAAGGTGGATGTACAAAAGCCCTCCCTAGGGGTGAACAAGAATAGCCTAGAGCTAGTAGAAAGATAATCCCCAGCTACTGAACAAAAGCAGTGTGAAGCTGACCAAAAAAATAGGATGTACAGCCGATATTAAAAACATGTCACTCCTAGGAGCAGAGCACCCTATCAAACCAGTCGAAGTCTGCGCTGGAACGTTTCATCTTAGTCCATATGATGCCTTTAGTAGCAGCTTTGATGTCAGCACTAGCGAGGGTGGGGTCTCTGGATAGGTTGGCCATAGCGCGCTTGCACCTTTCTATCCAGATATGATAGATAACGTTGGCTATTGTAGCTCTTTTCACAAGGTCGATCGGTCGATTCCTCTTGCAGTAGCAAGAGATTCAGGTAGTGCAGCCCCGAAGGCTTCTTCGGTTGGTAGGTATTCCCAGCCAGTCGCATATAGTCCACCAGACCCTACAAGAGTACCTACAATGGAAAAAACGATGGCTGCTTGTCTGTTGAGCACGCTCATAGAGCCAGCATCGGTTAGCAAGACATATGCCCCATGGTTGGAGTCTATCACATGTTTTAAGTCTACCTTTCAGCGTAGCCCACAGGATAAATTTAGCTTTAGAGATAGTCCAACTTTTCGAGCAAACATTGTACCATTCGAAGGTTAGGGGAGGAGTGGAGATGTCCTTATAGAAGGAGCTAACCCTAGGGCGGGCTGGGTAGGAGCTGAAGAGAGAGATGACGTCAATAGTAGAGCCAGATTGCTTCATCCACCAGTCCCTGCCATGAAGGATAGCTTTCCAAGTCCAGGGATCATTAACCTTAGCAGTAGTCATCCAGATGCTGCTAGGGTATGGTAAGAAGAGCTTGTGGATCCATTGAATTCAAAGGCGCTCTGGGTCGTGAGAGTTGGCTGAGTTGGTCTTGAGCATGAAGCACATATTCCATTTGTGGATGTTCTTCAGGCCTAGACCACCATTTTTCTTGGAATTAGTGACGGCGTTCCAGGCCACGGCCGGGGTTGCATTATTGTAGCCTCCCATGACCAAAGGAACGATAGAAGACAATTGATGACTCTTTTGATGATGTTTTTAGGAATAGTAATGCAGGAGGCCCAGAAACCAACAACGCCAAGGAGGGTACTCTGAATAAGGCAGAGTTTACCAGCAAAAGAGAGGGATTTGCTTCCCCGGGATGTGATAGCTTTACGAATGTTGTTAGAGGGGGTTAATGTCAGCGCCTTTAGGTTTCCTAGGAGATATAAAAATACTCTTATTTTTTCTTTTTTTTTGTCTACCACGCGGTTCGCCATATTAGACAACATTCGGATTGGGGATCAGCTCTGGGTGAATAGATTCCAGTCCCCTCCAATAACCGTTGCGGGGGATCGAACCGTGGTTCTCCCTACCAAGTTCTGTCCTAATCAACACTGAATCAACGGGTATTGGTTCTGTTATTTTTACTTTTGATTCTACTATTTAACATATAAGCAATTGTTGTCCAGATATGAAAATAAAACATAGAGAATACATAAGTTGTTTTTTCACTTTTTTTTAATAAGTTTGCAAATTTGAAAAATGACACATATTAAACCGAGGGAGTAACAAAAATACACAAACCAGTAATGATATCGGAGTACGAATTGAATAACATTACGGACATAAATTTGTTTTTTGATAATAATTCATCTATCCATGTAAGTTTTGATCAAGGTAAACACGTCAAAAATATAGTAATTACTATTAGAGTACCGTTTATACAAGAAATCATCTTCTAATAAAATCTTGCCAAAGCAAAAATATTTCTGTTAGATCTTCTTTAATTATTTATCAAGGCGTGCTACTTTAAAAGTTATCAATTATTATGGCGGGCAACCAAGCATTATGATAATGACACCATAACCTATAATGACATCAAATCACTGATGGTTTTTTTTTTTTAAATGTTATATATAGAGATAGAATTAGGAGATTCATTTGCGATCATGAGATCTACTAGTCACTACTTTGAAGCATCACACGTCAATAGTAATAAAATCTGGCAAAAATAAAATATTGATTTTGATAAGATCTTGGCTCATATTTTATATGTGGCGTACAGTCATGCCTTATAATATTGCATCTAGATCTAGGTATCATGATCAGCACGTCGATCGTGCAGCGCGCCCATTCTAGAATTATACGCGGCCTCCTTAATGTGGTAGTCCAGTCAGCAGTTGACTGGACTGTTTTTGCTGACTGGGCTGCCTTTTTATTATATTAACTTTAATTAGTTATAACTTTTAAAATATAAGTCCAAAATGAAAAAAAATATATATCATTTTTCATCTAAATTCAAGCTCTTCAAAACAAGACCAGACATGGATATGTTTTGACAACTTTAAAATTTTATATTTTTTATATGTATATATCTATTCAATATCGACCATACTTGACTCACCAGATACAGTTTAAAATACACCATACAACAATAATAATACACTACAAAACAATAATGATTCATTATCTGTTTTGAAATCGGTATGTTAAAAAAATATATGATTCACTATATAAGATTTAAAATACATCATATAAATAATAATAATACACCACAAAACAACAATAATAATAATAATATGTTACAACAATGATCCATTATTAGTTTCATGTTTGTTATCTAATTCACTACTTGTTAGTTAATAAATCATAATATCAGTTTTAATGAATCATAATATCAAAATTATTGAATCATATCTTCATTTTAGTGTATCATCACAAACATATAAAACTAAAACAATTTAAACAATAATGCAATACAGAACAATATTTGGTATGTATGAAAATACATGATTCACCATATAAGATTTAAATTGCACCATACAATAATAATAATACACTACAAAACAATAATGTTTTTTTATCGGTTCCGAAGTTTGTTATCTAACTCACCACTTATTAGTTAATGAATCATAATATCAATTTTAATGAATCATAATATCAAAGTTAATGAATCATATCATCATTTTAGTGTATCAACGTAAATATATAAAAATAAAAAAATTAAACATTAAGACAAGACAAAACAAATTTGGTATGTACGGAAAATATATGATTCACCATATAAGGTTTAAAATACACCATACAATAATAATACAATACAAATAATAATAATTTTTTATCGGTTTCAAAGTGTGTTATCTAATTTACCACTTATTAGTTAGTAAATCATAATATCAATTTTAATGAATCATAATATCAAAATTAATGAATCATATTATCATGTTAGTGTATCATTATAACATGTAAAAAATAATTTTTTTTAAAGTTGTCAAAACATATTCATGACTGGTCTTATTTTGAAGAGCTCGAATTTAGATGAACAATAATATAATTTTTTTTCATTTTGGACTTATATATTAAAAGTTACAACTAATTAAAGTTAATATACTAAAAAGGTAATCCAGTCAGCAAAACTGTCCAATCAGCTACTGACTGGACTGCCAAATGGACAAGGCTATATTATATTGAGAATGCCAAATCGACAGATTGCACGGTATTCTACACGGACCAGCCGTACAGTAGAATTTGCGATCATGATATGGTCTGTTCAGTATGACTAATGTGAGAAATACAAATTTGTTTTAGGGATAACAGTTTGGTCTGTGCGCATATTTTGTTTAGTCGTGATGACTGAATATACTTAATGTCAAGGACTAAAAATGTCCCGTATGGTTCTGGACCTTTTAATAGTCATTGGATTAAAATAAATAAAATAGATGGTCAAAATTTTATCTTATTCTAACAATTAAATAAGATTGAGTTGATACTATTTAGTACAAATCGGTGGTACTTCTTTACGTATATGGCTGGTATTTAATTATACACATGGTTGGTACATATTTATCCATATGACTGCTACTTATTTATGTACCTGCGTTTTGCTTTTTTATGTTGATGTTCATGGTACTATTTAGTGCAAATTGATGGTACTTCTTTATGCGTGTGGCTGGTGTTTATTTATGCACATGGTTGTACCTTTTTATCCACATGACTGCTACTTATTTATGCACATGTGTTTTACTTTTTTATGTTGATGTTCATGGTACTATTTAGTGCAAATTGGTGGTACTTCTTTATGCATGTGGTTGGTATTTATTTATGCACATGAGTGATACCTATTTATCCACATGACTGCTACTTATTTATGTACATGATTGGTACTTATTTATGTTATAGCCGGTGCGTCTTTCTACTTGTGACTGGTACTTCTTTCCATGTGACTGGTACATGTTTCTAGAATTCGCTAGTTCTTAGTTCTGCATGTGGCTGGTATTAACCAAATATGGTGTTGGTAACAATAATATCCATTAAGATATTGGTATTCATTTAGAGTATACAAGATAAAGTACACGGACAACAACAATACCAAACACCATTGTAACACCCCATCTCTTAAATCCATTCTCAACTCATAAACCTCCAACCAATTATATTAACAACACAGCGGAATTCTTACAACAACTGGTGTTACCGCCGTCTGTCACCCACGTGACTAACTAGGCATACTAAATACTCCAAAATCAAGCTACGGTCTGATGGACCCGAATATACCGAACATTAGTATACTAAAATCTTAACCAAATACATGTTCTTAACCCAAGTAGCTCATATCCTAATACATCATACTAACACCTCATCCATTTACTAAATGAGTGTACATGCACAACTCGTGTAACAAAAGTAAAAAATCCCGAAGTACTTCTACCCGATCCTACTCTCAGGACGGTCGTCTTCCGTCATTCACCTGCAAAATTTAAACAGTTGCCCCCGAGGGGGTTAGCACCTTTGCTGGTACGATTCTCTATTAGCCCCCAAGCTAACGGGGCTATGATGACTAATTTTCGATAGCATCAAGTTGATTAGATACACAACATAAATAAGAAGTGCAATAAACAACAAGCCATATACGAACAAACACAGTTCACACACAATGAACGACTTAAAAGCGTTCCCTTAATTAGTGAGTTAATCATTTAACTCCTTAAAGTTATTATTCCTCTGAATCTCAGTCCATACTTATCTTACTTTAGTCTTAATCCTTATCTTAGTCTCAAAATACCAACCATTCTTTAATTAGAATTGGTTGTATCTTATCTCAATCAAGACAACCGTTCTTAAATTAGAATGGTTGCTCCTTAATTCATTGTTTATCTTGTCGGGTCATAAGTAGCCCTAACCAATGAGTTATCAGCTCCATTGATTTACATAAACAATATTTGTTAGAAATAGTTGGGATTTAGGTAGATCCCACCACATCATCTCAGTAATGCCTCCCACCTCGAAAAGAAATCGAGGTGACCGAGTCTTTATGTCGACTCTAGGCGACGAGTCCGAAGACAAGACATATTTGGAAGTCAGAACCTGATAAGGATACCAACCTCCTACTTAACACATGCATGACCGAACCATTTCGGATTCCTCACTCCCCCCAAGTTCTAGTTAGTAGAAGTCTCAAAGTCAATATTTGTTAGTTAACCACTTTCAGTTACTAATAAAACAATATTTGTGAGTGTTCCTTATTCTCACACAATCTTTACTAAACATTGTTAGTAAGTTCTCAAGGTAAGTTGTGTTAGTGCATCACAATCACACAACAAACATAAAATCCCGGTTGCATGCTTTATCTTCTTTAGTCGGCACACATAAACAACTAGCACACATGTAACACCCCTTCTCCATAATCACGTAATAATCTCTCACGTGGCAATAAATAAAACGTCTTACAGCGGAAGAATAAATAATAATAACAATACTCACTCGCCCATGCGAGCAACGAAGCCAAACTACATCCAACTTCTAACATAAACAAACTGCTAACCACCGTGATAACGAGAAACTCCTATACATCATACTAAGTCCATAAATCATAAACATCGACAAGTGAGCGTCTACCCAAATCCCAAATATACATAATCTTACCATAATAAAATTCACCATCTTCATTGTTATACAAATAAACTCCATGTGCGGTAATTAAAGTAAACTCTAATTACCCTGTTCCCGCACTTCGGCTTCGGCGATAATCAACAACCTGCATATGGTGTAGTATCAGCGATAGACGCTGAGTATGTCAGGCCTGGACCCTAATGGTCACTTAGTCATTTTAACCATCTTATTATTAGATTGGTTTTATGCCTTTCCATTTTACAGTTTATAAACAATACTGTAATATACATGTATAATATACATAATCCTCCATTCAAATAATTATAAATATTCAACCATCCATCCAATCCAAACATTCATTAAATATCTCAACCAACAGTTGTATATCGAACGTATCGAATAATCACAATATAATGTACAATGTACAATCGCCGTAGCGTACAGTTTATAATGTACAATGTACAATCGCCGTAGCGTACAGTTTCCATAGTTAATTTAATTTGGCCTTTAAGGCCCCATCCAAACCATGTTTAATTTAATACCAGTTGGGCGTCATGTTGAGACAACCCGATAACCTCACCATGGACAGTAGTCCTCTCGTACAAACAAAGGTGCTCATTTCGCCAGAGGTCCGGAGGCCCCTGACTATTCTCTTATGTCTCGTAAGACGTCCATATAAAGGCCATAGCCACCTGAACCACGATCCAATTAGGGCTCGTATGGGTATAACCTGGAGCGGAACCCAATCGGGTACCCCTCAGTGATCACAACTGCGCAACCAGATAGTTCGTAAACTATACTGGATTCCTCACCTCAATCTCACACCATCTCTCTCTCATAATGTTTAAGATCTGCTCTTAGTCTTATGGAGAGTATAATTTATTAACCAGCGGCCCAATGGGTCACGCATACCTAGAAAGAATCTAGGTTATATTCATGTTCGAGATCCATGCTCTAGAGACCGACAATGTCGTGACTCATACCTAAGTGTTTTACTTAGGTTCCCATATACTTAATATTAATACTATGGTATTATATCAAGTAACCGTCTTGTCATCACAATAACGTATATGTATGTTTATATAAGTCGATCTATAGTCGACGTAGTGTTAGTCCCGTGGGACGCTTGTGCATAAATAATTAATGCAGTAGCACACAATCACATACATGTATCCAAAACACTTAACACACAAGTGATATCAACCAAATCCGAGCCCAAGGAGTTTCCTTAGGACAACTCGGATCAAACCCCTTTGCATACCGTTCACCAAGACCTAGGATGCGCAGTGTAGACCACTAGCTCGTCAAGCGTCCTCGTCTGAAGTATGATCTAAACGGTAATAAACTATAAGTCAGTCTCCATGACTAACTACATCCAGTATTTCCGAATAACAAGTAACCCCGACAGTTCATCCCCGTTTTCTACAGTTATTTGTTACGGGTTTCTCTAAACCGGTCGGCCTTGTTACTAAAACTCGTATGTCAAAACATTTCGACTGTTAAGTTTAATTCATTATATTTCTTTAATCTTATCCACCATTAATATAGGTACATAGCCTATAGTTGCATGTATGCATGCAGTATTATATTGTATTATTTTCCCACCATCCATTATAATACATTGTATTATATACTCCATTACCTTTAGCAAATAATATTTGCACCCAAAAACTTATACCTTATAGTTCGTAACTACTTTTGTAATAACCACCACCATTATATTATATGGTTTCCAACCATAATAGAGATATATATGCATCCTTATATACATTATTCTTGTGTATGTATATATTTACCACGTAGGTAATTTTCATGAGTTATTAACTCTTATATTATATGTTACATTTTATCATCTTATATTAGATGATTATTCCCATTAGTTGTATTATATTGTACAACTTATATTAAGATTATTATCCTAATATTATGTAACATTTTATGTTGTATATTTACAACTCCTAAGGTTTATTCAATAAATACCTTAGTTTATAAATCTCATTTATTTATAGTTTGTCACATTATTTAATGTGAATATCCTTCCTTATATTAATTCCATCTAAACCATATAATTGTTATAACATTTATAACATTATAGACCTTAGTCTAAAATTCATTTTCCAACCTTTAATGTTTCGGTACAGCCCTTGAATTTATTTAAATTCTATTTTGACCACATAACATTATGTAATGTTATACCATATACTAATATCATATAATATGATATTTTTATTCCCTTTAATTTATAACCTATAGTCTTTGTACAAAACTATTATATATTGCCGCATAGGCACATATATTAAACCTTATTCTTTTTCATAAACCATAGTTTCCTTTATTTACAAAATCACCCCATTATTTATACCATGTTATATATACCATTTAATATAACATTTCTAACTTATAAAAAGGGTCTAACCTATGGTTATTTTTTTGTAAATTCCAAACAAACCTTGTTCTATTTTATAATTGCCATTTGGCCCTATTTATAACATATAGTTTTATGATATCATTAAAACTATATATTATACATATATCTTAATAAATACCCTTATATTATTCTAAAAATCACCAAATCCCAACAAAGTGTTATAATTACCTTATTAACCCACATACTTTCGGTATTTGTTATACCACCACATATATTTCTCCAAAGTGTCATAATGACATAATAACTATATATTATACATATATAGTTTATTTTAATTCCAAAATCAACCCAATAAATTCCTAAAAATTCCTAATAGCCCATGGGTGTTTATAATACCATTATACACCCTTTATTTTCAGAAATAACATATATACCACATATGTTATAAAATTGTTACGATAAAATACTTATCTTATTATAAAATTTTAAATAAGATATCTAACTTATTTAATTTGGTCAAAACCAAGCATATGGTCAAGGTTGACCACCTTAATATTTCCTTGACCATTAATAACCATATATTACGGTTTATACCTATATCTTTTCAAAAATTACCATTTAACCCCAAAACTTTATATAATCTTATAATTTTTATATATACTCCTTTAAACCTCCAATTTTCGGCTATATTCTTTTATAGCCCCCAAATTTAATTTAATTACACCTAAGACCCCAATTCCTTGCGGTAATAATTATATATCACCTAAACTTAATTAAAAGCTTATAAATGCATAAATAAAATGGCCTAAAGTACATGGCCTTATTACAAACATTAGCTTATTAAATGAATTACACATAAATGCCCATAAAAGCCTTAAACTCTTGGCCTTACACCAATATTTTCCTTATTTACCAATTTTCCACATAATGTCTTAAATTTGACAATTATGCTTATTAATTAGTTATAAAATTTATTAAACCATTCCTTAATCACCTAAGGTCAAAATAAGACCTTAATACCTTGTTCACTCATGGCACATATTATACAAATATGTATAAGCACATATTAATATACCAAGTGATGGTTTAAGTGATTTATACCTTGTCTTTGCCTAGTATATGCCTTGTTTGGCCACGGCTGATTGGAGATAATATTTCTACAGCTTAGTTTACATGTTTTCAAACAGCAATTAAGGCATGATTAATATCCAAGCAAGATCTAACCATAAGAAGTGTTTAATGTCAATTTCAAGGTAGAATTTACCTTTGAATACCAAGGCAAGAACAAGTGCTCTTCGGCCTATATTTACATAAGTTAAAGAGCATGAAAAGAGCTACTAAAACCAAGCTTTAAACTGGTATAACTCAGATTAGAAGATGGCTAATTTTTACCTTGTTTAAAGTGCCTAAAATGGTGTTTCTGGCTTGGATCTGGCTATACCTTGAAGCTCTTGATATACCAACTGAATAAGTATGTTAAGATGAAGATAATAAGTCTAGGAACAAAGTTTCACAGCCGAATTTGAAGGGAATCAAAAGATATGAGTTTAAAGCCCATTTTTATACCTTAAGAACAAGATTAGCTTTCTCCACCTTCTTCCCTTGTTAATGCCGAGATATACCCTCCATGTAACCTCCAAAACATCCTAAGAACATTGATGGAGATGTTTGGTGCTTTGCTCCATTGAAAGAGGTAAGAATTGTGAAGAAAATGAACATTTATTAGCTTAATAAGCTTACCTATGTATCAAAGTGTTCTTCTCTGTTCTTGGTGACTTACCCACGTTTTTGGAGAAGCAAAGAGAGGTTTGGAGCTGCTGGTGTCGGCAGGTAAGAAGGCAAATGAAGAAAGTAGCCTAATTAAGCTTATAAGTTAATTTAGTTTACTTTATGAAAAGTAATTCGATGACTCATCATAACAGCTGGTTAATTGATTGCAAATTGATGAATGAGTGGGCATGACAGCCTGGTGAAGTCGGCAGCCTCTAACTAAGGTAATGGGTGAGCTTGACCTTGGTCAATGGTAAGTTAAGTAACTTAGGTGTTATTTTTGGGTACTATTCATACTAAATTGTCAATTTTGATTTTTAATTTTCAAACTATGATTTAGACTTTAAAATATAGTCTATCATGTCACATTAATATTATAAATGATATACTCCAGTCTTTAAAATGACAAAAAGTCATTATCTTAGAGCTCATACACAAAAAACATGCTTTAAGGAATTTTAGTGCACATTTTGAGTCGCAGGGTGTTTCTGAGCTCTGTTTTCTTTGAGAACAGTTTTGTTCTGTTCCTTACATGATATTTGATCATGGTATTCAATTTTATATCATTTAGAGGTCATTACACCTTTAAGGTTTACTTAGAGCACATTTTTGCCCTACTTGACCTTGAAGCATGAAAATGCTTGTTCTTTGTGTTGGAGTGTTGTCCAACAATTATAATACATTTAGTTATGTGTTAATAAGCTTAGAACAGATTTTTAGGTCCTAAGTAGTTCATTTGGGTATTTATTTACCCTAAACAGTCAAAGGGTGCAATACCTTGCTTTGTGTTGACCACTATTGTTCTCAGTTGACTTTTAAGGCATGTTTAGGCCTTAATCAATGTGATTAGATGTTTAATCCATGTTTTATTAGTTTGGGGTATTTCAACACAAGCCGAGGGACACCTCGTTAGCAAGCAGGCTACAAGAAAAGCATACCTTTCACCATAGTTTTACTTTTACCGGGGCAACTCTTGTTCCTCAGTTCACACTTCTCCCTCTGATAATGTTTCAAACATTGATATTAATATAAAGCTTATATGTTACGTAACTTACTACTCCCGTACTTACCTCATTGTCCCGTTATCCTTAGTTTTACTTAAGCGTCAATTTTAAGATCTTACTTCTCACTCACTTCTAGCACATGTTTATACTTCTTTGGACCTTTACAAGTCACCAAACAACTCCTAAACATCAACCAAAACCAATACTAATCAATCCCCCACCTTTTGGACACTTTAAAACACTCACGGTGCATTTCTGGGGTGGTCCGGGACTTGGTCCGTACCCTAAGTTTCGGACCAATGGTTCTCATAACTCTCGGCCAATATTTGATGGTGGTCCGGGACCTTGTCCCCATCTTAAGTCCCGGACCAAGGTGAGCATGGTACTCTCGGCATAAATTAAAGGGTGGTCCGGGACTTGGTCCAAGGACCAAGTCCCGGACCCTGCTAAAACCTGCTACTAAGGTAAATTTTCAACTCCTAATCAACCCTTAATCCACTTTTAATCTTTCCTTATTCATTCCACAAGTTTTCCACATAATTAAACACCTTAAAACATGTTCTAAACCTCCCCAAATCATTGGTCAAACCCCTACTCCAATTCTTGCTCAAGTTCACAAATTTTAATGTTTACATCCTTGCATTATGCACACTTGTGCATTTCTACTTCTTCTCATCATTCCTAACTTGAACATACACATATGCATTACTAATCATACTCTTAACACCTTAACCTTGTTCCTCATCCAACTACACAAACACTTAGCCTTACCCACACCCTTACTCCTTCAACTTGACCATTATAAATTCCTTTTTAAACATTTCCATCTTCTTTACTCAATTTTCTCTTCATTAACATGGTTACACACTCTTACCCATTCCTAAACATTCCATTGACAAGTTACTACATTCTCTTATAGTTTTCACCTAAACTTCTCAAAACAACTTTACAACATTCTCCTACAAAATTTTGCTCCATTCAACACATGTCTTATATCTCAACTATGGTGTGTTAATCCACCCATTCAACCTCAAACTCTTCCTAATAAACACTAGGTCATCCTAATCCACAAGAACACTTTAGTTTAGTCATTTCTACCAAAACCTCCTTTAGTGCTTCCTAGCACAACCTAGGTCATAACACTCACAACTACCACTTAAAGCACTTGGTTTCCACTAAAATTGCCATAGCTTCTCTAGTATATTACCATGCCCAAACACATAGTGTTTCATCCCTTAACAACTCAAGACAATCCAATCCTCAATGGATGTTTTCAAAACACCAATTACACTCATATACATTAATTCACATTACATTGCATAAACCTTAAATTGCATAGCACTAAGGCTCTTAAATGACATGGCTCTTAGGCCCTTAAATGACATGGCTCTTAGGACCTTAAATGAAAAGAATTTAAACACTAAATTTCCCACATATATTTGCCTTCAACCTGCAATTACACTCACAAGTCTCATAGTAGTCATGATGCTCTTAAAATCCATCTTAAGCTTATCTTAATAAATCTTTTCCCATAGGCTCCTAAATCACAAGCTCACAAGCTTGTTTAAATTCTCTTCCTTAGTTATATAACCCATTACATAATGTAAGCTTTAAGTTAGATTTAGTACTTATCTCAATACCACCCCTTAAACAATAAAACACCTTAAAGTAAGTTATTTTCCTTATTTTTAAGCTTTTCTCTCAACTTCCTCCTTAGGTTTTCTTGGATGATTCTTGGCCAACGACTTCAATTCTCTTGCCAATGTTTTAATCCACATCCAAATAATCTAATGAGTAATAAGCATCATGCCTAAACTCATAGAATTCAATCCTTGGTTAAAATATGTCTTAAGGTATTTAAAAATGGATATTTACCTTGGAGTTTCAAGGTGGGCTTGGTATGAATCAATGAGGACCTTGCCTTGCCCTTTAGATATTGGAAACAAGCTAGTTCAAGGTATAAACAAGACCCATGAGAAGGTAATTTTCGGACATGGGTGGAAAGTGAAGGAAAATTTATTTTTCTTTAAGTTTCCTTACTTTAAATGAATGGAGAAGCAAAAGAGCTCTTCAAACTTGATTTTCCTCCTTCAATGGAGTTTCTCCATGGCACCAAAATCAAGCTTTTGCAGATTTGAAAAGAGTGGATGGAAGGCCTTGACTTAACTAAGACAAAGGTGTGCTTAGTTTTTGATTTGGAGCAATATTGTGTGTTTGGTGAGCAATGAAGGTAGAGGAGCCATGGCTGTAGCTTGAATGGTTTTTGGAGCAGAGAGGAAAAGAGGAACATGGTGGGGAAGGTGGGAAATGAAGAAGATAGAAGAGAGAAGAGGTATAAGAAGATATTTGCTTTTAAAAAAGGTAATAGTCATTTCATTCTTTCCTTCTTATTTTCTAGCATGGCTGGCATATGGTGGTGACTCACCATCCTTAAAACCGGCCCCCTTCTCTAAATGAAGATATTTATGGTCTTTGTTGACCAATTAATTAAGCTATGTTGACTAAAGCTTAATTTGGGCACTATTTGGTTACTATTCACAATTAGTGTACATATTTGTGAAATTTTTGGTTTCCCATTTAATTAGGATTCCTAATGTGATACTAAGAAGTACAAAAGTTTATTAAAGTGTAATAATGGGCATTTAGCCACACAAAACCTTCTTCTAAGACAATTTTTCAAAAATGTGCTTTAAGAGTCCTTAAAGCACAATGTGTGTTTAAACATGTTTTTAGCTATGTTTTCTTTGATAATTGATTTAACATGTCCATTAGAATGTTACTAAGGTCTTATATTGATATTTGGGTGCTAATCCAAGTTACTCCAAGCTTAAAGCATGTTTTTGCTTTAATTGCCCTTATGCCATTTCCTTGTGTTTTCTTTGGTTTAGATTGTCTACCAATCTTTCTAAGGCATGTTTTAGCCTTATCACATCATAAATTTATGTTTACTTATCATACTTAGGTTGGGCGTATTTCAATCTACCCCACTTTAATGAACTTTGTCCCCAAAGTTCCCATGCATCTTATTTTATTAGATCACACGGTTTATCTCATTCCATAGATCATATAGATCATGCTTATATGTATTTAAACTTATTAACTCATTAGGTATGTCATATACTCATACTCAAATATCACACAGCATGGTTAAGCATGTATAGCACTCAAAATTCCCTTTGTTGCATCCTCCCCATGTCACCGGTCAGAAGACGAATGCTCACTAGTCCTCGGCTTCATGAGTGAGTGATGCAAGATATCGCCCACAGGTACCGACTATTGGACGCTTACGCTCTCTGGTCCGCGGTCCTTTGGAAGATTAAAACAATCATATAACTTGTCGTACTCTCTAATGTCAACGGTTCGAAGACAAAGGCACATTCGTTCTCACCGTCATGAGCAAGAATACAAAACCACTCTGTTCTCCCCATGTTACCGGTCCGAAGATAAAGGCTCATGCGTCCTCGGCTTCATGGGCGAGACTCAGTAAAAAGGAAATCCTTTTTACGAGGTCAGGTGAGGAATAATTCCTCTAATTGAAAATACAATCAACTCTAATTCCACCTTTATAATAATGCATCTATTCTTAAGTTGATTAATTGTGACCACTTGTAGGGAGTTTCAGGAATCATTCGACCCTGATGTGATCAAAATCAGTGTTGAACTATCTTTCCACCCTAATTTGTGTTTGGTTTCCCTTGATCTCTAGAAAATCAAGTTTCACCTCCCACGTCAATTTCAAACAATAGTTAATTCACTCATTTCCAATTTTCTATCTTTTAGTCTTTCTATTCGTAATCAATACATCTCCAACGTGTGGACTCAGTCCATCAATCATTCCCAGTTCACCTCTTAGTACTTATCTCGGGACTTTAATTCCTACTAAGTTCTCTATCGTCTCTTACTAGTTCTTACCTCATAGCATTACTATTTCCTATCTCATACTCATATCAAATATTATCTTATAGTGTTATCTTATTCTTATCTCACAAATAGTTTTATATCGACTCATATCTCATATATTCCTTAAGTCTCTTTAATTCTATTCACTAATTCTCTTAACTTGTACTCACACCGGAGTTAACAAGATAGGCACTTAATACGTATGGTATTCGCATCTTCTGTGCGCAATAACCATAATTAATTTTAGAATATACATACACATGTATATGTAAAACAAACCCAATTCTTTTGTGCTGTGCACACCCTAGTTTACGTACTCAGTACATAACATACGCTAAGCGGTTTTTCGCTCTACCCCCCTTAAAATGGATTACGCCCACGTAATCAACATTATATCACACTTGACTTTAGGTTCAAGATGTTTAATTCTCACTAAGCATTCCAGCTTCCATGTCATCCATCTCACCTTATGATCCGATCAGAGTGTCTTAACCGCGTTAATGGCTTAGTCTCTGTATCTAGGATTCTTAATGGTATTTATACCATTTCCTCAACATAGTTTGGCCTAGACTCAAAGGTTCTAAAGCATTCAGTTGATAAGTTATATATTCATCCAACTAGAAGGTGTGTGGTACATCATTCCTTTCATGTTCATTAGATATATGAAACTTTTAAGGTACCGGTCTGCTAGCTTCCACTGCGCAACTCTGATAACCTTAGGCTTTGTTTGTCTTTCTAATCCTTTTATATTATTGTATATCCTTCTCCAGCCTTCTTATAATTTAGTACTAAAGGTCTCTCAATAGACACGTGCTATCTTTATATATACACGGCCTTAATGAGTTGTAGCTTGTCTATCCATTCTCTCTGAAGATCTAACGTTCATACTCATAGTGTGTCTCAAGTGTCTAAGTAGTTCTTTCCAATTGACCTTTGGTCTGAGGATGATTCTTAATCTGAAACTATTGTTTAGTGCTTATTTCGCTTTACAGTTTTATCTTTAACTTCTTAAGACATGTCCTATGTCTGCACTTAATAATCCGTGTTTTTGCACTTCATAATTCTTAATTATTTTCTGTCTGAAATGGGTTCTCTGATTCCTTTGTGTCGTTGGTTCAACTAAGTTCCTTCTCTTCAACTGTTTGTGGTAGTAGCTACTCTTGTCTGATCTTGCGTCGTTGACCGCGGTACGGAGTCGACTACTTCCCGTGTTCCTTACACTACTCGTCTACATGCATGGGGTACCTTACTGGTACATTACTACTTACCCGACTAACTCATAAATGAGTTTGTCAGGCCTGCAAGCCCCTGTGGGGTGCAGTCATCCCACATCTTGTTTAGTATACTCGTAGTGTTCGTCACACGTTTAGCTATTGCTAATTATGAAGTATTCTGTTGTCAATCTCCTCTTTCATTGTTCCATAATAACACTTATTATTCTTCTTGAACTTAATCAAGGGAAATCCATCTAACGTGTTCTTAGATATGGCGTGCTCTAGCTTCTTTCTATATTCTGTACTGACTCGATCTCTTAGTAACCGAGGTCTCTTTCTATAGAGCCTATTATCTTGTTTCTCATGTTTGTTCTAGTAGGAATGCACTTCCAGTTCCTTAAGGAATGGTAGAGTTCTTCCTATGAAATCTTTCACCGCATGGCCTAGACAAATGGCATTAATGCACAGTTCTTCTTCCATCTTATTTCTTACTTATATCAGTCTTAGCTCATAGATCTATTCGCCTCCGTGTTAATACTAGACGGTTTATACATAATGGTCACTCATTTGCACACTATATCTAATTTCATTTATATAGGTATTGTTCTATGGCTTCTACTACCGTGGTAGCTCACCTTTATTCTGTTGCTTATTGATGGTACAACTCCTCAATCATTCATTCCAACGTCTTATCTTATATTCAATCCCTTCTTAGTGTGAACACACTGGGAGTTCTCTAATTTCGGTTATATGGCGGTTGCCGTACTATCTCGTACTATTGTTACTTCTTAATGTGAAGACGTTTTATTTCAATTTCGGGTTCGTAAGTAGGTTAATCTCTCCCACATACCTCCATCATTTATGATGTTTTTTACCAAGTGATTTAACTGGTTACCAAAGAATTCATCCATTGAGTCACAAGCTCTTCTAAGTGTTGGTCACTTTCCATGCCATATTGTGCACTCATAGTGTTTATCTTTGACAATTACTGATTCCTAATCCTGGGTGTTGGATATGAGGTCTATCTATGCAGCCATCCTTATTATTTTTGTGTAACTGGAGTGTTATAAGGTAATTTCGGGGTTTACAGTTTCCATTCTCTAATAAAAGAGTATTTTATCTCTAATAAGTGAATGCCCTTCTTGAGGGGTTTATTCCCACTCATGGCCTCACAACAAGTAGAGGTATCCCCACCCTAAAAGGAATGGTTCGTTCTCCGCCCCTGTCAATAGCATTATCTCAATATTCTCATTGGTGCCCATTTAGCAATATCTTCCACAATTAACTTACAGGTATTGTAACCGTTCATATTTACGAATTATAGTTCGTTCATGGCTTAAATAAGTTCTCTAACAACTTACTGCGCCTCGGGTTCTGGTGTAGCTCACATCCTTAGCCCATAGGCTCTTAGTATCTAATTTTTTTTCTGGGTGCAAGCTGACACTCAGTTCGCTGCCATACTCTTACTCATTATGATCTATCCTCATAAGCTTCAGGTTCTCTAAATTTTTCTCGACCATTAGGTTACATGCTCATGTAGTACCGGATTTCATGGTAAGTTCGTTCAGGTGATACATAGTTAGCTAGTGTTTGTGACAATACCGTCGTTTTCTTAGACTCATGCCTTTTAAATGATTATGGATTGGTTTGTATTAGGCATCTACCTTACGGTGTCTAAGTTGGGCAATTATCCTGGTTACCATGCACTTCCATCTCAATGCTTCGTTCAACATTTGCTGACTACGCCACCCGACAATGGTTGGTCATACTTGGGTGTTAATGAGGTAGGTAAACAATACTAACCTTCATTTATGAGTTTGTTCTGCTCGGCTATGCCGCTCCGTGGTGTACTCCTCGCAGCTTCCCTCTGTCAGGATTGTATGCCTATAATCCTTAGTAGGTTATAGCTTAAGTTCATTTCCTTTATCCCTGTTCCGGGGTTTACCAACATCTTCAAAGAAAAATGGTTGTTACCGGTATTCCTAGTTGTCATCCCTGGGAGTTTTATCCCGTTCTTGTTGAAAGTCATTCCGTCAACTGTCTTCATTGTATCTAGTAATACATTCCTTGTATGTTATTACTTACATAGTGTTTTTCTCTGATCACTGACCAATCTCTTAGGTTCCTGTCTTTGAGGTTCTAGATTGGAGTTCTTACCCGTATTGTCGGTTGTTGCTGTAGTAGGTTGTGCGGTTGCGAAAATTATATCGTTTAGTATTCCGTCCAAGTTCAGCTCCCTGCTGACTAGGTGTTTCGACTCATCTTATCATGGTCAGGCCATCAGGCCTTTCTAAAGTCTCATTCTCCCGTTCTTATGGATTACAATCCGGTATTAATATGTATTACGACAGTAGCGTTCTACTATCTCGCCATGATGGCTTTCCGTGTAGCTTAATCGTGGTAGCACTTGCTACAGCAAGTGCACCATACAAGGTGGGATGTTTGTACTGTGTACATTGGCAGTGATACTTCCTCCTAATCTCCATGTAATTGGTAGTCCTCGGGACTACCTAGATGTTCTTTCGTTTTGGATAACTGACCATCCTGCAGTTTCCTGTTTGTTTGACAGTACAGTCACTTATTAGGGAGTTCCTCTTTCTGAGGGAACCTCTTGTTATTTACTTATGCCTTAATCCTCGCTCTCGTTTCCACATATTATGTCGGGGTTACTAAGTATTAATTCTCCTCTAGGCACTACATCGTAGTCCTGTTCCGGTATACGGTTTGTACGCTTTTTTATCGTCGTCTGCGCTATGTCGGCCAGGTTTGTAACCTTTCTCCTTGTATGGGGTTTGGAGTTCCCGTTTCAGACTGGACTTTCCAGTAGTCTTAATTATCAGGCTATGTATTATCACACTTTTATGCTCCTTCGGACTACTGTCCGGTATTCTTGGTGCTTATCTTTTCCTCTCCATTGCACTCATAGTGCTTTTCTTAACATTGGTATGGCGGAGTATCTCTACTGCGTAGCATGTCGACCCATGTTGCCAGTAATTACCGTTCTCAAAGTGGTAGAATTCCGTTGGCAGCGCCTGTTCCATCATTGCGCCCCAATTGAAACCTCCAAGTTTTTGTAAACTGTTGTATAACGATGTGTTTCTCGTATTGCTTAATGTTAACTAACTGCCAGATCGGGTTTCCACTAGTAAGAGAAGGCTTTCTTCTCTCTGGTGTTTGTTCCCCATTTTCAAAGTTAGGGAAGTGGAGGGTGGGTTTAGGAACTATAGATATCTAGTAAACACCAGGAAGACCTAGCTAACTAACGCACCTCTCGCTCTATCACTTAACCGTTAACCCATATCTCAAATTCTAACTCGGTATCCTCCTAAGTTCAGTAATTCCTGTCACCAGAGCGTAACTACACTCTGATACCACTTTTTGTAACACCCGATCTCTTAAATCCATTCTCAACTCATAAACCTCCTACCAATTATATTAACAACACATCGGAATTCTTAAATAAACTGGTGTTACCGCCGTCACTCACCCACCTGACTAACTAGGCATACTAAATACTCCAAAATCTAGCTACGGTCTGATGGACCCAAATATACTGAACATTAGTATACTAAAATCTTAACCAAATACATGTTCTTAACCCAAGTAGCTCATATCCTAATACATCATACTAACATCTCATCCATTTACTAAACGAGTGTACATGCACAACTCGTGTGACAAAAGTAAAACAACCCGAAGTACTTCTACCCGATCCTACTCTCAGGACGGTCGTCTTCCGTCATTCACCTGCAAAATTTAAACAGTTGCCCCCGAGGGGGTCAGCACCTTTGCTGGTACGATTGTCTTATAGCCCCCAAGCTAACAGGGCTACGACGACTAATTATTGATAGCATGAAGTTGATTAGATACACAACATAAATAAGAAGTGCAATAAACAACAAGCCACATATGAACAAACATAGTTCACACACAATGAACAACTTAAAAGCGTTCCATTAATTAGTGAGTTAATCATTTAACTCCTTAAGTTATTATTCCTCTAAATCTCAGTCCATTCTTATCTTACCTTAGTCTTAATCCTTATCTCAGTCTCAAAATACCAACCGTTCTTTAATTAGTATTGGTTGTATCTTATCTCAACCAAGACAACCGTTCTTAAATTAGAATGGTTGCTCCTTAATTCATTGTTTATCTTGTCGCGTCATAAGTAGCCCTAACCAATGAGTTATCAACTTCATTGATTTACATAAACAATATTTGTTAGAATTAGTTGGGATTTAGGTAGATCCCACCACACTATCTCATTAATTCCTCCCACCTTGAATAGAAATCGAGGTTCCTGAGTCTTTATGTCGACTCTAGGTGACGAGTCCGAAGACAAGACATATTTGGAAGTTGAACCTGATAAGGATACCAACCTCCTACTTAACACATGCATGACCGAGCCATTCCGGATTTCTCACTCCCCCAAGTTCTAGTTAGTAGAAGTCTTAAAGTCAATGTTTGTTAGTTAACCACTTTCGGTTACTAATAAAACAATATTTGGTAGTGTTCCTTATTCTCACACAATCTTTACTAAACATTGTTAGTAAGTTCTCAAGGTAAGTTGTGTTAGTGCATCATAATCACACAACAAACATAAAATTCCTGTTGTACGCTTTATCTTGTTTAGTCGGCACACATAAACAACCAGCACACAAGCCGAGGGACACCTCGTTAGCAAGCAGGGTACAAGAAAACCATACCTTTCACCATGGTTTTACTTTTACCGGGTCACCTCTTGTTCCTCGGTTCACACTTGTCCCTCTGATAATTTATCAAACATTGATATTAATATCAAGCTTATACGGTACGTAACTTACTACTTCTGTACTTACCCCATTGTCCCGTTATCCTTAGTTTTACTTAAGCGTCAATTTTAAGCTCTTACTTCTCACTCACTTCTAGCACATGTGTATACTTCTTAGGACCTTTACAAGTCACCAAACCACTCCTAAACATCAACCAAAACCAATTCTAAACAATCCCCCACCATTAGGACACTTTAAAACACTCACAGTGCATTTCTAGGGGTGGTCCGGGACCTGGGCCGTACCTTAAGTCCCGGACCAATGGTTCTCATAACTCTCGGCCAATATTTGATGATGGTCCGGGACCTTGTCCCCATCTTAAGTCCCGGACCAAGGTGAGCATGGTACTCTTGGCATAAATTAAAGGGTGGTCCGGGACATTGTCCAAGGACCAAGTCCCGGACCCTACTAAAACCTGCTACTAAGGTAAATTTCAACTCCTAATCAACCCTTAATCCACACTTAATCTTTCCCTATTCTATCCACAAGTTTTCCGCATAATTAAACACTTTAAAACATGTTCTAAACCTCCCCAAATCATTGGTCAAACCCCTACTCCAACTCTTGCTCAACTTCACAAATTTTAATGCTTACATCCTTGCATTATGCACACTTGTGCATTTCTACTTCTTCTCATCATTCCTAACTTGAACATACACATATGCATTACTAATCATACTCTTAACACCTTAACCTTGTTCCTCATCCAACTAAACAAACACTTAGCCTTACCCACACCCTTACTCTTTCAGCTTGACCATTCTAGATTCCTTTTTAAACATATCCATCATCTTTACTCAATTTTCTCTCCATTGGCATGGTTGCACACTCTTACCCATTCCTAGACATTCCCTTGGCATGGTTTCACCTGAACTTCTCAAAACAACTTTACAACATTCTCATACGAAATTTTGCTCCATTTAACACATGTCTTATATCTCAGCTGTGGTGGGTTTAATCCACCCAATCAACCTCAAACTCTTCCTAATAAACACTAGGTCATGCTAATCCTCAAGAACACTTTAGTTTATTCATTTCTACCAAAACCTCCTTTAGTGCTTCCTAGCACAACCTAGGTCATAACACTCACAACCACTACTTAAAACACTTGGTTTCCACTAAAAGTTTGCCATAGCTTCTCTAGTATATTATCATGCCCAAACACATAGTGTTTCATCCCTTAACAACTCAAGACAATCCAATCCTCAATGGATGTTCTCAAAACACCAATTACACGCATATACATTTATTCACATTACAATGCATAAACCTTAAATTGTATAGCACTAAGGCTCTTAAATTACATGGCTCTTAGGCCCTTAAATGACAGGGCTCTTAGGACCTTAAATGACAAGAATTTAAACACTGAATTTCCCACATATATTAGCCTTCAACCTGCAATTACACTCACAAGTCTCATAGTAGTCATATTGCTCTTAAAATCCACCTTAAGCTTATCTTAATAAATCATTTTCCATTGGCTCCTTTATCCCAAGTTCACAAGCTTATTTAAATTCTTTTCCTAGGTTATATAACCCATTACATAATGTAAGCTTTAAGCTACATTTAGTACTTATCTTAACACCACCCCTTAAACAATAAAACACCTTAAGGTAAGTTATTTACCTTGTATTTCAAACTTTTCTCTCAACTTCCTCCTTAGGTTTTCTTGGATGATTCTCAGCCAAGGACTTCAATTCTCTTGCCAATGTTCAAATCCACATCCAAATAATCTAATGAGTAATAAGCATCATGCCTAAACTCATAGAATTCAATTCTAGGTTAAAATGTGTCTTAAGGTATTTAAAAATGGATATTTACCTTGGAGTTTCAAGGTGGGCTTGTAATTAATCAATGAGGACCTCCCCTAGCCCTTTAGATATTGGAAACAAGCTAGTTCAAGGCATAAGCAAGACCCCATGAGACTGTAATTTTTGGATATGGGTGGAAAGTGAAGGAAAGTTGATTTTTCTTTAAGTTTCCTTACATTGAATGAATGGAGAAGCAAAAGAGCACTTCAAACATGATTTTCCTCCTTTAATGGAGTTTCTCCATGGCACCAAACTTAAGCTTTTGCAGATTTGAAAAGATAGGATGGAAGGCCTTGACTTAATTAAGACAAAGATGTGCTTAGTTTTTTATTTAGAGCAATATTGTGTGTTTGGTGAGCAATAAAGGTGGTGGAGGAGCCATGGCTGTAGCTTGAACGGTTTTTTGAGCAGAGAGGAGAAGACGAACAAGGTGGGGAAGGTGGGAAATGAAGAAGAGAGGAGAGAGAGGTATAAGAAGATATTTGGTTTTAAAAAAAGGTGATAGTCATTTCCTTCTTTCCTTCTTATTTTCTAACATGGCTGGCGTATGGTGGTGAATCACCATCCTTAAAACCGGGCCCCTCCTCTAAATGAAGATATTTATGGTCTTTGTTGACCAATTAATTAAGCTAAGTTGACTAAAGCTTAATTTGGGCACTATTTGGTTACTACTCATAATTAGTACACATATTTGTGAAATTTTTGGTTTCCCATTGATTTAGGCTTCCTAATGTGATACTAAGTAGCACACAAGTTTATTAAAGTGTAATCATGGGCATTTAGCCACTCAAAACTTTCTTCTAAGACAATATTTAAAAAATGTGCTTTAAGAGTCCTTAAAGCACAATTTGTGTTTAAACTTGTTTTTGAGCTTGGCTTTCATTGGTAATAGATTTAACATGTCCATTAGCATGTTACTAAGGTCTTATAATGATATTTGGGTGCTAATCCAAGTTACTCCAAGCTTAAAGCATGTTTTTGCTTAAATTGCCCTTATAGCGTCTCCTTGTGTTTTATTTGGTTTAGATTGTCTACCAATATTTCTAAGGCATGTTTTAGCCTTATCACATCATAAATTGAAGTTTACTTATCATACTTAGGTTTGGGGTATTTCAACCGTGAATCTCCTAATGAAACACCTAGCACCTATTCAATATGTACCTGTGTATAATGACCATTTACAAAATATAGAAAATTTGTAAAAAAATAAATAAAAGAAAAAGTTCTTTAAAGTAAATATTTTTTTAAAAATGCACATCATGGAAGTTACAAATATGCTACAACAGTTGGAATAAATGAAAAAGTAAAACTTTTTGGAATGAATTATATAATTAATATATATTACTCCTATTTCTAGATGTGAATATATAATTGCATGTATTTAGTATGAATAATCATTAAATAAAAATTGCACCTTAATTATAAAGGTTAGTTAAAATACATCTTCAAAAAGTTACCACCAATTAATATGATTATATTTAAAAATTAATTTATTGGAGTTACCTCAAAATAAGGATCAATCATCATTATTTACTTATTTAAAAACTGCAAATAAATAACAAAAAGTTTACCAGGAAAATTAGGAAACGGTATACAACTAGGATTGAATCCGTTCCCTACACCATCTCTAGTCGAATATAGATACTAATAAGGACTATTAAAAGTCCCTGATTCATCCTGGACTAATTTTAAGCCACTAGATCAAACAACATATCAATGAAAGGTCAAGATTACATCTGCTATAAATTAGATAAATATTTTAAAAAATGATTTTGGTACCATATATCATGGGATTCTCACGTTTGAATACCAAGACTCTTCTTTTCACGATACTAAACTTCCATTCTTCACTCACGGGATATTGTTTAGCTCAAAACCACAAAATACATCCACTGCTCAAACTCTGCCTTATGATTCGGGGTTTCTCATCTGCAAAACCTTGCTACTACCTCTGTTGTTCTACGTTTCTCCATTGCACCTCTCTTCATCAAACCCTAACCTGAGTACTGCACGGATAAATTCCTAGCCGCAGCGGAAATTGCAAGCGTGAAACCTCTTTGTTCATGGGTTGCCTCTTCGTGGCTGTAGCTGAACATCTTGAACCTTATGTCTCCGTTGAACACCCCATCTCTGCGCTCTTGTGGGTGTCGATTTCACTATTTCAACAACAGAGTAATTGCATTCTTCGTGGATGTAGCCGAACACCCTGTGGCGGGTTATTTTTTTATACCGAATTACTGGTATATTGTGATACCCTTCTAATTTGATATTTGGTTAAATTGAACTCTAAACTGGTGGACAATATCATGTCGGAAGGTTGTGTTTATGCAGATACACAGAATTGATGAGTTTGATTAAGTTGCTGAACGGAATATTTGATACCAAGGTACCTAATTGTATCGTCCTATTTTGTTTCGTTATTACAACCACATAGAAATTGAATGGTGGTTGTGGGTGGTACTATCTGATGGTCTTTGCTGGTAATATCTGATGTTGTTTGTGGTATTAGACGGTTGTATAATTGGTATATTTTTACACAATATATAGTAATTTGTTTTTATAGAGGATTATACTGTATTGTTGTGGGTGGTTTTTTTTTTATTTTTCTGTGGGTTTATGCTGATAAAATAATTGGTTTGTTTTGGCTCATGCAATGTTGCAAATGTTACCAGTTAATGCGTGTCTACGGTACTACAAACTTAAAACAATCTTGTACCTTGTTATATGATGTGTGGTGCACTTATGTTATCACGAGGCTAGTACACAATGATGGTTGTGTGTGGTATTATCAGATGGTGGTTGGTGGTATTAGATGGTGGTTGTAATCCCGTGGCAGTTAAGATCCCTCAACTTTTTTGAATATAATACCTGCACTTACAACCTCAAAAGCCGTGAACCAAATTCTTCTTTAGACCACATCCGTTCTCCATTTCTGTATATATCCAATTTTGGAGAAAAAGTACCAACTGTTAATACTCTTTCCGCGCCTTGTCCCCCCTCCAGTATTTCAATTTTAAAAAATTCTACCTCTGACTATATATTCACCAGTGAATACGGCGGCTAACCAACCAAGTCCAGCCAATATTCTTTCCGCTCAGCCTGAATTTGAACAGTCAATCAACCTTTTTGACTCTCCTTTGACCGACATAAAAGGCACATTTATCCCAGAAACTTTAAACCCACTACCAGCAGAGGTGGTTTTTCAAACTTCTCATAATTCTCTCAGTCTCCTCTCCACCAATAAATTTGGAAGTTTTTCTCTCTTCGAGCCTCACTAATTCTAGCTCCATAACTCATTACCACCCCTCCAACCCTGCCACTCCTTTTCCAGCCTCTTCAAGCCCAATCCTAGCTGAAGCTAAAAAGTATTTTGGCCTTTGGTAAATCACTTAATTGTCACTATCCTAATCCAGAAACGTCCATTCCAAAATTTGTCCATATTTTTAGACGAAGCAAGAGGGTTGAGGACAAGATCAGCAGGCAACCAAATGGTAAATCTAATATCATTTCAAAACATCAGAGGCATCAACAGAAAAGAGAAGTGGGCAATGTTACGCGAGAAGTAAAGGAGGCCGGGTCAAGCATAATGGCGGTTCTAGAAACCCACCGATTGCAGCCACGAGATAGGTGGTACTATATTTGGGGACAAGAAAATAATGCAAACACGATAGAAGTCCCCGCATCCGGTCAATCTAAAGGCCTAGTAGTAAACAATATATATTCTTTGTTTATTGCTGTATTATTTTCTGTTGCTTGTTAATGTATTATTTTATTCATTTTCTTGTTGTTGCATTGAAACATCTATCTGTCCTGAATGGTGGTGTTGCATTACTATTTAAATATCATTTGTGTATTGGTTATTTATGTAGATGTTGATGGTATTGTGTAGTAGGAATGTGTGGTATAACTATATGCACGAACCAAGTACTTATATATCCTCATAGTTATTAGATATACAAACATGAGGCTAGTACTTCTTCCTAAATATATATTTACCTTTGGCTGATACCTCTTCCTGTATATGTTTGGTGCTTATTTAACTATGTTTCTGGTACGTCTAAGCCTGTGGTATATATTGTTTGTGTATTTTGGCGTTTTTTTCCATTGCTTGTAAATGTATTCTTTTATACGTTTTCATTTTATTGCATTGAAACATTGATTGTTTCTGAATGGTTGTGTTGCATTACTATGTAAAAATCATTTATGATTTGATTATTTATGTCGATGTCGAGGGAATTTTATAGATTTGTGGATGGTTCTTCTTCATGTATATGTTTGGTGATTGTTTAACTATGTTTCTGGTACATCTGTATACCATTGTTATATTTTTTAATATTTTTTTGTGTGTTGTGGTGCTTTATTCTATATTGATGAAGTTGGTACCATGTGTTGGAATTGGATGGTATTTTGTTATACACAGAGATTTCTCTTCATTATGCATATTTTTGGTACATCTTTCTATCGATGGCTGGTTCTTCTTCCTTCATCACTATGTAGGAACCTTGTGAGTGTTTATTCTACAAGATTTTATGGAGGACACTATGTTCTACACATAACAAATTGTACTTTTTAAAACATTATGCTAGATTTTTTTTACGTGGTTGTTAGTGTTCGTGCACATGTGTAGTACTTATTTATCCATATTACTGGTATATATCTGTACATTTGGCTGGTTCTAATGTGAGTATGTCTTTCTGTTGGGACATCGGAGTGTTGCAGAGATAGTCTTTCACCGTGACAGAGTCAATCACCACTTAACAGACACAAAGAGTAAGCCTCTTCAATAGAGTCCACGCAACAAAGAAAACTTCATAGACTCTCTTGTGCTGTTGCGGAAAATAAGGAGTCAACTCGGAATACCTTAAGCACCACAACGGTCATGAAGTTCTCCCTCAACATCCGAAGATCGCGGCCCAAGTAAGAAGACCACTCAAAGCCGTTGGAAGTTGTCCACTAAGTTAGTTCCGGTATTTTCGGAACTAACTCCTTCGACCTACCGTTGTACTTAGAGTATAAATAAGTTGTGTAATAGTTAGTTTCTTGTGTGCTTTCATTGAGGATTATTTCAGAGCTTAGAGAGAGAAAGAGAATCGCTTTGTAATCCAGAAAGAGAGAGAGAATACGTACCAAATTAGTTAGCGCTCTTAGATAGACTCTGCCTAGGAAGATCCTAGTTTCACTACGCTTACCATTGATCTGATTAGAAAGTGTGTTGGGTGAGTGAGTGAAAAACCGCTAAGTAGATCCCTTCTACTTAGTGGACATTTGTAAGTTATTTTATTTGACCAGGAAATTAAATAACTTATTTGTGTATCTTGCTGAGTTTCACAGAGTCTTTCTCCCCTTTCATCGCTTCGCTTCAATTACCACAAAAGTCTTCCGGCCATTAGTTTAATCATTTAGATTGAGTGCCTCTACATCACAGTGTTTCTTACTTACGAAGGCCATTGAGTCAAACCAACTCTTAGACTCACACCTTTGGTTGGTTTGAGTTAGCCACCATCCTACACGTGGTATCAGAGCCTCGCTTAGGCTAACGGTCAATCAACTAAGCAATGGCAGATCTCTTTGCCAACCAAAACAACAAAATGCACTTCGAGCACCCCAGACTCACCTCCACCAACTACGACCATTGGAAAAACGAGATCGAGCAACACATTGAGTCCGTCAACTCTGAGCTTTGGGAGATAGTCACTGGAGGAGATCTTGCAGTTAATCCAGACCGATCAACATGGACTGCTGCAGATCGCAAAAGGTACGAGCTGAATCGACAAGCATCACGTGCGATATACACTTGCCTGTCCATCCCAGAACAAAGGAGAGTCAATCACTGTAAGTCCGCAAATGAGATATGGACACTCCTTCAAGCTACCCACGAAGGAGTCACTGAACTCAAGAAATGCAAAGCTCAAGAACTCCGAATGGACTATGAAAATTTTCTACAAAAACCCGGTGAGTCACTGGAAGAAGTACTTGATCGTTTCTACTTACTAACTACTACTATGCAGGAAGTTAGCATCTTACCAGATAGAGAGAGTGTCTTGCATAAATTGCTGGACAGTCTCAGAGAAGAATGGGCAGAGACAGTAATCTCCACCAAAGCATGCAAGGACTTATCCAAATGGAGATGTCAAGACCTAGGTTCCTATCTACAATCCGTAGATAAATACAAAAGAATGTTCGAAAGAAGTGTGGTAATACTTCTTCTCCCTCTTCTAGTAAGACTACTACTTTGAATGACCAAGCCTTGCAGGTTAATTCGACTCAGTTAACTCAAGAAGGAGCCTATGTTGCTGATACTCAAATCAGACAAGCCAAGGCTGAGCTGGTGGACATTATTGTTGAGGAAAGTGAGGCTGAGACTATGGAGGACTTTGTCTTCATAGTCAAGAACTTCCGAAAATTCATGCGTAACCAACCTAATCGACAGAGTCGGTCGTTCTCGAACACCTCTAAACAAGTTTTCAATTCTGTCACTTGTTTCAACTGCAATAAACCCGGTCACTTCAAGAAGGACTGTCCTTTACTCAAGAGCCAGTATGGAAAATCTCAAGGGAGATCGCTGATGGCAGCTGTTGGTTGGGGCGATTCAGACTCCGACGATCCAGACACAGAGTCTAGCGGCCTGGTATGCCTCATGGCACACGACACAACGGAATCCATAATTCCAGACAATGAGGTAACTCGTTCTCACCTTGAAACAGACCTTTACCGTATTTCTCCTATGGGATTTATGACTTTAATTGCTAAAATTGTCTCCGAGAACAACTCCCTCAAAGCAAGTCTTACCAGCAAGATAACCGAGCTATCTGAGGAACTCGAAATCTCAAAAGGTCTTATGTATGCCCTAAGAGATGAAGCTGAGGAACACAAAACCATCTCTTGTTCTCTCAGGTTAGATCTACAAGAATCAAGGCGTCATGTTGATTCCCTTCAAAAGGAACTTCATGATACCTTAGAACGAACTCAATTTAGACAGGGTGACCAGAAAGAGTCTCTCACCCTGATCGACTCCCTCAAACAAGACCTCACCATCTTTACTGACAAGTGTGTTCTCTTCAAAATGATCTTAATGCTTCTGAATCCAAAAACATATCCCTGAACACCACTATCAAAAACCTCACTCAAAGACTGAAAGAAAAGGAGCACGCTCTTTCCCTTAAGCCAGTCAAGTTTATCAAACAAGTCACCTCCTCCGAACTACCTGAGTGGGCCAACTCCAAAATCAAAGAAATTAGCCAAGATCGAGATGCTCTTCGCTCTAAGGTAGAACAACTCTCTCACCAGATTGTGAATCTACAATCCGGAGTTCGATCCACTCAATCCACGCCCAAGTGGCACAAAGGTAAGTTCGACATTCCAAAGAATATGTCCAAATCCGACAACAGAGCCAAACGATATCAAGAAAAAGAAAAATTCGACTCCTGGTGGAAAGGACAACAGAAATACGTCAATCTTCCACCAACCAAAATTTGTGGCTACTGCGGGAGTCTTGGACATCGAGACAGTGCATGTGATAAATTGAATAGAGATCTCTCTTTTAATGTCAAACGTGTTAAATTGATACTTGAAGCACGAGAAAAATTGAAAAAGTCTGGCTCGAAAAGGGAACCCAAGTACATCTGGGTTCCCAAATCTAACAAATGATCTGTTCTTTTGTAGGTGAAGGCGAATGGAGACAGCTGGTACTTGGACAGTGGATGCTCTCGTCACATGACTGGAGATCCAAATCAATTCAATTCGCTTTCATCCTACCAAGGAGGTAAGGTTACTTTTGGAAACAACAACCAGGGTGAAATCGTGGGAGTTGGATCCGTAGGTAACCCCTCAAAATTTAAAATTGATGGAGTCCATCTGGTCACTGGACTCCAACACAGTTTACTAAGTATTTCTCAAATTTGTGATAGATTCAATTTGGTACTTTTCTCCTCTTCGGATTGTAAGGTTTATGATGAGCGTACAGGTTCATTAAAAGCTGTGGGACGTAGAGAAGGAAATCTCTACAAAATGTGCTTAAACTCCATTAATCCAGACGATCAAGTCTGTCTCAACGTGCATTCCAAAAACTCACTGCTGTGGCACTCCAGACTTGGTCACGCAAATCATAGGCTGTTGAACAAACTCAAAAGCAAGGACTTGGTGATTGGTTTACCCGACACAACCTTTGACACAGACTCTGTCTGTGAAGCATGTGTAAAAGGTAAACACACCCGGTCCTCCTTCAAAAGTAAGCCTACTCTCTCTACTAGCTCTCCGCTAGAACTGCTACACATGGATCTTGTTGGTCCCATGCGTACACAAAGCAGAAGTGGTAAGAGGTACATCCTGGTCATAGTCGATGACTATTCCAGGTGGACCTGGGTCATTTTTTTATCTACTAAGGATGAAACTTTTACGGAGTTCGTCAAACTCCATAAAATGCTTGTCAACAAATTTTCATTTACTCTAAAAACCCTGAGAACGGACCAGGGTACTGAATTTTGCAACAAGTCGTTTGATGAGTTTTGCAGGAACAACGGAGTTGATCACCAAATATCATCCGCACGTACTCCAGAACAAAACGGAGTAGTTGAACGCAAGAATAGAACTTTGGTAGAAATGGCTCGCACCATGCTCATTGACAGTCAACTCACTCCATCTTACTGGGCAGAAGCTGTTAACACAACATGCTATGTGTTAAACCGTGCGTTGATTCATCCATTCCTTCACAAGACACCCTATGAACTACTCCGTCAACGTAAACCAAGTCTTATACATCTCAGGCGTTTCGGATGTAAGTGCTTTATCCACAATAATGGTAAGGACAACTTGGGTAAGTTCTCTCCTAAAAGTGATGAAGGTATCTTTCTTGGCTATTCTTTTAAAAGCAAAGCTTATCGCGTTATCAATCTGAGAACTCAATGTTTAGAAGAGAGTCCACATGTCAAGTTCGATGAGTCCCACAATGTTGGCTCATCTTCTGATCAACTTGACTTTGCCCCTGATGATTTTCTCACCGATCCACACTTCATCACTGTACCAATAGGAAGACTCCCTGATTCCCAATCCATCACTCCTCATGATTCTCCAGCAAACAAAACAATACATCAGAATCTACTGACTCTGACCATAACCCGGAGACACCCTTACCACAAAACTTGACTTTTGACTCCTCTGACAGAGACACACCCCCTCCTGCTTCACGTCGACAGTTCCAGCAAAAATCAGCTCACCCTCCTGAAAACATCATTACAGACCCAAACTCCGGTGTTCAAACACGCCTACAAGCTATGCAAAACCTCTGTGCCTTTGGTGCTTTTCTGTCTAGCACTGAACCAAGAAACGTCAAAGAAGCACTCCTTGATAGTGATTGGGTTACTGCTATGCAGGAGGAACTCAATTCTCTCCAGCGACATGCTGTCTGGGAGTTAGTTCCTCGCCCCACGCATCAACAAACAATTGGTACACGTTGGGTCTTTCGTAATAAACTTGATGATGCAGGACAAGTTTTCAGGAATAAAGCTCGATTGGTCGTTCAGGCTACAATCAAGAAGAAGGGATTGATTATGATGAAACCTTCGCTCCCGTAGCTCGTCTTGAAGCAATTCGCATGCTAATTGCGTTTGCTGCTTTCAAAGGTTTCCAATTATATCAAATGGATGTTAAGACAGCCTTCCTCCACGGCTACATTGATAGAGAAGTCTACGTCGAGCAACCACCAGGGTTCACAGACTCCGTCCATCCCGACTACGTCTACAAACTGTGTAAGGCCCTTTACGGACTGAAACAGGCTCCACGTGCCTGGTATGAAAGACTGTCTACATATCTATTGCAAAATGGTTTCTCTCGAGGTAACGTAGATAAAACGCTCTTCATTCTACACTCATCACATGACTTACTTCTAGTACAGATCTATGTTGATGATATCATTTATGGCTCTACAAGTAACACCCTCTGTGACCATTTTGCTAACCTTATGAAGCAAGAGTTTTCCATGAATGAGTTAGGTGAGCTCAAGTTCTTCTTAGGATTACAAATTCAACAGGAAAGGGAAGGGATCAAGATCCATCAACAAAGTACATCAAGGAACTCCTTGATAAGTACAACCTAAAAAATGCCAAGAGTATGTCCACACCAAGCTGTACATCTGCCAAACTGCATCCCGATGATGACGGAGTCGGCGTCAATGCCACCGAATATAGAGGAATGATAGGGTCCCTCTTGTACCTGACTGCCAGTCGCCCAGACATTCTTCACGCAGTCTGCCTTTGTGCTCGCTTCCAAGCAGCACCAAAACAGTCTCACCTCAAAGCAGTCAAGCGTATCTTCCGCTATCTTAAAGGTACAAGTACACTCTATCTATGGTATCCACGATCTCCTACTTTTACTTTATCTGGATATAGTGACTCTGATTGGGCTGGTTCTCTCCAAGATCGAAAGAGTACTTCAGGTAATGCACAGTTCTTGGGTCTTTGCCTTGTTTCATGGTCCTCCAAAAAACAGAATTCTGTAGCACTCTCTACAGCAGAGGCAGAGTATGTTTCTGCTGCAGCCTGTTGCTCCCAACTCCTTTGGATGAAACAACAACTTCAAGACTATCATGTCACCCAAGAACAGATCCCAATCTTTTGTGACAACAAAAGCACAATCAAAATATCAGAAAACCCAGTCCAACACTCAAGAACCAAACACATCGAAATTCGCTTTCACTTCTTGAAAGACTGTGTCGAGAAAAAGCTTATCCAACTTGACTTTGTGCCCACAGAAGATCAACTTGCAGATATTTTTACTAAACCCTTGTCTACAGCAAGATTCGAAGCACTGCGATCAGCAATCGGATTGACTCCGTCTACCTAGACGGTCGCATCTCCTTGCCCCTACCGCAATCTTCAGCAGGTACTCCCTCATGTCTCATAGAGTCTGTCTTTGTTTGCACTTGAATCAGTGAAATGTGTTTTATTACTTAGCACGCCTATTACTCTAGCGCTACCATCCACGTCATCTATCCGAACCCAACCCGCCTAAATCATCGCCCTTAATCTCGCCCTACCCTGACGTCGCCGCATTTATCTCACCTGACACACGCCATCTCTGCAACTTCCAGCCTTTATATCTATCACCCGTCCACTCCATCTCTCTCACTTCCACTCCCTTTACACCCAAGCATCCTTCAATTTCCAAATGGCCGGCATCAACTTCAACGGAATCAACATCCCAGCCGACATTTTCGCCGATCCCATTCGCCTTCAGGCGTACCTCCAATCGATGGCAAACCCTAATCCATCTCCACTCACCACCACCACCACTCACTCTCCCACTAAAACCACCGCTACTTCGTCTCCCACACACTCCTCCACACCACCACCTCAAACCCGCGACCCATCCACTCATCAAACACCGCCATCCGCTGCAAAAACAGATATTCTTGAAACGGATATTGAGGATGTCACCCCAATCCAAACCCTGCCACCATCCCCAACACCACAAGCCAATATCCCTCCTGCCGAAAACCCTCCTACCGATCAACCGCAAGAACCCACCATCAAATCCCCTACACCAACCCCACCCGCATCTCCCACAAAATCCGCAACACCACCACAACAACCTCAACCCAAAACCCGCAAGAGAAAAGCCCAAACCTCCACTCGCCCCACAGCCAAAAGAATCCTTCGTTCTTCTGTCAAGGCGCACCCTGTCTCCTCTGGTTCCGGTGAATCGTCTCCAGTCCAAGAACTGCCAACGGCCAGTCATGATGCCTCTACTGGTGCCACCTCCGCCAAAGATCAGAAACCTCCGAAGCCGCACCGAAGATGTGCGAAGATCGACCCATTCAACCAACGCTACATGCTCGGGGACCCTGCCTCAGAACGGAATATCGTCAGGGGTAAGTTCCTTGATTTTTCATGGGCTCAATCTTCAAACTTAGGGGAGTTAGTGACCATGCTGGAGGTTCAGGGGTGGAAACACCTCTTCTGTGAGATTACGGAGTGGTATCCCCTAGAGTCTGTCGACTTCTTTCAAAATCTGGTTATTAGAAATGGTGTTGCACAGTCTTTTGTTAATTCCACCCCCATCTTCTTCAATCTTGAAAAATTGTCCCAAATCCTTGAGTCCCTGCTACTGGCTTGTCATTTTATGAGAAAGGAATCCTACCTGAGATCCCCGGGGTCCCACAAAACAAAATCTATCGCTTTTTCTCCTCCAAGAAAAAGATTGGCTCCCCCATACCCCGTGGCGATCTCTCCATCTTACATCAACTCCTCCACATTCTAGTCATCAAAAACATTTTCCCAAGGAAAGAAGGTAATCTCATGGTCAACTGCTTGGACCTCACCATAATGTACTACATAATCAACCGTCACTCTATCAATCAGGCCCACATCATTCTCCATCACTTAGCCCAGTCGGTCAACACCCCGAAACACTCCCTAGTGTGGAGGGTGATTTTTCGGTATGAGGGGGGTCTATCTAAATATGGTTCTTGACTGAAAGGCCTAGATCCTAAAACGCCATTCTGTGGAGGGTGAAAACCCGTTATTCATGGCATCCCTCAAATACCTACTAAATCGTCCGTCTTTCCCAGAAAGCATAAGGGGAGTGTAAGTGAACACTACACCTGCTCTCGATAGGCTCCACGCGGACTTATGCCCTAAGGGCAGAAATTGACTAGTCGCCACCTAGTTTGACCTAAGATACTAGGAAGGAAGGGAATGAGGGTTCTAAGAACCGTTGGTTGACTCTGAGGTTGTTCCCTATGGATATGACTTATTTGGTCGTGCCAGAGATTCCATTGTGGGTTCGCACTGGGTTACACCCCTCAGAAGTGGCAACGACCACGACTTCGGATTGGTGCCCAAGGAAACCTCGGTCTCCAATTGTCGAGATTTCCCTCTTTCAAAACCTTTTGATAGATTCATTTAAAAGCCAAGGATATGATTAGGACAGGAAGAGAGAAGAAGAGTGGATGAGGCGAGCTTTTCTTCCAAGCTAACGCCAAGAAGAAGGATTGATGAATTCGAATGAGTATAGAATGAAAGACCTCAGGAGTCTGATTTTGAGAGTTGAAGAAGTCAAGGGTTTGTGGGAGTCATAGGGGATTTGAATGTTTTGAAAGGTATGAAGAACACCTTAGAGTGGGAAAAATAGTTTTTTTTATTGGAATGGGGTCGCACCCTAGATGGGCTGCCTACGTACTCAACTCCCTGTTGAGATCAGACCTTACGTAGTTCAGGGACCTTTAGGATGGCGAACTTTTTGAGGTGGAGGGTTAGAATGGTTGTTTGGAGGGGAGATAGCTGAGTGCAAAAGGGTATTTTGATTGGTGTGGGGTCGCACCCTGTGTTGGGTTGCCTACGTACTCAACTCCCTGTTGAGATCAGACCTTACGTAGTTCACTGTTTTGGAAGTTAGATGTTTGTGGAGTTTGAAGATATTTGAGGTGTTTGAGATTTAGAAGGGTTCGAAGTTTCGAGAAGTTTCGGGTTTGGGATGCTAGTCTGTGAGATGCCCGGGTCTGTGAGACATTTGAAACCTTGAGATGTCGAAGTCTTGAGACGCTCGGAATCTGTGAGACGCTCGGGTCTGTGAGATGCTCAGGTCTGTGAGACATTCGAATCATTGAAAAACACAAGTCTGGGAGACACTCGGGGTCTTTGAGACATTCGAATGCGCTAGGGTAAAGGATTTGAGGGATGATTTGAAATTGAATTGAAATTAAAGTTTGAATTGGAGTTGAATGAATTTTGATTGAATTGGGATTGAATTGAAACTGGGATTGATTGGAATGAATTTTGAATTGAATGAAGTTTTGAATTGAATTAAAGTTAGAATGAATTGGATTGAATGAATTTATGAATTGAATGGAATTGGAATTGATTGGCTGAAAGAATTGGGTTTGACTGAATTTGAATTGAATTTGGTTTGAATTTGAGTTGGGTCAGAAAAAAAGGACCGGGTCAAGTTAGACTGGGTCAAAGTGGGATCAAGTCAAAGTGGGGGTCAAGGTCAATGTTCAATGTTTGGTCAAAGTTGGGTCAAGGTCAAAGTTAAGATTGGTCAAAGTTGGACCAGGTCAAAGTTGAAAGTTTGGGCCTTGGTCAAGTTAGACTTGGGCCTTGGTCAAAGTTAGACTTGGGCCTTAGTCAAAGTTGGAAGTTTGGGCCTTGGTCAAAGTTGGAAGTTTGGGCCTTGGTCAATGTTGGAAGTTTGGGCCTTGGTTGGGCTTTAGGTTGATTTAGGTCAAATTGGGCCTTGGTCGAGGTTTGGGCTGGATCGGGCCTCAAACTGGGCCTTGATTGGGTTTCAAAAATTGGGTTGTTTTGGAATTGAATTTGGAATGTTTTTTTTTGGGGGCTTCAAATTGAATTGATTTGGAACTGAATTTTGGATTGGGCTGAGTGGATATGGGCCTTGGAGAAGTGGGCCAGGTTTGGGCTTAGAAAAGTGAGCCAGTTTAGGCTTTGGAAATGGACCGGGTTATGCATTGGAATGTGGGATGAAAACTGTTCTTATCGTGGTTGGGCTAAATAATTGTTTTTGGGCTGATTTGGGCCTTAGGCCTTTTTTTTGGATGTTGGCTTTATTTGGCAATTGATGTTAGATTTTGAAATTGACTGATTTTTGAAATGAAAATTGGATGATTTTTTTTATTAGAATTGGAATGTTGATTGTGCATTATATTCGACATTAAGGGATGATTTGGAAAATTTTAAGGAAATAGGTATTCCTCACATGGGCCGTGTCTAGGACCCGTATTCAGGGAGGTACCCCAACCTAAGCTTTTCTATAAAGGGGTGACCTATGGGCTAACTAGGGCTTCCTATGTCCTTGGGCCTCTATATTGGGCTGGACCCAACAATTGCCAAACTAATCTAAAACATGAGCATATGGTGAAAACAATTATCATTAAATAGAACTAAAGGTAAGCAACTAATAAAGTATACTAGGTTCATTTGGCCAACACATTGAACGAACGCTAAATAAGCGGATTCGATTTCAGATCAAAATTAGAGCAGTGAAATGGTCACGAATTATTCTACCCTTTCTGATTGTTCCCTTCTAGCTGAAAGCTCTAAACCCGCAAAATAAAATAAATCTAAAATAAATGAGGTCTAAGCTTTTGATTACCATCCCATTAGAGCATAAATACTTCTTCCGTTTTTTTTCATTTCATGAACAATAGGAGACGTAGATCAGCAAATAAATAGTAGCAGTTAGTGTTTGCACAAATGTAGCTGATTCACGAATATACCAGATTTGCTAAACCCAATTTTCTGTTACGGTTGCTAAGCCACATTTGGAGCTAAGATGAGCGGAGATTTGAACAACCCAAAGAGCAGGATTGAAACAATTAACGAGCAGAGGCTACACAACTAGCATAAACAAAACTAGCATAATCGACTGAGTGAAAGCAGATACGACAACAATCGTCTAGCATCTCTCACCGAGTCAACAGGTTCGACCAGCATTCCAGTTTGCACGCGCAAGATTTGGCACAGCATTCAAAACCCAGTATAGTGTCGATATCCAAAATTTGTCCGAACCGTACGATGCAGATCATTCCATTTTCATAGCAGGGTAACCTCGTCAAAACAGAAAAGGAAGGAATAACAACAATAAGCACATTGAACTCAGTAAGTTTGGACTAAATCATAAAATCGGGAGAAGCCATTCCCAACCAGATTCAGCCAGCAAATCGTAAAAACCGAATGATCTTAATTCAGCCCTTAAAAGTCAATCGAAACGATATGATCCACTCTAAACTTCGAAACCAGCACTGAAGCCAACCAATGATTTCGTAAAGCTAGTTTAAAACCAATTATTGAACCAAAGTTCTTGTTACAGAAATCGACCTCAACAAGTATTCGTAGCCGCGTGACCAGACTGGATTGATGTGCCTATGAAACGATCGTGTGGTTTTTGTGGAGGAGCCCGTCGAAGTATACAGCCAGAGATTGGTGGCTCTATGTTCCGCCGTGAAAAGAATATGAGGATGGAATTGCTCTGGATTGAAGAAAAAACAGACCACGAACAAAAGCAACGAGAAAGGACGGGAAATTCTCGGCAGTGAAACGAAGGGGTGATAGAGCAGAGTGTATGTTCCTTGTATGTCAGTTGCTTGCAGATTACCGAGAGTAAGAGAATGAACAAAGGTTGAGGTCTGCTCCTTGTTGCCAGTGTGGTGAGCGTAAATTAACGCCGGGATAGAGGAGTGAGAGTGGCGGGGGTGATCAGTCAAGTTCGCAAGTCACCGTGAGTGTAAAGAACGAAGAAAATACAGGGTTGTATGCCCTCTCTTTGGGTTACAAAGTTCACCAGAATGAAGAGAATGGGAAGGCGCAAGCATGTTACTTCTTCGATCGCCTTAGGTTGCAAAATAACCGCCTATGAAGACGGGACAGACGCAGACATGTAACCCTTGTTTTTTCTGTTGGTTCCTTTTTTCCTTGAAAAAGAAAGATCTCGTAAAAAGAAGAGAATGAGGAGATAGGTGCCGTTGGGATTGGTCGGCTGTGTCACTTGTCCGCAGTTGGGCTTGCAGAATTACCGGTGCAAAGAAGAATGACAGAAACAGGGGCATGTAAAATTCTTCCCCGTCGTTGAATGAAAAAATTACGTCGGTGATGAGAGATGAAGAGGCCGTGTGTATAATGTTGTGGTGATTCGGAAAAGGGAATCGAGGGATTGGAGCGTAACGAAGAGAAATGAGGAAGGTGAATTTTGGAATAAGGGCCGCCATTTGTTGTGATATGAGTTTTTTTTAACGGTATAACATCAGACCAGATTGAGAGAAGTCCGGTTAGTCCGGGTGCTACTGTAGGGTTGTGGTGCTTATATAACAGTGATGGTAGTTTTCTCAGAGATTTTGATGGCGGCTAATGCTAAAGAAAAGAACACATTAGGGTTTTGAAATCAGGGGAGCAAGAGGAAAATATATATCTGATAAACCGGCTTTGGTCCTGCCCCGGGTTCGAACGCAAGAGCATCATCAACATCTCTAATATGTACACTGACCAACTGCACTATTAATGAACTTGTTAGATTATTGTAACAATAATATAGATTCTGTACCCAGACTGAAGAAGTACGAAAACGTTAATGTTCTATACACAAAAAAGTGGATGAAATGTTTTTTTAAAAAAGACATGAAATGGTAAAATACAGATAAAAGAATATAAATAAGTAATATAATAAAGTGTAATGGTTAAAAGTACATAAAATGATGAAAATGATTCTAAAAATGATATGATAAAGATGAAGTAAAAACAAGTAAAGAAAAGCCAAGTAAAAGTAATCAATGAAATGCATGAGATAAACTAAACATTAACAAAAATAAGCATAACCAAATAAAATGAATAGGCAAATAATGAGCAAATAAAAAAGAATTGGCTAACATGAAATAAATCGAAGATAAAATGGTAAAATAGTAAGTAACGAAAAGGAACGTTTGAAAACGGATACTTTGAAAATTGATCTTAAAAATTGTCATAAATGAAAGTTTCATTTTGTATGCACATGAATAAGTTTTGAAAAGAAAGGCGACCACCCTCTTATTTTATTTATTATTTTTTTTTGATTTTGCTTATAGGGTGAGAATTTTTGGTGTCTACAGATGGCTCCCCTTGATTCATTTTGCAAGCCCTTGCAGAATTGGATCAAGGTTGAAGGGCGCCAAAAATTCTCACTACGTCTTTGTGGTGCAACGGGATGCGACCGTGAGGAAGATGATGCATGAATACGAAAGAAGTGAGATGATAGCTGAATGCACGAGGACTTATTAAGCCTCAACTGGACCTCTTGACATCCAGTCCTAGACTTATGACGAGCCTAGAATGCTAACAATAGATTGGTTTGGGGTGCACGAGGACTTAGAAGAGCCTCAACTGGACCTCTTGATATCCAGTCCTAGGGCTTAGACGAGCCTAGAATGCAATTGAAAGTACGAGGACTTACGAGAGCCTCAACCAGACCTCTTGCTATCTAGCTATCTATAGGACTTACGACGAGCCTATATCTTCGATGTGTACCGTACTAGTAGCGTAATAGCTGCTAGCAAGTGGGTGAGAAACGATCTTGCACTAGTGCATAACTGCCTAATGAAGGAAAACGGCGGGACCGCACTAGTAGCGTAATAGCTGCCTAGCGGGTTATGAAGTGAACATCTCGCACTAGTAGCGTAATAGCTGCCTAGTGAAGGAAAACGCGGACCGCACTAGTATCGTAATAGCTGCCTAGCGGGTTATGAAGTGAACGATCTCGCACTAGTAGCGTAATAGCTGCCTAGTGAGGAAAAAACGGCGGGACCGCACTAGTAGCGTAATAGCTGCCTAGCGGTTATGAAGTGAACATCTCGCACTAGTAGGCGTAATAGCTGCCTAGTGGAGGAAAAGACGGGACCGCACTAGTACGTAATAGCTGCCTAGCGGGTTATGAAGTGAACAATCTCACACTAGTAGCGTAATAGCTGCCTAGTGGAGGAAAAAAGTAGGACCGCACTAGTAGCGTAATAGCTGTCTAGCGGGTGTAAAACGAAAAGTTGACCGCACTAGTAGCGCAATAGCTGCCTAGCGGGTGTAAAACGAAAAGTCGACCGCACTAGTAGCGCAATAGCTGCCTAGCGGGTGTAAAACGAAAAGTCGACCGCACTAGTAGCGCAATAGCTGCCTAGCGGGTGTAAAACGAAAAGTTGACCGCACTAGTAGCGCAATAGCTGCCTAGCGGGTGTAAAACAAAAAGTCGACCGCACTAGTAGCGCAATAGCTGCCTACCGGGTGTAAAGCGAAAAGTTGACCGCACTAGAGCGCAATAGCTGCCTAGCGGGTGTAAACAAAAAGTCGACCGCACTAGTAGCGCAATAGCTGCCTAGCGGGTGTAAAGCGAAAAAGCGACCGCACCAGTAGCGCAATAGCTGCCTGGCGGGTGTAAAATGAAAAAATGACCGCACTAGTAGCGCAATAGCTGCCTAGCGGGTATGAAGATACATTAGATAGTGAACAAATTTTGTGGGTATATGCAAGTGATATGCGATGTGAGATGGTTAACAGTTGTATTAATTGAATCGAACTCCCTGTTTGTGGGTGTAGGTTTTCGTGTGAGTAGATGGCTCTAGAGTTACATCAAAACTTCGGGATGGCTCCGGTGGCTCTGGCATGGCTTCAAGGATCTGAGATGGCTCCAGCATGCGTTGATGGCTCCGGTATGCACTGATGGCTTCGGTATGCACTGATGGCTCCGGTGTGACCAATGGTCTCGGGGTGGTTGATGGGTTTGACATGGTTTGTGATTTTGTGGCAGTTTATGGGCTTTGATTTGCCTTGAGATTTTGTTTTTCAGGGTGGTTTGATGGCTCCGATGATGGATTTATTATTGTTTGACGGGATTTATTGTGGACTTTGTAGTGAGTGAATGGTTTTTCATGAGTGAATGATGAAACACAGTTGCATGACTTTGTTGGGATTCCCATCATGGTTCCCAGGATTTCCATGGATGGCTCCGGGATGACCTTGTGCTGATTGAGCATGACGATGCTTTGGTTTGTTCACTTTAATGACACCGAGGGGAAAAGGAAGTTTTCGCCTTTGATGTGGTCGCACCCTGGGCGGGCTGCCTACGTACTCAATTCCATATTGAGATCAGACCATACGTAGTTCGATCCTCTGTGAGCAAAGCCTTGGTGACGAAATGGATCTAACAAGGATTTGAGGTGGCCCCCGTTTGGTTCTCGGACTGTTGGGATGGCCTCTGTGTAGGTCTATGGATGGTCTCAATGTTTTGAGGATGACTCCCGCATGGCTCCAGATTGGCTTTAGAAGCGGTGTCGAAAGGGAATGAGTATGGCAGTGGATGGCTCCGGGATGGTCTTCGAATGCCTCCGGATAGCTCTTGAATGGTTCGATGTAGCTCGACGATAGCCCGGGATGGCTCCGAAGAGGCTAGATATAGCTCGATGATGGCCCAAGATAGCGCCGTAATGGTTCGATGTAGCTCAAAGATAGCCTAGGATGGCTCCGACTTGACTTCCTTTGATAGGGAGTTACGCTTCAATAGCGGCAGCTGAAGTCTACTTTCGGCGAGACTAGGCAGAGTTCTTATCAATCATATGTTGATGATGGAGTGCTTATGATGCATGCAAACACTGGGTGCAAAACATGATGCCAAATGCATATGCAGTTTTGGGAGAGAGGGTACGGTCCTATCTCTGTTAATACAAGGTTCACGAATATAAGACATCTCCGGTTCTATCTTGAGTGATTATTGAACTCGAATGCGTGAATCACTTTCCTCTCATGGAGGGGTACGGGTCAATCTTTCATGAGTATGGCCGTGTGTGCAAATGTCGTGATGACACTCTTTATGCTCAGAGCAGTATTTTCCTTAGAATTCCTTTTTGAGGTTATGGACTTTCCGTTCCTCACAAATTCCTCACCTGCAATGGGGTAGGCCGATTATGATTTGGTGGTTTAGTCGAAGAGTCACTCGCACTCTAAAGACCTTGTGAGATTAGGTCACACTCATTCGCTAACGGTCCCTTTGGTATGACGGGACATGTTGATAACAAGTACGAAACTTATGATTCATGTTTCAGATCCGATACTTTCGGTTAACGCTCATCAATCAACGAGTCAGAGGTCTTTTATTGGTTATAACGGGGCTTAGGGGTATGATGTATGTTACATGGGACTGGAGGATTTATTTGGGAATTGTGGAGCTTTTGTGCAATAGAGGACGTGTTTCGCCTTTGCCATGATGGAATGATTGGACGGGTTTTGATAACCTTTTATTGGTTTCTATGGGACATCATTGGTCCTTCTGATTTGGATTTCTCCTTCTTGCCTCTTCTGGTGTTCGATTTGAACTTTCTTCTCATTTTGTTTTTTGAAATTGAATTTGGCTCATCAACTTTCTGAAGCGTTCTTAGCTTTGTATTTTGGCTTTCAGCCTTGGAGTTGCATTGACTCATCGATCTTCTTGAACATTTTTGGTGTTCTTTCTTGGTGTTTGGCTTTGGAGTTGCATTGACTCACTGATTTCTTCAAGCATTTCATTTGTTGTTTTTGTGAAGATGGTGGGGGAGAGACCATGGCTCCGGCTCCTTCGAGATCCTCTATTGCAAAGGTGAGTAAATATGTGTATGTGAGTTGGCATGCTGTGGAGTTCACAGAAAAAGGTTTATCGTGAAAGGCTCAGCGGGGTTCACTAAGGATATGTACAGGGCAGTGAAAGTTTTTTTTTGGTTTTTTTTGGAGCTTTTGTTCCTATGTGCCTCTTCATTCTCATTAGTCGATGATTGTTTTCTTACTATTCTCAGATCTTTGCATGAATCACAGTTCGTGACCGCTATCACTTGATCTTCTATGTATTGTGCTCTCCACGTGCTGAAGGAATGCACATGTCGCTCGTGGTTTTACCTCGATTGGCTCTCTCTAACCTTCCCTCATCGCTCAGTAGATCGTCCAATACACTCAATTGAATTCCAAGGAAAATACCGCTCTTCGCAAATTACTCACTTTGTTTGTGGTGCTGATTTTGATTAGACCCTTGTGTTCATTGACGGGTCGAGAGTTTAGTGATTCAGGCATGCTGTTCAATCAATCTCTCAAGATTTTCCCCAAAGATGTCGTTTCGATATGAGTGTATGCAGTACATCTAGCCACAATGTGTTGTGGTAATATGGAACTACTATGTACATATGATGCATGGAATGCTGAAAAATGATGATGGAGATGGCTGGCTTTGAATTTTGACCAAATGTGTTGTTTTTTTTTTGTGTTTTTCTTTTTGGATGCAATGCATGAGTGGTAAGGCTACACCTAGTCTCGCTTGGGTCAAATCAGCTCACAGTTCATGAAGCTCATCCCCTCACGATTGGCTCTGAAGACGGTCGAGTTGTGGTGATTTTGTTGAAGAAGTAATTCTCCAATGAGTCGGGTTGGTGATTGGCTCCTCGAGTTTTGGAATTTAGGGAGTGACAACTCCCGCATGGTGGGCCCCATAATATATTACTTTGACTGCATTTTTTTGGGGATTTTTTGAACGTATGCTTTTTTGGATTTTTTTTGGATGTACGATTTTTTTGGATTTTGGATGTATGCTTTTCTTTTATTTGGGATTTTTTTTTTTTGGGTATATGATTTTTGGATGTATGATTTATTGGTATATGCTCTTTTTTGGTGTTAGTCTCTATGTACATGGCATGCCGAATGGGAAGATGCTTGAATCCCTAGTATTTCTTGCTATCGCTTTGAGGGTCACGCTTTCACTCGTGGAAACGTGGTTTAATCACCTGCAAAACGGTCATCAAAGAAGAATCTGACAGATGTGAATGTTAGTACGCTTGAAAATGAGATGAATGTTTGTGTGATGTGTTGAGAATGCAACCTGTGATTATGCAATTTTCTGAGATGGGTGTGATTATGCATGATTAAATATGAAATGACCCGAGATGGGAAAAAGCAATTCGTATGTGCTACAAGAAATCAAGTCTTAGAGAGAAAAAAACAGTTTAAAAATACGTGTTTTCGAAGTGGTGGATTTTCTCAATAGGAATTTTGACGCTTGGTCATTCGCAAATAAAATAGGGAGTGGGGAACCCTATACACATTGATCTAAATAAATTCAAAGGGAGTGTACAACCTATACATAAAGTCTATTCAGAAATGACAAGAGAGAAAAATGCTAGGGAAAACCTATACATCGATTCTAAAAGTCATTAAATGGGGGAGTTTGAGCTTAAAACGTCTCTCTCGAATTCCTCTTCTTCGTCTTCAAGCTTCTGACTGGCAGCTCATTCTTGTTTGGGCTTCTGATTGGCTGCTCGCTGGTCTTCGGGATCTTGACCGGCTGCTCGCTCATCTTCAGGCTCTTGTAGTGAAGCGGTATCGTGATCAACAAAACCGGTTGTGTTCTTCTAACTCTCAGAAATTTTGAACTCGAACAATCGCTGTTGGTCTTCATGTCGCTCGACTCGAGTTGGTGCTCCTCTGTTTTTTAGCTTGAACTGTTGTTGTCGATCTTCATGCGCCCCACTTGATCTGACGAGGAAAATAAGGGCGTTCTTTGAGAAATGAAGGTGAATGATCGAGCACAAGATCATTGTGAAAATCCACCACTTTTGTGAAAACACGAAATGACTAGTACACTCCACAGTAATGACCGCTGCTCTTGAAGGTGGGTTGAACTTCAAAAATAGCAGGTCACAACATGGGACTAAATCATTTATTTTAAAAAACATTTGTGGAAATCAACTTGAAAACTGTTTTCAAAAACAAGCTTGAAATGATATTCGTGAAAAAAGCTGTTTGAAATTCGTTTGTAAAAAGTAGGTTTTTTGAAATTTGTTTTGGAAATAGTTTTTGAAATAGCATTTGTGAGAAATAATGATTGAAAATCATTTGTAAGTAATAGATTTTTGAAATCAGTTTTTTGCAAACCGTATGACAAAGTTTGATTGAAACCGTTTTTGAAAACTATTTTGGAAATAACAATTTTGAAAATCATTATTTTTTGAAATCATTCGAGATGGACATTGAAGATAATTCATTAGAGTGTTTGACATGATTCATTTTCTAATTTTTGCTCATTTTTGAAAAGTGATCACACGTAGATATAAGCGCAATGTGAAAATCGTGGCTGATTTTATGTGGAGCTGAGTGCGAATGATTGGGATAATCACCTTCCAGGTCCATCGATGCTTCCATACCACCGGGGGAACCGTCGTTCCTTCACTGTTCATCTCTCGGGATTTATCTCTGTTATGCCTGTGGGGCACGTCATCAAGAAGGTCCGGAGTGCTTAAGTTCGAAAGGTCAGGATACCCGAAGTGATACAGTCACACGAGCCACGGCCGGGGATTATCACAACATACTCACTTTTAGGAAACTTGGGGAAGTACTGCATGGGAACGGGTCTCCCATCGTCTGCATGATAAGGTGTGTCTAAAGTCCAAATTATTCGCTGACTACGCTGTGTCATGTATGGGTATCCGTAAATACGGGATCCGCTATGAATTTGTAGCGCGACATTGGGCTTTAAAGACACCCGTGGTGCAGAGGAACCATGGAGAACTGAGCCCATGCAATCTTCAGGGTAAGGTAAAGGGTGGTCAGACAGACGGCATACAAGGGGGTGACTACCCATAAGCCCATCTTAGACACCGGATAAGGCAGCTGGACACTGAAGGCTCATGGCTCACTATATGCTGGCTTAGACTCGGGTAATGGAGGATATTTTTGGATCATGAGCTTCAAGGCGTTGGTCTTGGACCGTATTACCTCGTGGGTTAACTCCTTCTAGGAAGGACCCAACTCATGGGGAATCAACCGTGGACCGGTTGGGATCCCGTGACTCGTGGACAAATCGGGTGACACAGATGAATGCATGTCCTATGCTACCCAATGCAACAATGGGTTGACTCCTTATAGGAAGGCCCCATTTACAAAAGCAATAAATAAGCAATAAATATTATGTCATGCATGAAGAGCAGTAAACATAAGACAGTAAACACACAAAAGTGAAGCATGCAAATGGTAAAGCACACATATGGCACTCAAGGCCAATCTCAAACTCTGAACTCTCATCCTAACTATCCTCTCAGTGCACACTCTAAGTGTGGAGTAGAGTAGTCCTAGCGGCTTTAGAATGAATCTCTTGAAGGTTTTGAAAGAAGTTGGGGAATCCTGACAATTGTGGATGGAGTTCAGTCTTCCTTGACCAAGTTTATGAGAAAAACTTACTCAAGTTTTCCCCAGCAGAGTCGCCATTCTGTGGAGGGTGATTTTTCGGTATGAGGGGGGTCTATCTAAATATGGTTCTTGACTGAAAAGCCTAGATCCTAAAACGCCATTCTGTGGAGGGTGAAAACCCGTTATTCATGGCATCCCTCAAATACCTACTAAATCGTCCGTCTTTCCCAGAAAGCATAAGGGGAGTGTAAGTGAACACTACACCTGCTCTCGATAGGCTCCACGCGGACTTATGCCCTAAGGGCAGAAATTGACTAGAGTCGCCACCTAGTTTGACCTAAGATACTAGGAAGGAAGGGAATGAAGGTTCTAAGAACCGTTGGTTGACTCTGAGGTTGTTCCCTATGGATATGACTTATTTGGTCGTGCCAGAGATTCCATTGTGGGTTCGCACTGGGTTACACCCCTCAGAAGTGGCAACGACCACGACTTCGGATTGGTGCCCAAGGAAACCTCGGTCTCCAATTGTCGAGATTTCCCTCTTTCAAAACCTTTTAGATAGATTCATTTAAAAGCCAAGGATATGATTAGGACAGGAAGAGAAGAAAGAGTGGATGAGGCGAGCTTTTCTTCCAAGCTAACGCCAAGAAGAAGGATGATGAATTCGAATGAGTATAGAATGAAGACCTCAGGAGTCTGATTTTGAGAGTTGAAGAAGTCAAGGGTTTGTGGGAGTCATAGGGGATTTGAATGTTTTGAAAGGTATGAAGAACACCTTAGAGTGGGAAAAAGAGTTTTTTTATTGGAATGGGGTCGCACCCTAGATGGGCTGCCTACGTACTCAACTCCCTGTTGAGATCAGACCTTACGTAGTTCAGGGACCTTTAGGATGGCTGAACTTTTTGAGGTGGAGGGTTAGAAGTGGTTGTTTGGAGGGGAGATAGCTGAGTGCAAAAGGGTATTTTGATTGGTGTGGGGTCGCACCCTGTGTGGGTTGCCTACGTACTCAACTCCCTGTTGAGATCAGACCTTACGTAGTTCACTGTTTTGGAAGTTAGATGTTTGTGGAGTTTGAAGATATTTGAGGTGTTTGAGATTTAGAAGGGTTCGAAGTTTCGAGAAGTTTCGGGTTTGGGATGCTAGTCTGTGAGATGCCCGGGTCTGTGAGACATTTGAAACCTTGAGATGTCGAAGTCTGTGAGACGCTCGGATCTGTGAGACGCTCGGGTCTGTGAGATGCTCAGGTCTGTGAGACATTCGAATCATTGGAATAACAAAGTCTGGGAGACACTCGGGTCTTTGAGACATTCGAATGCGCTAGGGTAATAGGATTTTGAGGGATGATTTGAAATTGAATTGAAATTAAAGTTGAATTGGAGTTGAATGAATTTTGATTTGAATTGGGATTGAATTGAAACTGGGATTGAATTGGAATGAATTTTGAATTGAATGAAGTTTTGAATTGAATTAAAGTTAGAATGAATTGGATTGAAATGAATTTTGAATTGAATGAATTGGAATTGAATTGGCTGAAAGAATTGGGTTTGAACTGAATTTGAATTGAATTTGGTTTGAATTTGAGTTGGGTCAGAAAAAAAGGACCGGGTCAAAGTTAGACTGGGTCAAAGTGGGATCAAGTCAAAGTGGGGTCAAGGTCAATGTTCATGTTGGTCAAAGTTGGGTCAAGGTCAAAGTTAAGATTGGTCAAAGTTGGACCAGGTCAAAGTTGAAAGTTTGGGCCTTGGTCAAAGTTAGACTTGGGCCTTGGTCAAAGTTAGACTTGGGCCTTAGTCAAAGTTGGAAGTTTGGGCCTTGGTCAAAGTTGGAAGTTTGGGCCTTGGTCAATGTTGGAAGTTTGGGCCTTGGTTGGGCTTTTAGGTTGATTTAGGTCAAATTGGGCCTTGGTCGAGGTTTTGGGCTGGATCGGGCCTCAAACTGGGCCTTGATTTGGGTTTCAAAAATTGGGTTGTTTTGGAATTGAATTTGGAATGTTTTTTTTTGGGGGCTTCAAATTGAATTGATTTTGGAACTGAATTTTGGATTGGGCTGAGTGGATATGGGCCTTGGAGAAGTGGGCCAGGTTTGGGCCTTAGAAAAGTGAGCCAGTTTAGGCTTTGGAAATGGACCGGGTTATGCATTGGAATGTGGGATGAAAACTGTTCTTATTCGTGGTTGGGCTAAATAATTGTTTTTGGGCTGATTTGGGCCTTAGGCCTTTTTATTTTGGATGTTGGCTTTATTTGGCAATTGATGTTTAGATTTTGAAATTGACTGATTTTTGAAATGAAAATTGGATGATTTTTTTTTATTAGAATTGGAATGTTGATTGTGCATTATATTCTGACATTAAGGGATGATTTGGAAAATTTTAAGGAAATAGGTATTCCTCACATGGGCCGTGTCTAGGACCCGTATTCATGGAGGTACCCCAACCTAAAGCTTTTCTATAAAGGGGTGACCTATGGGCTAACTAGGGCTTCCTATGTCCTTGGGCCTCTATATTGGGCTGGGCCCAACAATTGCCAAACTAATCTAAAACATGTAGCATATGGTGAAAACAATTATCATTAAATAGAACTAAAGGTAAGCAACTAATAAAGTATACTAGGTTCATTTGGCCAACACATTGAACGAACGCTAAAATAAGACGGATTCGATTTCAGATCAAATTAGAGCAGTGAAATTGGTCACGACATTATTCTACCCTTTCTGATTGTTCCCTTCTAGCTGAAAGCTCTAAACCCGCAAATAAAATAAATCTAAAATAAAGTGAGGTCTAAGCTTTTGATTACCATCCCATTAGAGCATAAAATACTTCTTCCGTTTTTTTTCATTTCATGAACAATAGGAGACGTAGATCAGCAAATAAATAGTAGCAGTTAGTGTTTGCACAAATGTAGCTGATTCACGAATATACCAGATTTGCTAAACCCAAATTTTCTGTTACGGTTGCTAAGCCAACATTTGGAGCTAAGATGAGCGGAGATTTGAACAACCCAAAGAGCAGGAATTGAAACAATTAAACGAGCAGAGGCTAACACAACTAGCATAAACAGAAACTAGCATAATCGACTGAGTGAAAGCAGATACGAACAACAATCGTCTAGCATCTCTCACCGAGTCAACAGGTTCGACCAGCATTCCAGTTTGCACGCGCAAGATTTGGCACAAGCATTCACAAACCCAGTATAGTGTCGATATCCAAAATTTGTCCCGAACCGTACGATGCAGATGCATTCCATTTTCATAGCAGGGTACCTCGGTCAAAACAGAAAAGGAAGGAATAACAACATAAGCCAACATTGAACTCAGTAAGTTTGGACAGTAAATCATAAAATCGGGAGAACCATTCCCAACCAGATTCAGCAAGCAAATCGTAAAAACCGAATGATCTTAATTCAGCCCTTAAAAGTCAATCGAACGATATGATCCACTCTAAACTTCGAAACCAGCACTGAAGCCAACCAAATGATTTCGTAAAGCTAGTTAAAACCAAATTATGTGAACCAAAGTTCAGTTGTTACAGAAATCGACCTCAAAGTATTCGTAGCCGCGTGACGCAGACTGGATTGATGTCCTATGAAGACGATCGTGTTGGTGTTTGTGGGAGCCCGTCGAAGTAGACGCCAGAGATTGGTGGCTCTATGTTCCGCCGTGAAAAGAATATGAGGATGGAATTTGCTCTGGATTGAAGAAAAACAAGACCGACGAACAAAAGCAACGAGAAAGGACGGGGAAATTCTCGGCAAGTGAAACGAAGGGGTGATAGAGCAGAGTGTATGTTCCTTGTATGTCAGTTGCTTGCAAGATTACCGAGAGTAAGAGAATGAACAAAGGTTGAGGTCTGCTCCTTGTTGCCAGTTTGAGCGTAAATTAACGCCGGGAGAGAATGAAGAGAGGGCGGGATCAGTCAAGTTTCGCAAGTCACCGTGAGTGTAAAGAACGAAGAAAATACAGGGTTGTATGCCCCTCATCTTTGGGTTACAAAGTTACACAGAATGAAGAGAATGGGAAGGCGCAGAGCATGTACTTCTTCGATCGCCAGTTAGGTTGCAAAATAACCGCCTATGAAGACGGGAAGCAGACACAGAACATGTAATCCCTTGTTTTTTCTGTTGGTTCCTTTTTTCTTGAAAAGAAAAAGATCTCGTAAAAGAAGAAGAGAATGAGGGAGATAGGTGCCGTTGGGATTGGTGTCGGCTGTGTCACTTGTTCAGCAATTGGGCTTGCAGAATTACCGGTGCAAAGAAGAATGACAGAAACAGGGGCATGTAAAATTCTTCCCCGTCGGTTGAATGAAAAATTACCGTCGGTGATGAGAGATGAAGAAGGCCGTGTGTATACTGTTCGGTTGATGGTCGGAAAAGGGGAATCGAGGGATTGGAGCGTAACAGAAGAGAAAATTGAGGAAGGTGAATTTTGGAATAAGGGCCGCCATTGTTGTGATATTGAGTTTTTTTTTAACGGGTGTATAACATCAGACCAGATTGAGAGAAGTCCGGTGGCTACTGTAGGGTTGTGGTGCTTATATAACATGTGAGGGTAGGTTTTCTCAGATGATGTGGCGGCTGCTAAAGAAAAGAACACATTAGGGTTTTGAAATCAGGGGAGCAAGAGGAAAATATATATATAAACCGGCTTTGGTCCTGCCCCGGGTTCGAACGCAAGAGCATCAATATCTCTAATATGTACACTGACCAACTGCACTATTAATTGAACTTGTTAGATTATTGTAACAAATAATATAAGATCTGTAACCCAGACTGAAGAAGTACTAAAACGTTAATGTTCTATACACAAAAAAGTGGATGAAATGTTTTTTTAAAAAAAGACATGAAATGGTAAAATACAGATAAAAGAATATAAATAAGTAATATAATAAAAGTGTAATGATAAAAGTACATAAAATGATGAAAATGATTCTAAAAAATGATAATGATAAAGATGAAGTAAAAACAAGTAGAGAAAATACAAGTAAAAGTATCAATGAAATGCAATGAGATAAACTAAACAATTAACAAAATAGCATGAACCAAAATAAAATGAATAGGCAAATAAATGAGCAAATAAAAAGAATTGGCTAACATGAAATAAATCGAAGATAAAATGGTAAAATAGGTAAGTAACGAAAAGGAACGGGTTTGAAAACGGATACTTTGAAAATTGATCTTAAAAATTGTCATAAATGAAAGTTTCATTTTGGTATGCACATGAATAAGTTTTGAAAAGAAAGGCGACCACCCTCTTATTTTATTTATTATTTTTTTTTAATTTTGCTTTATAGGGTGAGAATTTTTGGTGTCTACACCTAGGGTACGTGTTCTGGCTGCCTCGAATTCTAAAATTCTTTCAGGTACCCCTGGTGACTTCGACGCCATAGTCCATCGACGAGGCAGACACTATCAACCTATGGTATCTGAATCGGCTGACTTCTATCGACAAATCAAAGCTGTTGCCCCCACCATCTACTCCTACGACAGCGGGCACATCCACTTCTCACGAGGCAGTCCCTCAAGCTTCACTCGTACCCCTCATGGAGAAAGTGGAGAGACTCCTTACGCACGCAGCCGAGATGATTCAGGGCCAAACGCGGATAATGGACTGACTTGCTGGGATAGAGAGGACAGTGGCGGCCTTGCAAGAACAACTCCTTGACATCCAATCCACCTTAACCCCAAACCCTTAGAATGACGTGTGTGTGTAGTGTTAGGACTTAGGTTGTTTTTAAGTTCTAAACACTTTTTGCTGGTTTTTTGTGTGACTACTTTGACTGACTTTGTGATACTGTGGGCTTCCCTCTGATGAAAGCAAAAGGGGGAAGCGATGAATCCTGTCTGGTGTATGGGTTATTCTGCTACTGTTTTAAACTGCTTTTGGATTTGTGCTGTTGGACCACGTGGTCTAGTGATTTAACTGCTTTATATACTATCCTGCCTATTACACTGCTTATTTATCATTTGCTTGCCTGGAGTCTCTCTCCGATCAAGGTGGAACCTAAATGGAGTCTTTGAACTCAATTGCTACTGCTGCTATTAAGGGGGAACTTTGACAGGGTCGGTTCCCCTAGTCCTTGTGTTTTTATTTCAGGATTGACTCCATCGGGATTCATGAAGGTTTGATATCATCAACAACAAGGGGGAACTGTTGGGACATCGGAGTGTTGCAGAGATAGTCTTTCACTGCGACATAGTCAATCACCACTTAACAGACACAAAGAGTAAGCCTCTTCAATAGAGTCCACGCAACAAAGAAGACTTCATAGACTCTCTTGTGTTGTTGCGGAAAATAAGGAGTCAACTCGGAATACCTTAAGTGCCACAACGGTCATGAAGTTATCCCTTAACATCCGAAGATCGCGGCCCAAGTAAGAAGACCACTCAAAGCCGTTGGAAGTTGTCCACTAAGTTAGTTCCGGTATTTTCGGAACTAACTCCTTCGACCTACCGTTGTACTTAGAGTATAAATAAGTTGTGTAATAGTCAGTTTCGTGTGTGCTTTCATTGAGGATTATTTTAGAGCTTAAAGAGAGAAAGAGAATCGCTTTGTAAGCCAGAAAGAGAGAGAGAATACGTACCAAATTAGTTAGTGCTCTTAGATAGACTCTGCCTAGGAAGATCCTAGTTTCACTACGCTTACCATAGATCTGATTAGAAAGTGTGTTGGGTGAGTGAGTGAAAAACCGCTAAGTAGATCCCTTCTACTTAGTGGACATTTGTAAGTTGTTTTATTTGACCAGGAAATGAAATAACTTATTTGTGTATCTTGTTGAGTTTCACAGAGTCTTTCTCCCCTTTCATCGCTTCGCTTCAATTACCACTAAGTCTTCCGCGCCATTAGTTTAATCATTTAGATTGAGTGCCTCTACATCACAGAGTGTTTCTTACTTACGAAGGCCGATTGAGTCAAACCAACTCTTAGACTCACATCTTTGGTTGGTTTGAGTTAGCCACCCGATCCTACACTTTCTATGTACAACTTCTACCAGCAATATGTTATCTTGATTCATTACGTTTTCATGCTTGATACACGTGTGGTTTTGTACAGTTTCATTATGTTAGTTATGGTAAATCAATTTATTATTTGTTTCAAATTTTTATTTGAATTTGTAGGTGGAGAATGCTATGGAAAAAAAAGGATCCGATGTCCAGATCAAGATGCTCTACAACCAGAATGCATCAAATCATTATGAACCTGAAATCAGACCCCCAGGGTGATGCAAAATGGGAAGCACTGCACAAAGCTGGGTTTGGTTCACTCCTTATTATTAATGAATGTAGTGTGTCGATCAACGTACAAAAATGATTTTGCAATCACTTTGACTGGATCTCCAGTAGAAGGAGAGTGTGAACCGTGTTTACGGTATTCCAGTAGAAGGTTTTACAATACTAGAGGAGGAATGTACCAAGAATGACGTGAAAACTTTTTTGATGATTTAGGGTTAGAAACTATCAAATTTTCCCATGTCCAGCTTAATTACACTCCATCATCGAAACAGACAGCACAAATATTTTAAAATATGTTAGGGTATTTATCTTGATTTTTATTGGTGAAATAACTCAAACCTGAGTATGCTAAGTAAACATCAAATTATCATGTAGTAAGGCTAGAATATGCCTTAGAAAGACTGGTAGACAATTTAAACCAAGGAAAACACAAGAAAGTGCCTTAAGGGCAATTTGGGCAAAAACGTGCTCTAAGCTTGGAGTGACTTTGATTAGCACCCAAATACCATTATCAGACTTTAGTAATATGCTAATGGACATTTTAAATCAATTAGCAAAGAAAACCAAGCTAAAAAACAAGCTTAAACACAAAATGTGCTTTAAGACTCCTTAAAGCACCTTTTTGAGAAATTGTCTTAGAATTGAGTTTTGAGTGGCTAAATGTCCATCATTACTCTTTAATCAGCATGTGTACTAATTAGTATCACATTAGGAAGCCTAAATTAATGGGAAAACAAAAATTTCAGAAATATGTGCACTAATTTGTGAATAGTGCCAAATAATGACTAGTTTAGTCTTTAATCAACTTAGTTTAGTTAATCGGTCAATAAAGGCCAAACATGCCCTTATTTAACAAGGGGGCCGATTTTTGAGAGTGGTGAGTCACCACATGAGTCATTCAATTAAAGAAAAGAAGATGGAAATAAGTAAAGCTACTATTTGCTTTATAAGAACAAAATATCTCCTAAAAGCTACCTTTTCTTCTCCTCTCTCTTCATTTCTCTTCTTCCACGGTTTTCTTCATGCTCTTCATCCTCTCAAACCGAGAGAACAAGCTCCATTGTTGCCTCACCTTGCCTTGTCTACAACTCAGTCATTTTAGCTCCAAATCAAAAACTAAACACATATTATTCTTAGTTAGCTCAAGCTCTAGCTTTCTATCTTTTCAAATATTTCAAAGCTCAAGTTTGGTGCCATGAGAAAACTCCATTGATGGAGGAAAATCAAGTTTGAAGAGCTCATTAGCTTCTCCATTCTCTTAAGGTAAAGAAAATGTAAGAAAAACCAAGTTTCCATCACTTCCTTACTTGGCCGAAAATTACTACTCATGGGGCCTTGTTTTTATGCCTTGTTCTAGCTTGATTTATTCTCCAAGGACTAGTGGAGGTCCTATTTCATTCATTGCCAAGGTCTATCTTGATACTTCAAAGGTAATCATCCACTTTTATGCCTTAGAACACATTTCTAACCTAGGGTTTCATTCCTTGAGGTTAGTGTATTGTTTAGTACTCATATGAAGTACTTGAATATTGATTAGAACATTGGCAAGGGGAATTTAAGTGGTGGCCGATATTCATTCAAGAAGAAGGTCTAAGGAGGAAGATAAGATAAGCTTGAGAAAACAAGGTAAATTACTTACCTAATGGTGGTTAAGGGTTAAGGAATGAGTTTTAGATGAGTACCAATGTAGCCTAGGGCTTACATTAGGTAATGGGTTATATAACCTAGGAAAAAGAACTTAAATAAGCTTGTGAACTTATGACTAAGGAGCCAATGGGAATGAGTTAGTAATATAAGTTTGAGATGGTTTTAAGAGAGCATTATAACTATTATGAGATTGAAGGGTGTATTTGCAGGTTGAAAGCTTTTATATGTGCGAAATTCAGTGCTTAAGTTTAAGTCACTTAAGGGCCTAAGAGCCATGTCATTTAAGAGCCTTGGTGCTATGCAATTTAAGATTATTGCAATGTATTGAGTTTGTTGTGATGAGTTGGTTTGGGTGATGAGATATGATGAGAAAGAACTTGATGTGTGTGAGATGGTTGAATGAGGAAAACAATGCATTTGGGCATGATGAGATGCTAGAGAAGCTATGGTGAAATTTGAGTAGAAAACAAAGTGTTAAAGTGATGGTGGTGAACTAATATGACCTAGGATTTACTAGGAGTCATAAAAAGGAATTTGAGTGGAAATGAGTTAACTAAGGAGTTCTTGAGGTTTAGAATGACCTAGAGATGTCTAGGAGGAATTAGAGAATTGGTGAGTATATTAAACACACCAAAGCCAAGATATGAGGAATGTAAGACTTGTACATAAGTTTTAAGGAGAAGGTGTATAATGCTTAAGGTGATTTAGGTATGAACTTGGGAATATATATCACTGAAAGTCTGGGGAAGCTTGTCTAAGTAGTGATGATGCTAGTAGCGGAACAATAAGGTTTTAGTTTAGATTGTAATAAGTGGACTTAGGTGATGGAAGAGAAAGGTGTGGGAGAATGTTGTCAAACGTCAAGGAAAATGACTAAGAATGTAAAAGAGCGTGTGATCATGAAGAAGGTGAGTAAGTGAATAAAAGAATGTATAAGTAAGCTCAAGAGTTTAGGAGTGATGAGTAACAAATGAAAAGAAGAGAAATTGTGCATGGACATGCAAAATGACCTTGGAAGGTTTAACTAGCAAGATGGAGTGCAATGATGTTAAGGAGGAGTTATATGGGTTGAAAAGAAACACTTGGGATAGTTAAAGTTTTAGACAAAATGTACATGTTGGAAATGTAAGGAATTGTATGACAAATGTTAGGAGTGTTTGTAAGAATTTAGTAAATGTTTGAGAAGATCTTTGGAAGTTGTTTTGGAGAGTTTGGTGGAAGTTCTAAGGTGAGTTTAAGTACCTAAATGGTATTAGGACACATGGGGGAACTTGTGGGAAGTTTGGAGTCAAATGGGAATTTAGAAATAAGGTTCTGGAGCCGACTGACCTTGGGACCGGACCTGCAAGGTCGGTCGAGCTCAGTTTACACTGCCGGAGAAAGTTTCTGGAACCGACCGAACTTGGGGACCGGACTTGCAAGTTCGGTCGGCTTGTATTTTGTGTACGAATTGAGTCTCTGGAATCGACCGAACATGGGACCGAACTTGGCAAGTTCGGTCGGGCTTAAAAATCCCGGGGAGGGGAAACTCTCGGAATGGACCGACCTTGGGACCGGACTTGCAAGGTCGGTCGGGTAGAATTTTCAAGCGGTAATATGTTCTGGAATGGACCGACCTTAGGTAAGGTAGGTCGGAAGTTCGGTCGAGCCTAAAAAAAAAAAGAAATTTTGAATTCTAAGGATGGTAATAGGTAATAAGGTGTACCTTTTGTAGGGTGGTAATGATTAGGACCCTAAGAACTTAAGGGATTAAGTTAAGTTAAGTTAAGTATAAACTTAAAAGTTTAAGGTTAAGTTGTAAGATTAAGTTGTAAGACTTAAGAGGTGTTAGGTGGGAATCATTAAGGGTTAAGTAAGTTAAGTAAGTTGGATTAAGTTAAGTGATTAACAACCTAAAACTGAATGAATGTTTTAGGACTTGGGAATTTGGACTCCGGAAGAGAGTAAGCAACCCAACGACCAACGGTGAACGGTACAGTTCTTCTTGTGACCTGCTTGCTAACGAGGTGTCCCTCGGCTTGTGTGCTATTTGTTTTGAGTGCTCACTAAACAAGATAAAGCATGCAACCGGAATATTATATTTGTTGTAATGTTGTGTGATGTTTGAAAACTAACACAACATATCGTGAGAACTTACTAACCAACGTTTAGTAAGGAAATGAGTGAGACTAAGGAACGCTCCCTAATATGGGACTATATAAACCGAAAGAGGTTAACCAACAAACATGGTCTTGAGACTACTACTAACTGGAACTTGAGTGAGGAAACCCGGGACCGATCTCCGGTCATGCATGCTAAGGAAAGGGGGTCAGTATCTATAGCAGATTCGACTTCCGATTAAGGACTAGTCCTCGGACTAGTAGATTGGGTCGGTTGGCCGGCTCGGTACTTGGACATCAAGTCCAAGGTAGGGCTTTAAGATGGCGTGAGGGGATCAGCTACATCCCCAACAATTTAAGAATGTTTGTTTATTGCCGGTAAGTGTCCTGCTGCTGGCTAGGGTTAACCAAGCCCTACAAAAGTAAAACGAACTAAGGGCTAACCTGTTCCAATGAGAGAACGGTTGGCATACATAAGGTAAGGTTAAGATAAGTTGCAACCATTCCTCTTTAAGGAGGTTGTTTATTAAGACTAAGATCAGCTACATCCACTCCTTATTAAGGGGTGGTTGTTTCTAAGATTAAGATAAGATTAAGATTGAGGTGAGATAAGGATGGACTAAGATTAAGAGGAAACATAACTTAAGGAGTTAAATGATTAACTCTAATTAAGGGAAACATTTAAGTCGTTCATTGTGTGTGAACTTTGATTGTTCATTGTTGGTTTGTTGTTTACTGCACTTACTATTATGTTGTGCATCTAATCAGCCTCCATGCTATCGATAATTAGTCGTCGTAGCCACGTTAGCTTGGGGGCCATGAGAGGATCGTACCAGCATCCGTGCTGACCCCCTTTGGGGGCTGTTTTTACTACACAGGTGTACATCAGGTGGCGGCCGTCGCGAGAGTAAGAAGAGGATACAAGTGTTAAGGATTAAGTGTGGCCGACGAGTTGTGCATGTACACTTGTATGGCAATTGAGTTAGTAAGGTGTATAGGATGTGAGAGGATTGTAAGAAGAATATGTATTTGGTTAAGGTTGTTATGTACTAATGTTCGGTATATTCTGTAGTCAGACCGTGGCAAGGTCCTGGAGTGTAAAGAATTCCGCTGTGACATGTATATATATGTGCTGTTAAGTTGCGAGACCACATTTGGATTGAGTTGGGTGTTACAAAAAGTGGTATCAGAGCGTAGTTACGCTCTGAAGACAAGAATTACCGAACTTAGGAGAATACTGAGGTTGAGGTTGAGTTATGGGTTAAGGGTTGAGTGATAGAGTGAGAGGTGCATTGTTAGGACTTCCCGGTATTTACCGGATATCCATAGTACCTAAGCCCGCCCTCCACATCCCTACCCTGAATAGTGGAACAAACGCCAGAGAGAAGAAAGCCTTCTCTTACTCGGGGAAACCCGATTGGCAGTTAGCTAACAGTAAGCATACGAGAAACACCTTGTTAAACAATAGTTTAAGGGAACTTGAATGTTTTTAATGGAGCGCAACAGAGAAACACGGCGCTACCTATGGAATCTAACAATAAGGGAACGGTAATTACCGGCAACATGGGTCGACATGCTACGCAGTCGAAATAACCCGCAATACCAATGATAAGGAAAGCACTATGGGGTGCAATAGAAAGGAAAAAGGGAAGTGACATGAGTACCGGACAGTGGTCCGAAGGAGCAAACAGTAGGATAATACAAAGCATGAGGATTGAGATTACTGGAAGGTCCAGTTAAGAACCGGGAACTCCAAACCTCATACAATGAAAAAGGTTACAAACCTGCCCGACATAATGCGGACAACGGTGGAAACACATATAAATTGTATACCGAAATAGGACTACGATGTAGTGCCTAAAGGAGAATCATTACTGAGTAACCACAACAAAATGTGTGGAGACAGGAGCGAGGATTAAGACATAAGAAAATATTAAGGGATTCCCTCAAAAAGAGGAACGCCATGATAAATGACAGTACTATCAAACAACAAGGAAACTGCCGGATGGTCGGTTATCCAAAATAAGAGATTATCGAAGGAGTCCCGAGGACTACCAATTACATGGAAATTAGAAGGAAGTATCACTACCAATGTACCTTGTACCAATAGCCCATCCTGCATGGCGCACTTGCCATAGCAAGTGCTACCACGGTTAAGCTACACGGAAAGCCATCATGGCGAGGTAACCGAACGCTACAGTCGTAGTACGCATTAACATCGGATTGCAATCTAAAGAACAGAAAAATAAGACCTTGGAAAGGCCCGACGGCCTGGCCATGATGAGATGAGGTGACACACCAGTCAGCCGGGAGCGGAACTTGGACAAAATATCAAACCATATAAATATTAGCAACGGTATAACCTCCTACGACGACAACCGACAGTACGGTAAGAACACCAATCCCGAACTCCAAAGGGAAAAACCTAAGAGATTGCTCAGTATGATGCAGCAAACACTGTATAAGCAATAATATACAAGGGATGTATTTAAGATACGATTGAGACGGTTGATGCAACGACTTCCAACAAAACGGATAAGACTCCCAAAGTGACCATTAAGAATACCAATAATAAGCATTCTTCAATAAGATGTTGGAAAAACCCAAGAGACAAGGGTAAAAGAGAATAAAGTAAGCTAAACCTGCTGAGGATTAAAGACGTACAACCCTGGAAAAGGAAGCCCGAGGACTACCCCCACAGAGCGGGCATAGTCGAGCCGAGCAAACTGATGAATGACAGTTAATACTGTTTGTCTAACTCATAACACCAAGTATGATTGATCAACGGGTGGCGTAGTCAACAGAAGTTGAACGAAGCGTTGAGATGGAAGTATAAGACGACAGGATGATATCCAACTTGGACACCGTAAGGCAAACGCCTAAGACGAACCTAACCTTGACTGTTAAAAGACGTAAGTCTAGTAAAACGACGGTATATTCGAGGACACTAAGTAACCTCAGATCTCCTGAATAGACTTCCATAGCAGGAAGCAGGATGCAGCAACTTACCATGAAACCCGACACTACATTTAATATGAACCTAACTGTGGATAGTGTTCAAAGGACCAGAACCTATAAGGATGACCTACAGATAAATAAGAGTGTAAATAGTGAGCTGAGACATTAAGCATTAAGAGCCTACGAGCCAAGGATGTTAACCACATCAGAGCCGAGGTGCAGTAAGTTATAAGAGAGCTTGTTTAAGCCATGAAGGGACTACTGTGTAGATGTGAACGGTTACAAACCTATAACTTAGATTGGGGAAGATATTACCAAGGAAGAGTACCAATGAGAATATTGAGATAATGCTGAGGACAGGAGCGGAGAACGAACCATACCTTTTAGGGTGGGGATACCTCTCCTTGTTGTGAGGCCATGAGTGGGAATGGACCCCTCAAAAGGGCTTTCACTTATTAGAGATGCAATACGCTTTTGTTAGAGAATGGAAACTGTAAACTTGGGATTACCTTGGAACATGTCAGATACAGATTAGTAATAAGGAAGGTTGCAGAGATAGACCCCTCATCCAACACCCAGGATGTAAGAATTATTGATCGTCAGAGATAAACATTGTGAGTGCACCTTACGGCACGTCAAATGACCAATGCTCCGAAGAGCTTGTGATTCAGTGGATGACTTCTTCAGTAACCAGTTAAATTACATGGTAGATAACATCACTAAGGATGAAAGAAAGCGAGAGAAATTAGCCTACTTACAAATCTGAGATTGAAGCAGAACACCTTCGTATTAAGAGTTAACTATTTTACAGCACAGTATGACAACCGCCATACACCGGAATGGAGAACTCCCAGTGTGTTTACACCAAGAAGGGATTGAGTGTAAGGTAAGACATTAGAATAAATGAGTAAGAGGTTGCACCATCAAGGGGCAACATGGTAAGGGCCAACTACCACGGTAGTAGTGGTCGAGAGTACAATAGTTATATAAGGGGAATTAAGTCGTGGTGTGCGGTAAAGCGACCGTTAGGTATGAGCCGTCAAATATTGACACAGAGGCAATGAGATTTATGAGTTAAGACCAATATAAGTAAGAAAATAAGATGGTAGACGAACTGAGCATTGATGCCAGTAGTCTGGACCTGGTTAGTTAAGATTCCGCAGGAAGCACACTACCCATTCCTTAAGGAATTGGAAGTGCATTCCTAGTAGCATAAATATAAGAAACAAGATAAGAGGCTCTACGGAAAGAGACCTCAATTATTAATAGACCGAATCAGTACGGGATACAGAAAGAGCTAGAGCATACAATACCAAGAACACAATAATGGATTTCCCTTGATTAACTTCAAGAAGAACAATAAATGTTATTATGGAACGATGAAGAGGAGATCGACAACAGAATACTTCGTAATTAGCAATAGCTAAACGTGTGACGGACACTATGAGTTTACTAAAACGAGACGTGGGACGACTGCACCCCACAGGGGCTTGCAGACCTGACACGCTCATTTATGAGTTAGTTGGGTAAGTAGTAATGTACAAGTAAGGTACCCCATGCATGTGGACGAGTGGTGTAAGGAACACGGGAAGTAGTCGACTCCGTACCACCGACAACGACGCAAGATCAGACAAGAGCAGCTACTACCACAAACAGTCGAAGAGAAGAATTCAGTTGAACCAGCAACACAGAGGAACCAGAGAACAAGTAATTAAGGACTATGAAGTGTGAAGAGCACGGATTGTTAAGTACAGACATTGGACATATCTTATGATGTAAGAGATTAAACTGTAAAGCGCAATAAGCACTAAACAGTAGTTTCAGATTAAGAATCATCCTCAGACCAAAGGTCAGTTGAGGAGAACAATTTAGACATTCGAGAAAATACTAAGAGTATGAGCATAAGATCTTCAAGGAGAATGGATAGACGAGTTACAACTCATTAAGGCTGTGTATATATAAAGATAACACGTGTCCATTGAGAGACCAATATTCCTAAACTGTAAGGAGGCAGAAGGATATACAATACTGTAAAAGGATAAGCGAGACAATTAAGCCTAAGATTATCAGAGTCGCGCAGCGGAAGCTAGCAGACCACTACCTTTGAGATTAGACCAAACTAAGTTAAGGAAACGGTATAAGTACCGTTAAGAACCCTCGATACAGAGACTAAATCATTTCTGATCGAATTATAAGTAAAATAGATGACGTGGAAGCTAGAATGCTTGGTGAGAATTAGACATCTTGAACTTATGTTCAAAGATGATGTAACGCTGATTACGTGGGCGTAATCCATTTTAAGGGGGATAGAGCGAAAACCGCTTAGCGTATGTTGTGTACTGAGTACATAAACTACGGTGTGCATATCACAAAATAATTTGAGATATGTTTTAATAAACATTTTGAGATAAATCATGGTTATTGCACACAGAAGATGTGAATACCATACATATTAAGTACCTATCTTGTTAACTCCGGGTGAGTACAAGTTAAGAGAATTAAGGAAGAGATTAAGGAGACTTAAGAAATAAGAATATATGAGGTATGAGTCGATATGAGACTATGTGGGAGATAAGAATAAGATAAGATTATGAGATACAATTTGATATGATTTTGAGTTAGGAAATAGTAATGCTATGTGGTATGAGACAGTGGAAGTTGGTATGAGACTGACATAGAATTTAGTAGGAATTTAAGTCTTGAGGTAATTACTAAGAGATGAATTGGGAATGTTTGATGGATTGAGTCCACACTTTGGAGATGTATTGATTATGATTAGAAGAACTAAAAAGATAGAAAATTGGACATGAGTGAATCATTTGGATGTTTGAAAATGACGTGGGAGGTGGAACTTGATTTTCTAGGGATCAGGGGAAACCGAACACAAATTGGGGTGGAAGGATAGTTCTACACTGATGCTGATAACATCAGGGTTGGATGATTCCTGAAACTCCCTACCAGTGGTCACAATTAAATCACACTATGGATAGAGGCCTTAGGATAAAATGAAATTGGAGCTGATTGTATTTTTAATTAGAGGAATTATTCCTCACATGACCTCGTAAAAAGGATTACCTTTTTACTGAGTCTCGCCCATGAAGTTGAGGACGCATGAGCCTTTGTCTTCGGACCGGTGACATGGGGAGAGCAGAGTGTTTTGTATTCTGGCCCATGGTGACGAGGACGAATGAGCCATTGTCTACGGACCGGTGACATGGGAGATACGTTGGAAATTATGTGAATGTTTTAATCATCAAAAGAAACAAGGAGAATTTTGAGTGCTATACATGCTTAAGCATGTTGTGTGATATTTAAGTATAAGAATATGGCGGATTAATGATCCAATGAGATTAAGTTAAAAGTATGATCTATATGATCTGAGGAATGAGGTAAGATATGTATCCTAATAAGATAAGGTGCATGGGAACTTTGGGGACAAAGTTCTTTTAAGGGGGGTAGATTGAAATACCCCAAACCTGAGTATGCTAAGTAAACATCAAATTATGATGTTGTAAGGCTAGAATATGCCTTAGAAAGACTGGTAGACAATTTAAACCAAGGAAAACGCAAGAAAGTGCCTTAAGGGCAATTTGGGCAAAAACGTGCTCTAAGCTTGGAGTGACTTTGATTAGCACCCAAATACCATTATAAGACTTTAGTAATATGCTAATGGACATTTTAAATCAATTAGAAAAGAAAACCAAGCTCAAAAACAAGCTTAAACACAAAATGTGCTTTAAGACTCCTTAAAGCACCTTTTAGAGAAATTGTCTTAGAATTGAGTTTTGAGTGGCTAAATGTCCATCATTACTCTTTAATCAACATGTGTACTAATTAGTATCACATTAGGAAGCCTAAATCAATGGGAAATCAAAAATTTCAGAAATATGTGCACTAATTTGCGAATAGTGCCAAATAGTGACTAGTTTAGACTTTAATCAACTTAGTTTAGTTAATTGGTCAATAAAGGCCAAACATGCCCTTATTTAACAAGGGGGCCGATTTTTGAGAGTGGTGAGTCACCACATGAGTCATTCAATTAAAGAAAAGAAGAGGGAAATAAGTAAAGTTACTATTTGCTTTATAAGAACCAAAATATCTCTTAAAAGCTACCTTTTCTTCTCCTCTCTCTTCATTTCTCTTCTTCCACGGTTTTCTTCATGCTCTTCATCCTCTCAAACCGAGAGAACAAGATCCATTGTTGCCTCACCTTGCCTTGTCTACAACTCACTCATTTTAGCTCCAAATCAAAAACTAAACACATATTATTCTTAGTTAGCTCAAGCTCTAGCTTTCTATCTTTTCAAATCTTTCAAAGCTCAAGTTTGGTGCCATGAGAAAACTCCATTGATGGAGGAAAATCAAGTTTGAAGAGCTCATTAGCTTCTTCATTCTCTTAAGGTAAAGAAAATGTAAGAAAAGCCAAGTTCCCATCACTTCCTTACATGGCCGAAAATTACTTGAAATACCCCGTAATTAAAAACAGTGATTAATTGGGCTAATTATATTTTTAAAAGCTTAATTACACTAAAATAAATACGAGGGAACAAATCCCGAAGAAAACGGACCCTTAAAATGGGTTAAAAGCATAAACGAACCTTAAAGCGCGTTTTTCGAGGAAACCGGGAAAACGTGACTTTAAGCGGGTCAAATAGACTCGTAATAATATTGGTCAACTAAATAGTCACTAATAAATATTAGTGGAGCCTTAGAACCAATAAAATTAATTAAACGAGGAAATTCCGGAAAACGGGTGCCGGTTAGTGGAAACTGTAACAACCGGTAAGTCGTGGGGTGAGAGAGTAAATAAATAAAGTTAATGTGTCCACTTGGTAAATAAAAATCTGAAAATGCTGTGTGTGTATAGAGGGGGCCGGTCCACTCACTACTCCCCTCCTCTTTATTTGCCTTTAGTAGCTAAAGGACAAACAAATAAACAAAATTAAAACTCTCTCTCTCCTACCCCTCACCCCTCTCTCACGTAACTCCCTTCTCCTTCCCTCTGAATTTTTCTCCTCCCTCTCAGCCGATAATGGCGATTTCTTGAGCCCCCATACAGCTCTCTACTTCTCTCCTCTCTTTGACCACTCAAACCTTCTCCAAACTCAACAAAAAATATACCATTGTAATCCCCTTGCAAAGGAGAACGTTTTCATCCTTTCAAAAACCCAAAAGCTCTACTTTCGTTTTTGAGGGTGTTCACCATTTGGAGATTTGAAGCCACCATTAGAAGCACCTTCATCTCCTTAACATCTTGAGGTAAAAAGAAGTTCGAAAATCCACTGTTTCTAGCCCTCAGTGGCATTTTAAGAATTTCAGTTTTTGAACTCTTGGCTCTCCCTTGCTCCAGCCGGTTTTGGCTACTTTTGTGGGCTAGGAATCTTGTTCCTTCATTAGTCAAGAACTTAATCTACTCATTGGAAGGTAACACTCTTTCCTAAACCCTAACACTTGAATTCTAGGGTTAGTATAAAAGGAAATGCTAAATGGTATTGTGTATGTGTTATGTGCTGTAGCACGTGTGTGTGTGTGAATCTCATTGAAACCGAGAACAAGGAGAAGAAGGGAAGAGGAAGGAAAAGAAAGAAAAGAAAACTAGCAAGACAAGGTAATTGTGCTTACCTTGAACTAGTTTGTGTATGTGGTATTGTAACAGTTTTTGGAGTAGTGGAAATGAATAATGTATTGAGTATGAGTAGTAGTAATGTAGTAATACATTGGAGAAAAGAATGTAACAGTTTTTGAAGTTTTAAATGATGTTTGAAGCTTGGGAAAACCATTGGGTAGTATGTGTATATGTGCAGGATTTTATGGATGTTGTAGTGGTATTGAAATGTTATAATGAGTATTGTGTAACAGGTTGTGAGAACATGAATTTGAGAGCTGAAATAGTGTGTGGAGAATGTTAGAAATATAGGGGAAACCATGTCAAATTTTGGGTAGAAATGAGAGGACTTAGCTTGTGTAAAAAGAGGAAGTAGTTGGAGAGTTTTAATGGAGTGCTTTAGTAGTTGTAACAGATTGGAAATGAGTTTGTAAATGGAAGGAAACTAGAGTGTAAGATGATGCATTTTAGATGCTAGGAGTAGGATTAGTTGAAGGAGTATTGAAGTGTAAGGGTTAAGGTAAAAATCTGTAGCATAGAAAGAAGAAACAAAATCTGTAGCATAAGTGTGAGGAAACTAGTATAAGTGTTGAAAATGTAATGAGGAAAATGTGTAAGTAAATGTAAGGATTGAGTAGTAAGTTTGGTGGATGAATTATGGTGATTTAGAGTGTTTAATTAGTGCTAAATCATGTTAGGATGCATGTAGGAAGAGTAGGGAAGCAATGGGTGAAATTGGGGAAAGAAAAATAAATCTGTAGTCATGTTCTGGAACCGTCCGACCCAGCGTCTGGATCGGACGTGGGTCGGACATGGCTTAAAGAACGAGAATCAAACCTTCTGGAACCGTCCGACCCAGAGCCGTGAGTCGGACGTGGGTCGGACGGGCGTTAAAAATCGACAAGAAATCTTTCTGGAATGGTCCGACCCAGGCCGTGAGTCGGACGTGGGTCGGACGGGTAAAAATTTTCTTCTTCGAAGTTTCTGACTTCGTCCGACCCAGAGGTTGGGTCGGACGTGGGTCGGACATGACCTGGATGACAAAGTCGAAACCTTCTGGAATGGTCCGACCCAGAGGGTATGGGTCGGACAAAATAGTGCTGGGTCGGACGGGAGTAATTTCAGGGGACGAAAACCTACTGGAATGGTCCGACCCAGGGTTGGGTCGGACGGTGGGTCGGACGGCCCAGACACTTAAAAAAAAATGTTTTAATTATATGACTATAGTAATCATATATACATATATATATATATGCCTATATACCTATATGCATATATATGTAGTAATACACCATTGATGAAGTAAAAAATGGTAAGCAAGTAAGTAAGTTTGTAAGAAAACAAGTTTATGAAGTAATAAAGGAAAGAATGGTTTTATAACCAAGTAAGAATGTAAAGAAGTAGTAAGTACACATTGAAAGTATCAAGAAGGAGTAAGTAGATCAATAATAGATCATTGATCATACTACTTCATGTATGTATAGGAATTCCATAGTTGAGCTCCAAGGGAACCGGTAGTACCCTACGACGGTGAACGGTATGATTTCCTCATGCCCTGTATCCTAACTTGGTTACCCCGATTTGTGTGCTTATGTGATCACCAACAAGATAAATGCATGAATCGGATTTATATTCCACATAATTGTGTTTGAACTATATTGTTCTTGTTTATTGCTCTTGAACATTTAGTTTGTATAATTCATGAACTGTATAAATGGAAATGAAGTGTATGTGTAAGTATGAGTACTTGGTATGTAAGTATGTATGGAAGTAATTATGGACTTCTACTAATTCCTAACAACCTAACTCCTAACATGAGTATTGAGTAAAATGGAATGAGTAGAAGCCCGATATAGTTTCGGCCACGCGTGAGGATAAGGAACCACAAGAGGTTGGAACCGAATCCTGGCTATGATCTTTTCCTTGGACCAATTCCCTTTGTATGGGTAGCATCCTGGATTAGTGGGCCACCCTAAAGCCCGGTGGTGGAAGTAGTATTCCCTGCCCGGAGGTCATACCGACTTAATGGAAGTAAAGTATGTAAGAAGTAGTATTGTATTTGTATTGGTCTTGACTATTGTAAGTCATTGACCCGGAGTAAAAGTATTGAACACCCGATTAACCCGGGGTGTAATAAGGCTAACAAGACCTTGTATGTATTGGAGAATTGTATCTCCGTGTTGCGGTGAGTATGGTAAGTGTGATTGAATGACTTGTATTGTATACCTTGTATGTATTGTATGTATGTATGCTTGGTAAAATGAATGTATTGTATTGTATTGTATAAAGCATGTATGTATGTATGAATGAAACGAACCGCATGTACTCGACCAAATAGTTGGCGTACCCTCGCTAGTACGCGGGGTATGCGGTTATCATATGCAGCGTAAGCTGACCCCCTGGGGGGAATGTTTTTACTCCACAGGTACCCGCGAGGCGTGAAGGTAGAGTAAGGGCAGCATGTGATTCTTTTTGGAGTAGTGAGTAGGAATTGGAATAGTGTACCGAGTTGTACACGGCTAGAGCCTTTTGAGTAGCCGGTGTACCATGTGGTACACCTTTTTGGACATTGAACTCTTAGTTGGATAGTAAGGAGAGGTTGTATAAACTCTTCATTTTTGGGAAGTAGTCATGGAATGTAATTTTCCTAACTTGGATACTCGGTAATCATTTGTAAGTATGTATTTGGCATTGTAAAGTATGTAGTATGTATTTGGTTTATTCTAATCGTCAGACCGATACAGTAAGTAGTAGTAGCCTTGTTGGCCTTGGGTGGCTAACGGCGTTGTATCACCCGCCGGGAGTAAGTAAGTAAGCAAGTATTCCGCTGCGAGTAAGGTAAGTGGGACGATTAAAGGATTATGAAAGGATTAGCGGTTGGGGTGTTACAAAAAGTGGTATCAGAGCGAAGTATCGCTCTGATGATTAGAATCTTAAGAGTAGTGATTACCGAGTTAGGATTTCAACCGTCTTAAGACGGATATTTAGAAACCTAACTAGGAACTACCGTTAGCAATAACGGATACCCTTAACGTCTACAAGGACGATACCATTGTTTGAATGAAGACCATGAGGTCATAGTATCACAACATCTAATGTAATCCACACTTGTTCAGATGTCAGGACGAGGTCGAGGCCGACCTAGAGGAGAGACATCTGACGGACCGGGCGCGCAGACGATAGCTGAGATCGTCGCCGCCACGGTAGCGCAGATGCTACCGCAAGTAATCACGGCTGTACAGCAAACACAGCAGCAGCAGCAGCAACAGCAACCCGACCCACCTCATCCCCGAGAAACGAATTGGGTGAAAGCTGTCGCCGACCTTCGACCTGCTTGTTTTAGAGGCGAGAGCGACCCCGCCAAACTCGAGGCCTACCTCTCCGAGATGGAGACGGCCTTCGAGACACTTGAGACTCCCGCTGGAGTTCGAGTGAGGATAGCTGCGTACTACCTCAAGGACGCGGCTATGGACTAGTGGAAGCTCGTAAAGGCCGAGCACATGGCTGACCCTGCTTTCGGATGGGAAGCATTTACCTCTCTTCTCCGATCTAAGTACTACCCCGAGCATGTCAAGACCAAGAAAAGGCTTGAGCTCGATGCACTGAAAATGACTGAGAAGATGACGGTTGATGAGTATTACCGCACCTTCACCTCTCTTCTCCGACTTCTACCCGACCTTGGGTATACCGGCCAAGTCTTGGTCGACCGCTTCTACGGCGGATTGAGCCATCGACTCCGGTATGGCATGGGCTTCACTCGGTTTACCTCCCTTCAGGAGTGTTACCACGCTGCATCTCGAGTTGAGATCACCTGCCAGCTGAGAGATGAGGAACAAGCGCTGAAGCGCAAGGTGAGCGGCAAGGGTAACCCCTCCGATGAACAAAACCAATCCAAACCCTGGAAGAAAAGGAAGGGAAGCACTCCCACCAGCAGAAAAATACATCCGGAGACGGCGGTGCCCATGCTGAGAAGGGCAAGGCAACTGAGCCTTACAGATTGCCTACACCGCACCAGTGGCAGCGAAGCCACTGAGGTCTCAGCCCTACAGGGGTAAGAAACCGAAACCGAATTAGTACACTTGTGAAATTGTATATATAGAGTATTGTAAGTATACCAAACCTTGCTAACTTGAAGCTATAGGTTCTGGATTTGGCCAAGGAAAGAACCAATCTGATGGCCGCAGCTACATCTGCCGTAACTGCAACAAGGATCATCCCGGCACAGATTGCCAAGGAAGGGAGATCCGCTGACTTGCCAGAAACCGGGCCACCGTGCCAATGCATGCCCGGAGAATTCTAAGCCCAAGGGCAACTACCAGGGCTACAAGCAGCGTGAGGGCAAGGAGGTTGCATCTGGCGATGCTCATGCCCAGCACATCTCGCAGGGACAGGGGTCCCGAGGTCCGCAGAAGGGCGCACCGCAGAGGCAGCCGGCCTTACACATCATCGACCGTGATGGGACCGGGACTAAGTCCGGCCCAGGTAAAACTGTAACCTTTAATCCTTGAAGAGCATGACTAAGTAAAGTAATTGTATGAATGAAAGCATGAATGCGTAAGTACTTGAAGTATGAAATTGAGCATGAGTAAGTAACATGGAAGTATGTATTGAGCATGAAATGAATTAGTAAGCCTAGAACTATTCTAGATGAATTTACCACCTTAGGGAAATTCCATATCTGTTACCCAATACCTTCAAACTCACCTCATGAAGAGATCGACATCGCCAATCACCACTTCAACAACGAACAGTGTCAGGTCATCCGCCCAGGTATGATTTATTAAAAGGATACCTGACACCCGAAGCACAAATTTCAATCATCCGACGATGCAACGAGTTAGGAACGGGTCCAGGAGGATTTTATACACCCGAATTCCCCGGTGGAGCTACAATGAAGCTGAAAATGATGTGCTTGGGAAAGGACTGGAACCCTTATACCAAGACATACCAAACAACGCGAGCAGGAGACGGAGCAACACCTCCAGCAATACCCCCAGAATTCCAAACGCTTGTCACACAAGCTGTAGAAATTGCACAACAATGTGAAGATGAACCAATCCCTGCACTTGAAGCAGATCTGTGTATCGTCAACTTCTATGAGAAAGAAGGACGACTTGGCTTACACCAAGACAAGGACGAGACAGCGGAATCTCTTGAACTAGGAGTGCCCGTAGTGTCTTGGTCCATTGGTGATGACGCCGTTTTGTATAGCGAGCGGAAGCGTGTGGACCTCGCAGAAAAATTGGTATTGAGATCAGGAGATGTTCTAATCATGGGTGGAAAATCAAGGTTGCTGTATCACGGGATCCAGAAGATCAAGTTGAATACGGCACCACCGGCAATAATCAATGCCACACACATGATACCAGGACGCCTGAACCTTACCTTTAGAAAGTATTAATCTTGTAGTAGCATGTAATCCAGTAGTAACGTGTATTAGAGACACAGTATGTATGATGGTTGGTTATTCAATAAAAGCAGTGTTGGTTATTAAATTCCACTTGCGTTCCACCATCTTTACTTATAATCTCATGAATCAATAGGTTGTGGACTCGGTACCGAAGGTAACCTGAGCATCCTCACCGAAGAACAAGCCGGCAAGAGCGGCACCATTCTAACGGGAACATTCCCAGTAAACGGCATCGAAGCCTCAGTATTATTCGACTCCGGCGCCTCTCACACCTTCATATCGCCATCTCTTGCGAAGAAGTTGGGGCTAGATGCGGATGAGCTACCGAACTTCTTGGTTACTCTCCCATCGAAGGAGCGGGTACAATGTACCAAGTATTACAAATCAGCCACCATTCAAATCAAAGGTGAAGCGTTTCCCATTTCCTTCATTGAATTCAACGGATTGGGATTCGACTTAATTATTGGAATGAACTGGTTGGAGCGGCACAAGGGGAGAATCCTATGCGCCGAGCACCGATTGCTGCTCAAGAGTCCATCTGGGGTCACTGTTTCATACCGCCAGAGACCGAGAGAGCCTTCAACTACAGTCATCTCCGCCATGGCAATGTATCGGGAGCTCAGAAAAGGGCATGAAGTGTATTTATGTCACGTGCAAGACCTGGAGAGAGATCCAGAGTTCAGTGACGAGGTAGCAGTAGTCTCAGAATTCCCGATGTATTTCCGAAAGAGCTACCTGGTATGCCACCACAGAGGGCGGTAGAATTTGAAATCGATCTTGTACCGGGTACTGGTCCCATCGCTAGGGCACCATACCGTATGGCACCGGCAGAAATGGCAGAACTAAGGAACAGCTACATGATCTTCTCGACAAAGGGTTTATACGCCCGAGCGTATCACCCTGGGGAGCACCGGTCCTCTTCGTGAAGAAGAAGGACGGTAGTCTCCGCCTCTGCATCGACTACCGCGAATTGAATGCGGTCACTGTAAAGAACAATACCCATTGCCACGCATCGACGACCTGTTCGATCAGTTGAAGGGAGCATCCGTCTTTTCTAAGATTGATCTCCGATCCGGTTACCACCAAATTGCTATCAAAGAGCAAGACATTCAGAAAACAGCATTCCGAACAAGATATGGCCACTACGAATTCACGGTGATGCCATTCGGTTTGTCTAATGCACCAGCCAAATTCATGGACCTAATGAATCGGTTATTCAGTGATCAGCTGGACACTTCAGTAGTAGTATTATTGACGACATCTTGTGTATTCGAAGTCACCAGAGCATGAAAACCATTTGAGAAAAGTACTTGAGACACTGCGCGAGAACCAGCTGTATGCGAAGTTCTCCAAATGCGAGTTTTGGCTAGATCAGGTATCATTCCTCGGTCATGTCATCTCGAGCGCGGGCATTTCAGTAGATCCATCCAAAATGAAGCAGTGCGATCATGGCCTAGACCTAAGACTGTTACCGACATCCGGAGCTTTCTTGGTTTAGCCGGTTATTACCGGAGGTTTGTAAAGGACTTCTCGAAAGTCGCTAAGCCCATGACGCATTGATGAAGAAAGATGCACCCTTTGTATGGACAAAGGAGTGCGAGTATTTCAGAAATTAAAAGACTCATTGACCTCAGCGCCAATTCTCACACTTCCAGAGGGCACAGAGGGATTTGAGGTGTATTGTGATGCATCGGGCAAGGGCATGGGATGCGTACTCATGCAGCATGGCAAGGTTAGCTATGCCTCGCCAGCTGAAAAAGCATGAGGAGAATTACCCGACACATTCTAGAGTTAGGAGCCATTGTCTTCGCCTTGAAGATATGGCGACACTATCTCTATGGGGTAAGCATCACCATCTATTCCGACCACAAAAGTCTACAGTACGTATTCACCCAGAAAGAATTGAACCTAAGGCAGAGGAGGTGGATGGAGTTCCTCTCGGATTACGACATCAACCTCCAGTATAAAGAAGGGAAGGCAAACGTAGTAGCCGACGCCCTGAGTCGTCGAGCACACTCGCTCCATTCGCTACTCGCTTCTTCTAGCTTGGTTGACGAGGTGCGAGACGCTCAGTTGAGCGACCCTTACTTCACAGAGATCAGACAGAAAATTACAGATGGTACCTTCGAGCGCCGAAAGTACGACTTCAAACTGCATGAAGATGGTCTGATCCGTTTGAATGGCAGATTATGCGTCCCCCGAAGCAATGCTGAGCTAAGGGATCGCATTCTGCGAGAGTCACATTGTTCGACATTGCATGTCCATCCGGGAGCCTCTAAGGTACAAAGACATGAAGAGGTACTTCTGGTGGTCAGGAATGAAGTCAGACGTGACTGAGTATGTTCTGAGGTGTCTCACATGCCAGAAGTGAAGTTCGAGCACCGAAGACCGGAGGAATGGTGCAATCCATGCCCATTCCGGAGTGGAAATTCCACGACAACTCCATGGATTTTGTTTTGGACTCCACCTGCTAGGGGAGGACTCAACATGATCTGGGTAGTAGTCGATCGCCTCACCAAGGTTGCCCGATTCATACCGATGAAGGACACCTGGAAGGTGGCGAAGCTCGCAGAGCTATTCGACAAGGAGATCGTCCGACACCACAGAGTCCCTAAAACCATTGTATCTGACCGCGACACCAGATTTCTTTCGAGATACTGGAGAGCAACACGGGAAGCGCTGGGTACTGAGTTGAAGCTTAGCACCGCCTTCCATCCACAGACCGACGGTCAGACAGAAAGGACCATTCAAACACTAGAGGATATGCTAAGGGCATGTGCCTTAGACTTCCAGGGGAGCTAGATTGAGAAGCTTCATCTTATCGAGTTTTCGTATAACAACAGCTACCATGCTTCGATTAAGATGTCGCCATTCCAAGCTTTGTATGGTAGACCTTGCCGTACCCCGTTGTGTTGGGATGAGTCAAGCGAAGTGGTCATCATAGGACCGGAGTATTTGGAACAAGTACAAGCTGAGGTACAACAAATCCGAGCCAATATGAAGGCAGCCCAAGATAGACAGAAATCCTATGCGGATGTGCGACGACGCGACCTTGAGTTCACCGTGGGCGACCAAGTGTTCCTGCGTGTCTCACCTATGAAGGGTGTCTTCCGATTTGGCCAGAAGGGCAATATGAGCCCAAAATTTGTAGGCCCGTATGCCATTACCGAGAGGATTGGAGCCGTAGCTTATAGGCTAGCATTGCCTAAAGAATTGGGGCGTGTTCATGATGTCTTTCATGTATCACAACTCAAGAAATACATAGCCGATCCCTCTCATGTATTAGAACCCGAACATCTATCCCTAGAGCCGACGATGAGATATGTCGAGACTCCATTGCGAATCCTTGATACAAAGACAAGAGACACTCGCCATAAATCTGTACGAATGGTGAAGGTCTTGTGGTCTAACCACGACGTCGAGGAAGCGACTTGGGAATTAGAGGACGCCATGAAGGCGAAGTACCCGAATCTATTTATAGACTAGATGTCTAGTATCCGTATAGTACGGAGGGTACGGGGTGTACCCCTTTTAAGGGGGGTAGAGCCTTTTTGCTTTTTCATTGCTTCGGGTTAGCATTGCATAGTACGTATGTATGTAATGGTATTTTGGTTGGCACATGTGGTGCTAATTGTATTGTATGGGCACAAAGTAGTGCTAGAAGTATTTGGTATGTAGTATGATGTGTATGGTATGTATGTAACGAGTAATGCATTGGTGTCGTACGGTATATGACACGAATGACATTGTGAAGTATTGTGAATGTATTGTGGAATGTATGAACTGAATGAAGTATTGTGTATGGATTGAGTATTGCGTATGGTATTTGAACTAAGTATGTGGCATGGTATCTGAATTGCGTATGCTGGTAGTGTAAGAATTGTGAACACCTTGTAAGGTGGTAGTAGAATGTGTTGTGGCAATTGACTTGCCAAATGAGTAGAAATGGTAAATTGTAACCTTGAGCAACTTTGAGGGCAAAGTTTCTTAAGGGGGGTAGATTGAAATACCCCATAATTAAAAACAGTGATTAATTGGGCTAATTATATTTTTAAAAGCTTAATTACACTAAAATAAATACGAGGGAACAAATCCCGAAGAAAACGGACCCTTAAAATGGGTTAAAAGCATAAACGAACCTTAAAGCGCGTTTTTCGAGGAAACCGGGAAAACGTGACTTTAAGCGGGTCAAATAGACTCGTAATAATATTGGTCAACTAAATAGTCACTAATAAATATTAGTGGAGCCTTAGAACCAATAAAATTAATTAAACGAGGAAATTCTGGAAAACGGGTGCCGGTTAGTGGAAACTGTAACAACCGGTAAGTCGTGGGGTGAGAGAGTAAATAAATAAAGTTAATGTGTCCACTTGGTAAATAAAAATCTGAAAATGCTGTGTGTGTATAGAGGGGGCCGGTCCACTCACTACTCCCCTCCTCTTTATTTGCCTTTAGTAGCTAAAGGACAAACAAATAAACAAAATTAACACTCTCTCTCTCCTACCCCTCACCCCTCTCTCACGTAACTCCCTTCTCCTTCCCTCTGAATTTTTCTCCTCCCTCTCAGCCGATAATGGCGATTTCTTGAGCCCCCATACAGCTCTCTACTTTCTCCTCTCTTTGACCACTCAAACCTTCTCCAAACTCAATAAAAAATATACCATTGTAATCCCCTTGCAAAGGAGAACGTTTTCATCCTTTCAAAAACCCAAAAGCTCTACTTTCGTTTTTGAGGGTGTTCACCATTTGGAGATTTGAAGCCACCATTAGAAGCACCTTCACCTCCTTAACATCTTGAGGTAAAAAGAAGTTCGAAAATCCACTGTTTCTAGCCCTCATTGTCATTTTAAGAATTTCAGTTTTTGAACTCTTGGCTCTCCCTTGCTCCAGCCGGTTTTGGCTACTTTTGTGGGCTAGGAATCTTGTTCCTTCATTAGTCAAGAACTTAATCTACTCATTGGAAGGTAACACTCTTTCCTAAACCCTAACACTTGAATTCTAGGGTTAGTATAAAAGGAAATGCTAAATGGTATTGTGTATGTGTTATGTGCTGTAGCACGTGTGTGTGTGTGAATCTCATTGGAACCGAGAACAAGGAGAAGAAGGGAAGAGGAAGGAAAAGAAAGAAAAGAAAACTAGCAAGACAAGGTAATTGTGCTTACCTTGAACTAGTTTGTGTATGTGGTATTGTAACAGTTTTTGGAGTAGTGGAAATGAATAATGTATTGAGTATGAGTAGTAGTAATGTAGTAATACATTGGAGAAAAGAATGTAACAGTTTTTGAAGTTTTAAATGATGTTTGAAGCTTGGGAAAACCATTGGGTAGTATGTGTATATGTGCAGGATTTTATGTATGTTGTAGTGGTATTGAAATGTGTATAATGAGTATTGTGTAACAGGTTGTGAGAACATGAATTTGAGAGATGAAATAGTGTGTGGAGAATGTTAGAAATATAGGGGAAACCATGTCAAATTTTGGGTAGAAATGAGAGGACTTAGCTTGTGTAAAAAGAGGAAGTAGTTGGAGAGTTTTAATGGAGTGCTTTAGTAGTTGTAACAGATTGGAAATGAGTTTGTAAATGGAAGGAAACTAGAGTGTAAGATGATGCATTTTAGATGCTAGGAGTAGGATTAGTTGAAGGAGTATTGAAGTGTAAGGGTTAAGGTAAAAATCTGTAGCATAGAAAGAAGAAACAAAATCTGTAGCATAAGTGTGAGGAAACTAGTATAAGTGTTGAAAATGTAATGAGGAAAATGTGTAAGTAAATGTAAGGATTGAGTAGTAAGTTTGGTGGATGAATTATGGTGATTTAGAGTGTTTAATTAGTGCTAAATCATGTTAGGATGCATGTAGGAAGAGTAGGGAAGCAATGGGTGAAATTGGGGAAAGAAAAATAAATCTGTAGTCATGTTCTGGAACCGTCCGACCCAGCGTCTGGATCGGACGTGGGTCGGACATGGCTTAAAGAACGAGAATCAAACCTTCTGGAACCGTCCGACCCAGAGCCGTGAGTCGGGGTGGGTCGGACGGCGTTAAAAATCGACAAGAAATCTTTCTGGAATGGTCCGACCCAGGCCGTGAGTCGGACGTGGGTCGGACGGGTAAAAATTTTCTTCTTCGAAGTTTCTGACTTCGTCCGACCCAGAGGTTGGGTCGGACGTGGGTCGGACATGACCTGGATGACAAAGTCGAAACCTTCTGGAATGGTCCGACCCAGAGGGTATGGGTCGGACAAAATAGTGCTGGGTCGGACGGGAGTAATTTCAGGGGACGAAAACCTACTGGAATGGTCCGACCCAGGGTTGGGTCGGACGGTGGGTCGGACGGCCCAGACACTTACAAAAAAAAAATGTTTTAATTATATGACTATAGTAATCATATATACATATATATATGCCTATATACCTATATGCATATATATGTAGTAATACACCATTGATGAAGTAAAAAATGGTAAGCAAGTAAGTAAGTTTGTAAGAAAACAAGTTTATGAAGTAATAAAGGAAAGAATGGTTTTATAACCAAGTAAGAATGTAAAGAAGTAGTCAGTACACATTGAAAGTATCAATGAAGGAGTAAGTAGATCAATAATAGATCATTGATCATACTACTTCATGTATGTATAGGAATTCCATAGTTGAGCTCCAAGGGAACCGGTAGTACCCTACGACGGTGAACGGTATGATTTCCTCATGCCCTGTATCCTAACTTGGTTACCCCGATTTGTGTGCTTATGTGATCACCAACAAGATAAATGCATGAATCGGATTTATATTGCACATAATTGTGTTTGAACTATATTGTTCTTGTTTATTGCTCTTGAACATTTAGTTTGTATAATTCATGAACTGTATAAATGGAAATGAAGTGTATGTGTAAGTATGAGTACTTGTGTATGTAAGTATGTATGGAAGTAATTATGGACTTCTACTAATTCCTAACAACCTAACTCCTAACATGAGTATTGAGTAAAATGGAATGAGTAGAAGCCCGATATAGTTTCGGCCACGCGTGAGGATAAGGAACCACAAGAGGTTGGAACCGAATCCTGGCTATGATCTTTTCCTTGGACCAATTCCCTTTGTATGGGTAGCATCCTGGATTAGTGGGCCACCCTAAAGCCCGGTGGTGGGAAGTAGTATTCCCTGCCCGGGGTTCATACCAACTTAACTGGAAGTAAAGTATGTAAGAAGTTTGTATTGTATTTGTATTGGTCTTGACTATTGTAAGTCATTGACCCGGAGTAAAAGTATTGAACACCCGATTAACCCGGGGTGTAATAAGGCTAACAAGACCTTGTATGTATTGGAGAATTGTATCTCCGTGTTGCGGTGAGTATGGTAAGTGTGATTGAATGACTTGTATTGTATACCTTGTATGTATTGTATGTATGTATGCTTGGTAAAATGAATGTATTGTATTGTATTGTATAAAGCATGTATGTATGTATGAATGAAACGAACCGCATGTACTCGACCAAATAGTACGCGGGGTATGCGGTTATCATATGCAGCGTAAGCTGACCCCCTAGGGGGAATGTTTTTACTCCACAGGTACCCGCGAGGCGTGAAGGTAGAGTAAGGGCAGCATGTGATTCTTTTGGAGTAGTGAGTAGTGAGGAATTGGAATAGTGTACCGAGTTGTACACGGCTAGAGCCTTTTGAGTAGCCGGTGTACCATGTGGTACACCTTTTTGGACATTGAACTCTTAGTTGGATAGTAAGGAGAGGTTGTATAAACTCTTCATTTTTGGGAAGTAGTCATGGAATGTAATTTTCCTAACTTGGATACTCGGTAATAATTTGTAAGTATGTATTTGGCATTGTAAAGTATGTAGTATGTATTTGGTTTATTCTAATCATCAGACCGATACAGTAAGTAGTAGTAGCCTTGTTGGCCTTGGGTGGCTAACGGCGTTGTATCACCCGCCGGGAGTAAGTAAGTAAGCAAGTATTCCGCTGCGAGTAAGGTAAGTATGGGGACGATTAAAGGATTATGAAAGGATTAGCGGTTGGGGTGTTACATTACTACTCATGGGGCCTTGTTTTTTTGCCTTGTTCTAGCTTGATTTATTCACCAAGGACTAGTGGAGGTCCTATTTCATTCAATGCCAAGGTCTATCTTGAGACTTCAAAGGTAATCATCCACTTTTATGCCTTAGAACACATTTCTAACCTAGGTTTTCATTCCTTGAGGTTAGTGTATTGTTTAGTACTCATATGAAGTACTTGAATATTGATTAGAACATTGGCAAGGGGAATTTAAGTGGTGGCCGATATTCATTCAAGAAGAAGGTCTAAGGAGGAAGATAAGATAAGCTTGAGAAAACAAGGTAAATTACTTACCTAATGGTGGTTAAGGGTTAAGGAATGAGTTTTAGATGAGTACCAATGTAGCCTAGGGCTTACATTAGGTAATGGGTTATATAACCTACGAAAAAGAACTTAAATAAGCTTGTGAACTTGTGACTAAGGAGCCAATGGGAATGAGTTAGTAATATAAGTTTGAGATGGTTTTAAGAGAGCATTATAACTATTATGATATTGATGGGTGTATTTGCAGGTTGAAAGCTTTTATATGTGGGAAATTCAGTGCTTAAGTTTAAGTCATTTTGGGTGATGAGATATGATGAGAAAGAACTTGATGTGTGTGAGATGGTTGAATGAGGAAAACAATGCATTTGGGCATGATGAGATGCTTGAGAAGCTATGGCGAAATTTGAGTAGAAAACAAAGTGTTTAAGTGATGGTGGTGAACTAATATGACCTAGGATTTACTATGAGTCATAAAAAGGAATTTGAGTGGAAATGAGCTAACTAAGGAGTTCTTGAGGTTTAGAATGACCTAGAGATGTCTAGGAGGAATTAGAGAATTGGTGAGTGTATTAAACACACCAAAACCAAGATATGAGGAATGTAAGACTTGTACATAAGTTTTAAGGAGAAGGTGTATAATGCTTAAGGTGATTTAGGTATGAACTTGGGAATATATATCACTGACAGGTCGTTTGGTTCTTAGAATGTTAATTCCTGGAATAATATTCCAAGAATGAAATTCCCAGAATAAGATATGACCTCATTTGGTTGTTATGATAGAAATACTTGGAATTTAATGTTTCTTTTGTTTGGTTGCGAGAATAATGAAGATAATAGACTTAGGAATTAGGATAAACTATAGTTATGAATCTATCATTGATAAATAACATTACTATTATTATTATTAGTTGTACGATTTTAACTGTAAAAATTTGTCAAAATATATTTGTTAAAAAATAATTGATAAAGTTTATTTTCATAGTTATAAGAACCCAAATAATAAGTCAATAAATTTATTTGAAAATTTTCTGTTTAAATTTTGTGGATAATATATTAATTTGTCATGAATATAAACTTGTAATTATTCACTATGGAGAACTAAAAAGAAACATTAAACAAATAACTAGTTCTTTTAATAAGTAAAAGCAATACTTAATTTTAAGTACATATATATTCGCTTATAATCAATAATTTCATTATTAGAAACATTTTTCAAATTTAAATCTATTACCTTATTTAGTTTTGGTATTAATTAAAATATTTCATATATTTTTACATTATATTTTAATATATGGTATATAATATAATATTTTATTTCAATATATAAACATCAATATGTGCCCATAACTAAATCATTATTTCTTTACTTTTTTAAATAATATAAATAATATATTTATAAATTAATATATTTATTGCTAACTAATAATAAATGATATATGAATAAAAATAATAAATAAATACCAAAATATATATGAGAGATAGAACGAGAAGAGAGGAAAGACTAGAAAAATAAGAAAGAAAGAGAAAACTAATTACGTAGATGATGGAAGTTACGGGGAATTTACTTGGAATAACAATTCCTAGCTAATTTGTAGGGAATAGAATTCCAAGTGAGTTGCCATATTTTAGGAATTTTAATAATTCTTGGAATTTAAATTCAATCAACCAAATGCTGGCATATCTTCAATTCCAGGAATTGTTATTCTATGCCCTTGTACCAAACTACCCGTGAAAGTCTTGGGAAGCTTGTCTAAGTAGTGATGATGCTAGTAGTGGAACAATAAGGTTTTAGTTTAGATTGTAATAAGTGGACTTAGGTGATGGAAGGGAAAGGTGTGGGAGAATGTTGTCAAACGTCAAGGAAAATGACTAGGAATGTAAAAGAGCGTGTGATCATGAGGAAGGTGAGTAAGTGAATAAAAGAATGTATAAGTAAGCTCAAGAGTTTAGGAGTGATGAGTAACAAATGAAAAGAAGAGAAATTGTGCATGGACATGCAAGATGACCTTGGAAGGTTTAACTAGCAAGATGGAGTGCAATGATGTTAAGGAGGAGTTATATGGGTTGAAAAGAAACACTTGGGATAGTTAAGTTTTAGACAAAATGTACATGTTGGAAATGTAAGGAATTATATGACAAATGTTAGGAGTGTTTGTAAAATTTAGTAAATGTTTGAGAAGATCTTTGGAAGTTGTTTTGGAGAGTTTGGTGGAAGTTCTAAGGTGAGTTTAAGTACTTAAATGGTATTAGGACACATGGCGGAACTTGTGGAGAAGTTTGGAGTCAAATGGGAATTTAGAAATAAGGTTCTGGAGCCGACCGACCTTGGGACCGGACCTGCAAGGTCGGTCGAGCTCAGTTTACACTGCCGGAGAAAGTTTCTGGAACCGACCGAACTTGGGGACCGGACTTGCAAGTTCGGTCGGGCTTGTATTTTGTGTACGAATTGAGTCTCTGGAATCGACCGAACATGGGACCAAACTTGGCAAGTTCGGTCGGGCTTAAAAATCCCACGGGGAAACTCTCGGGAATGGACCGACCTTGGGACAGGACTTGCAAGGTCGGTCGGGGTAGAATTTTCAAGCGGTAATATGTTCTGGAATGGACCGATCTTCGGTAAGGTCGGTCGTAAGTTCGGTCGAGCCTAAAAAAAATAAAAAAAAAAGAAATTTTGAATTCTAAGGATGGTAATAGGTAATAAGGTGTACCTTTGGTAGGGTGGTAATGATTAGGACCCTAAGAACTTAAGGGATTAAGTTAAGTTAAGTTAAGTTAAGTTAAGTTAAGTATAAACTTAAAAGTTTAAGGTTAAGTTGTAAGATTAAGTTGTAAGACTTAAGAGGTGTTAGGTGGGAATCATTAAGGGTTAAGTAAGTTAAGTTAGTTAAGTAAGTTGGATTAAGTTAAGTGATTAACAACCTAAAACTGAATGAATGTTTTAGGACTTGGGAATTTGGACTCCGGAAGAGAGTAAGCAGCCCAACGACCAACGGTGAACGGTACAGTTCTTCTTGTGACCTGCTTGCTAACGAGGTGTCCCTCGGCTTGTGTGCTATTTGTTTTGTGTGCTCACTAAACAAGATAAAGCATGCAACCGGAATATTATATTTGTTGTAATGTTGTGTGATGTTTGAAAACTAACACAACATACCGTGAGAACTTACTAACCAACGTTTAGTAAGGAAATGAGTGAGACTAAGGAACGCTCCCTAATATGGGACGATATAAACCGAAAGAGGTTAACCAACAAACATGGTCTTGAGACTACTACTAACTGGAACTTGAGTGAGGAAACTCGGGACCGATCTCCGGTCATGCATGCTAAGGAAAAGGCGTCGGTATCTATAGCAGATTCGACTTCCGATTAAGGACTAGTCCTCGGACTAGTAGCCTTGGGTCGGTTGGCCGGCTCGGCTACATTGGACATCCAGTCCAAGGTAGGTGGCTTTAAGATGGCGTGAGGGGATCAAGCCTACATCCCCAACAATTTAAGAATGTTGTTTATTGCCGGTAAGTGTCCTGCTGCTGGCTAGGGTTAACCAAGCCCTACAAAAGTAAACAACGAACTAAGGGCTAACCTGTTCCCAATGAGAGAACGGTTGGCATACATAAGGTAAGGTTAAGATAAGTTGCAACCATTCCTCTTTAAAGGATGGTTTGTATTATTAAGACTAAGATAAGCTACATCCACTCCTTATTAAGGGGTGGTTGTTTCTAAGATTAAGATAAGATTAAGATTAAGGTGAGATAAGGATGAACTAAGATTAAGAGGAAACATAACTTAAGGAGTTAAATGATTAACTCTCTAATTAAGGGAACGCATTTAAGTCGTTCATTGTGTGTGAACTTTGATTGTTCATTGTTGGTTTGTTGTTTACTGCACTTACTATTATGTTGTGCATCTAATCAACCTCCATGCTATCGACAATTAGTCGTCGTAGCCACGTTAGCTTGGGGGCCATGAGGGGATCGTACCAGCATCCGTGCTGACCCCCTTTGGGGGCTGTTTTTACTACACAGGTGTACATCAGGTGGCGGCCGTCGCGAGAGTAAGAAGAGGATACAAGTGTTAAGGATTAAGTGTGGCCGACGAGTTGTGCATGTACACTTGTATGGCAATTGAGTTAGTAAGGTGTATAGGATGTGAGAGGATTGTAAGAAGAATATGTATTTGGTTAAGGTTGTTATGTACTAATGTTTGGTATATTCTGTAGTCAGACCGTGGCAAGGTCCTGGAGTGTAAAGAATTCCGCTGTGACATGTATATATATTGTGAGCCTCGATTTTAAACCCTATCCTATGTTGATTAAAGCTGATTAGGATCTAAACGGGTTTTAGGTCCACTTATAACCTAAGATTAATAACTATGTCATATAACAATAATTATTAAAACCTAAGCTAGCTCACTGGAACCTATTATGAGTCGCCACCTAATTTTAACCTAGATCAAATTAGGAAAGGAGAGTTCGGGTTCGGGGGCTTGGTATTCGACTTATTTAGGGTTCAATTACTTTCATTACCCTTAGAAGTCGTTTTTCCTCTACTTGGTTTAATTACGGCTTATTACAAGTCGTTTTTAACCTAAGTGCGCGCTTCTGTTTTTTTTGTGTTTTTTAGCCTTTTTTGACAGAAAATTAAAGTGAAATTGAAAGTTACCTAAACTAGGGTTTCGGAGGCAGAATTAGGTCAAATTTTGCTTACGTCCGTAGCCACGGACCAAAAGTCCGAGACCACGGACCCCAGTTAACCTAAATATGCAGAAAAGTCGAATTTGAAGGAAAACAAAAATTTGCAAAGTCCGGGGCCACGGACAGGCTGTCCGTGGGCCCGGACATCGTTAGAAAAACCTAAGTTTTGAATTTTTAAAATCCCGCCGCCGTCCGTGGGTGTCCGTGGTCTCGGACAACGCGTCCGAGGTCCGGACCACCCACGGACAGGGGTTTTCAGAAGGTTCCCGAGGGTGTTTTGAGCTCAAATTTTATGGGTGTGTAGCCTGAAAGATTTACAAGTCGTTAGTGATTGAAGGTTTTCAATTTGAACTCGAATTAAGCACGAAACTTTGTAAACAAGTTATTGGACAGAAGCTTAAACAAACGTCAATACAGAAGCGTAAACAGGTTGGTTTGAACCCAAACTTTGACAGAGAGTTAACAAGGTCGTGGGGAATCAGAAAAGTGGGATTGTAACCTGTTTTACCTTCGAATTCAAGATGATTCTTCACGTTGGGATTCTTCGGAGGCTCCGATGATGCCGGTTCCGGATTGAGTTCGACCCGGGCTTCTGGTTGTTGATTGTTGATGATGTTCTTCACGTTTTGGAGGTGGTTTGGTTGATGTTTGATGATTGTTGATGTGTAAGGAGTTGAAAAGTGTGTTTAGGTGGTGATTTCGAGAGATTTTTGATGTGATTTTGGTGCTTGGATGTGTAAAAACGTGAGGAGAATGAGACGGCTAGGTTTTCTGGTTGCTTAGGGTTCTTGAGGTTCTGATTTGATCATGGGATAAGGTTCCTTATATAAGCTTCCTTAAAGATAGAAAAATCCGGTAAAAACCGAGATTTACCGACGTTTTAGCTCAAGGGCTTCCAAAAGGAATTTGATTATAAAATTTTACACATGGGTAAAGGATGATATTTCTGATTTTTCTAAAGTGGAATCGAATTTTTTGGATATTGGGATATTTTTAAATTCAATTTCCCGTCAGATTCAATCAGAAATTGCTAGAAAATTATTGGAAATTCGAAAAATCAAAATTCCAACGCCATTATGCTTCAAATGTCATCCTTTATCATGGGTTAAAATTTCAAAGCATTTTGAATTGATTTGACCCTTATTTGGAGGAGAGAGAAAGCCCATAGGGGGCTTAGGAGCCTTGAAAAATTACGAAAATGCCCCTGGAGATGACTAAGCTGTCCCTAGCACTCTGAAATGTGCCGATCGATCTGGGAACCCTCGCTACTAGCCTATTAGTAGAGACTCTCCTCCGGGGGGGTTGGAATTTTGGGAATAACAGATTGCCCCCCGTCAACTAGACTTTGTAATGGAAATGAAAAGGCTAGTTGATGCTTGAGTGATACCCCAAAATTTTGGATCTTAAAAGACCCCTCGTGCAATTGAAATCCAACAAGTTGTGTCGAGCTGTTCTAAGGCGCTGACTACCTATGAGTAAAGTGGAAGGATGTCGAGCGATTCTAAGGCGTCGGCCACCTAAAGGTAAAAATGAAGTAATGTCAGACTATTCTAAGGCGCCGACTACCTATAAGGATGATATGATGTCAAGCTATTCTAAGGCGTTGACTACCTATAACGAATGAGATGATGTCAAGCTATTCTAAGGCGTTGACCACCTAAAATGAAATGAAGTATGCCGAACATTCTAAGGTGTCGAGAACCTGTAATGCAAATGTAGATGTCATGCAGAAGAAGATGATATGATATGATGATGATGCTCGGATGCTTCTGGGGACCGAAACCCGTTCCAATGCTCCTGGTTGGTATACTATGGGGACTTATTGCCTCTGCCCACCAACTGGGGTGCTGGGATAACTTCTAGATTACCAAGGGGACTTATTGCCACTGCCCACTAGTTGTTTCTCCCAAGAAGTTGACATGAAGATGGGGACTTATTGCCTCTGCCCCGCCAACTTAGATCACGCTCTACCTCGCAGTGAAGATGATACTAGGTCTCGTACTGGTCTCGCACTGGATGATGACGCTCGATCTCGCACTGGAGAAGATGATGGGTCTCGCACTGAAGATGATACTAGGTCTCGTACCGGTGAAGATGGTGGGTCTCGCACTGAAGATGATACTAGGTCTCGTACTGGTGAAGATGGCGGGTCTCGCACTGAAGATGATACTAGGTCTCGTACTGGTGAAGATGGTGGGTCTCGCACTGAAGATGATACTAAGTCTCGTACTGGTGAAGATGGTGGGTCTCGCACTGAAGTCTCGTACTAAATGGATGAAGGAAAAGCTGGATCTCACACTGATTCTAGGTCTCGTACTGAATGAAGATGCTAGGTCTCGTACTGAAAAAGGAATCTGCAGGGCCTTGCGCCGATTTTGGATCTCGAACTAAAAATGAGTTAGGAAGATAATGGTCTCGTGCAAATGACGAGAACTGATTACTGGAGTGCCAAACATGGCAATGATGATAAGATGTACGCAATCAAGATATATGAAAGATACTCGTTCAAAACAGGAAACTGTTGGTAAAGGTGCCGAACTTGGCAATGCTTGAGAAAAACCCTGCTGAAAAAGGAAAGTGAAATGATCATTTCCTGACTAAAAATTTCAAATCTGCAATTTGCTTCTTGAAAGATGAACATGCCATTGGTGGAAGTGTGTGGTGTTTGTTGTGGTGCTGAAGGCTTTTGCCGGTGTTCAGGATTTGTGACAGACCTGGGATTGGGTTGTGATTTTGGATGGAGGTCAGGGTCATGACGGGCCTGATGTTTTTGTGGAGGTAAGGCCAATGACGGGTTTGAGAGTGTGTGTGTGGTGGTAAGGGCTTATGTGTGCCTGTGGTGGTGCTCGAGCTTTTGGTTTTAATTGGTGCTGACATGGCAATTGTTGGAACCAACAATTGCCCCCAGTATTTTTCCTTAGGACAATCTGAGCTAGAGTTCATGGCAATCGATCGGGACGATCGATTGCCCCCAGTATTTTCTTTGATTAAACATGCGAACAAGTCTCACCCTCACAGGGTCAAGGCTTATGCTTTGATGTGGTGCTCCCTAACCTACACTCGATGTGGTCGGTGTTTGCACTCATTTCTCGCCCATGGTCATAACTTCTAAACCATTGAATTCGATATTTGATGGATTTACGCATTTGATCTGTTACTTTCACGTAGTTGGACACACAACTATCAAGTCGGAAGTCTTTAAAACTTATAACGTGGCCATAGGGTGTGATGAAAGACGACGGGATCATGGAGGGATATTTGAGGTATGTGGAGCTTAAATGGGTGACCAAAGCTGCAACTTGCGTCTTCTCTCAGATTCATCTTCCTTGTCTTGAAGTCGTCTAACTGCTTCATGTTGACGTTGTTTTTGAGCTTTTGGACCTGGACTTTTGGAGTTGTCCTTTACACTATTTCTCTTGTTTTTTTTTTGTCATTTGGACTTCTTCGAGGCACTTTGGGATTGCCTTTTTGTTTTATCCTTTCTTGACTTTGCCTTCGGGGTTCTTGTGTTTCCCGGCTTTGGGCTTCGAGAGCTACTTTGATGTGAGCTCCTTAGATCCTGTGTCACTCTGGGACCATTTGCGGATCGCTTCGTCATGCTGATAGCGGCGTTGCTTCTTTGGATTAATGAGAATGTTATCTGAGAGTCGGGCTCCTCGCTTCCTTTGGTCACCGGGTCGAACATTCGTCATTGGCTAGGTTATTTTGTGGAGCTCATAATATCGAAAAGGGATATATGAAAGGCTCAGCGGGGGTGCCTAGGGTTTAATGACAGGGTTTGCAAGCTTTTGGCTATGTGGTGCCGTACCTAGGTGCTCCGTCATCCTTGATAGTTGTGCATCTGTTCTTTGTTACTTTTCACAGGTCTAAGCGTAAATTTACAAATTATCTCCTTCGGTCGGAGTTATGCCATTTACCTTTTCCTGTGTATGTGGCCTCACCGGAGTCGTGTAAAAATGACACGCCCGTTCACTCATTGTTTTTCCGCTCAAGATACTCTCGTGAATTTCACTTAGAGACTAGTTCACACGCTTAAACGAAAGATTAAAGATGACGCTCCTGAACTCAGATTGCCCCCAGTATTAACCTGGGGTTTATGACAACACTTAAACAGATGTGGATTTAGAACCGCTTCGTGGGTTATTTTGGATGCTTTGGGATAGGTTGTGGTGCTTGGCAACACATGCTCACCTTTTAGAAACAAAAGACAAGTCGTTTTGTTCCATAGTCGAGGAATGATTACTCCGTGATTCTTTTCCTTAAAAAACAATTTTGCTTTTTCTTTTTCGATGAACGGAAATGATTCATACAGGAATTGTGAAAGTGGAACTATGATTTTATTTAAGAATCATGAGAGAAACGTAAAGATTACAATCGGAGGTGACTGAAAACTAATTAAGAAGTAAGCAACCAGAAGATGCAACAAAACGACTTGCATACTTAGAAGAATTGGACTCCTTGCTCGAACAGGTCTTGAATCTTGTGCTTCAATGCTCGGCAATTGTCAGCACAATGGCCAGGCAACTGATGGTAGTGGCAGAATTGATTAAGATGCCTTCCCAAATGAGTGGTTCCTGGTCGAGGGGCCAAGGGCTGTAGCAAGTTTCTCTTCTGAAGCTCTTCAAACGCCTGACTTGGTGCTCGGCCAATGTTGGTGAATTCCCTTTGCGATGAGTCTCGGCGTGGTAAGGGTACCGTCCTAAAGTTTTGATGCGGGGCTCTAGGTTGTTGAACCACATTCACTTCTGGGAAACTGCTTTGAGCGCAAGTTATTGGCTGAAGACAAGCCTTTTCTGGTCCTGACTTAGATAATTTGGAGCTACTGCCGGAGTCTCTTGAGCGCTCGAGTTCCAACCCTTCCTTATGAATCCTTTCCTCTAGAATACCGACTTGTCCCATCAACATGTCCAAACTCGGAAAATACATAAATTTTAGCTCATGGTTGTGTTGTTTCCGCATGTTCTCAATTATCATGCGGATTTGCTCTTGCTCGTCCATTTTGGTAGGCATGGCCGCAGCCTTTCTCCTCCAACGCTTGATGAAGTCAGACATGGACTCACCGTCTTTCTGTCGGGTTCCTGCAAGATCGATTCTGGTGACTTCGAGGTTCTTAGCATACTCAAAATGATTTAGGAAAGCCTCGCAAACCTCCTCATAGGTTTTGGTATTCATCTTCTGAGTGAGATACCAACGCTGAGGAGTCTCGTCTAGATAGCGTGCGAAAACTTTGGCTTTTTGCATGTCGTTGAGCCCCAAGATGGACATTTCCCGGTCGAACATAGCCAAGTGAATCTGTGGATCCGAGGAACCCTTGTACAAAGCGAGTGTAGGCAGCCTCAACTTTAGGGGAAGATCAACTTCGGGATACGACGCCGTGGAGAAATAATCGAAGCCAGCTGGTTTGTTGGCTTTCTCTATGCGCTCAATCCTTTTAGAAACCCTTTTGACCTCTGCAGCTAGTTGGTTGTCCGGGACAACTTGCCCTACAAATCCTTGTGCATCCTGGGCTTCGATGTAGTCGCGCCCGTTCCCAGAGTCGGCTATCTTTCCTGAAATGTTTTTCTGATGACCAATCTCAAGGGAATTGATTTTGCTTTTCAACTCTTCGATGATGGTGACATACTTAGCCTCCATGTCATTAGTGGCGGACCTATGTTTCTGTTCCATGGCGTCCAAGGCAGCCATGTACCTTTGATCTAAGGCTGCAAACTGGGCCTCTACGCTGACTGGGTTTCCTCCTTCTGCCATACTTGGGATTCGGGTTTATCTGTTGGAAAATAACAGTGGACTGAGCTAAAATTCTGGACCGTGAAGAAGTTCTAGGTAAAACTTGTTTGGGCTGCAAGAAAGCATATGAGCTGGAATGACCCCTAAACACAAATGGGCCTAACTTTCTTGGGTCAGAGAAGATGGTTGCTAAGCTGACAAAGATTTTATTTGCAGGACTGTGAGTAATTTCAAGTTCAGGTGGATTTCTTTTTATGGGCCTAGAACTAATTGGATAATTCAAATTGGGCCAGAAGAGAAATCACCTAAGTCTAGGCTTTTGGGCCGAAGCCCGAACGACTCACATGTTAAACCAAACAGGGCCTCTGGGCCGCAAACAAATAGAGTTGTCAATTCGTGTTGGGCTAGGTTGATGTAGGAGAAGTTCCTATCAATCTCTAGGCTGGGTAGTGGGCCGATCATACAAGCAACATGGCCCACACAAATTCAACATGTCCTCACTAGACGTTTAAACCAAACCGGGTATGGATCGATCCGGAGAGGTGCTTGGGGCATGGGCCCAGGTCACACAAAGGAATAGGGCTTGCACGCTATTCTCTTTGGGCTTCCCCACTTTTTCACATCACCTGAAGGTGTGCGTCTACGGTCGGGTTTGGCTGACCAAACAATGGGCTAGGTAAGGGCACTGCCAGGAAAACGCTTGGGGCTAAGGCCCAGGTATTAAGGGGGTGTGGTTAGACGACACCCTCCTCTTTTCCCCCGCTTATTCACATCACCTAAAAGGTGAGTCCCTGACAGGGGACCCTCAAATGGGTCCCGGGGTGAGATCGGTTTACGTGGACCCTCGCCCTCATATGATGCAAAGGTACAGAAATTAAAGTGCGCACGAAAGTAAACAAACAAAGTAATAAAGCCATAAATAAACATTTTCGAGTTAAGCCCTCTTTCTTAAAATTAAAACAAGTCAAAATTAAGAAGTATGTCCCCAGCAGAGTCGCCAGTCTGTGAGCCTCGATTTTAAACCCTATCCTATGTTGATTAAAGCTGATTAGGATCTAAACGGGTTTTAGGTCCACTTATAACCTAAGATTAATAACTATGTCATATAACAATAATTATTAAAACCTAAGCTAGCTCACTGGAACCTATTAGAGTCGCCACCTAATTTTAACCTAGATCAAATTAGGAAAGGAGAGTTCGGGTTCGGGGGCTTGGTATTCGACTTATTTAGGGTTCAATTACTTTCATTACCCTTAGAAGTCGTTTTTCCTCTACTTGGTTTAATTACGGCTTATTACAAGTCGTTTTTAACCTAAGTGCGCGCTTCTGTTTTTTTTGTGTTTTTTAGCCTTTTTTGACAGAAAATTAAAGTGAAATTGAAAGTTACCTAAACTAGGGTTTCGGAGGCAGAATTAGGTCAAATTTTGCTTACGTCCGTAGCCACGGACCAAAAGTCCGAGACCACGGACCCCAGTTAACCTAAATATGCAGAAAAGTCGAATTTGAAGGAAAACAAAAATTTGCAAAGTCCGGGGCCACGGACAGGCTGTCCGTGGGCCCGGACATCGTTAGAAAAACCTAAGTTTTGAATTTTTAAAATCCCGCCGCCGTCCGTGGGTGTCCGTGGTCTCGGACAACGCGTCCGAGGTCCCGGACCATAGGTCCGAGGTCACGGACCACCCACGGACAGGGGTTTTCAGAAGGTTCCCGAGGGTGTTTTGAGCTCAAATTTTATGGGTGTGTAGCCTGAAAGATTTACAAGTCGTTAGTGATTGAAGGTTTTCAATTTGAACTCGAATTAAGCAGAAACTTTGTAAACAAGTTATTGGACAGAAGCTTAAACAAACGTCAATACAGAAGCGTAAACAGGTTGGTTTGGAACCCAAACTTTGACAGAGAGTTAACAAGGTCGTGGGAATCAGAAAGTGGGATTGTAACCTGTTTTACCTTCGAATTCAAGATGATTCTTCACGTTGGGATTCTTCGGAGGCTCCGATGATGCCGGTTCCGGATTGAGTTCGACCCGGGCTTCTGGTGTTGATTGTTGATGATGTTCTTCACGTTTTGGAGGTGGTTTGGTTGATGTTTGATGATTGTTGATGTGTAAGGAGTTGAAAAGTGTGTTTAGGTGGTGATTTCGAGAGATTTTTGATGTGATTTTGGTGCTTGGATGTGTAAAAACGTGAGGAGAAGAGACGGCTAGGTTTTCTGGTTGCTTAGGGTTCTTGAGGTTCTGATTTGATCATGGGATAAGGTTCCTTATATAGGCTTCCTTAAAGATAGAAAAATCCGGTAAAAACCGAGATTTCCGACGTTTTAGCTCAAGGGCTTCCAAAAGGAATTTGATTATAAATTTTACACATGGGTAAAGGATGATATTTCTGATTTTCTAAAGTGGAATCGAATTTTTTGGATATTGGGATATTTTTAAATTCAATTTCCCGTCAGATTCAATCAGAAATTGCTAGAAAATTATTGGAAATTCGAAAAATCAAAATTCCAACGCCATTATGCTTCAAATGTCATCCTTTACCATGGGTTAAAATTTCAAAGCATTTTGAATTGATTTGACCCTTATTTGGAGGAGAGAGAGAAAGCCCATAGGGGGCTTAGGAGCCTTGAAAAATTACGAAAATGCCCCTGGAGATGACTAAGCTGTCCCTAGCACTCTGAAATGTGCCGATCGATCTGGGAACCCTCGCTACTAGCCTATTAGTAGAGACTCTCCTCCGGGGGGGTTGGAATTTTGGGTATAACATATATATATGCTGTTAAGTTGCGAGACCACATTTGGATTGAGTTGGGGTGTTACAATTGGGTCAAAATCAAACTATGGGGTTGTCCTGAGCAACTACTCTTTTGTGTTGTAGGATTTAAGTATTGTGGCGCACTACGATTGGTGTGGCCGTGTATATGATTATCTGTTAGAGGCTTTTGCTCACCGTGGTACTTACGTCACCAGTGATGACCATCTACTTCATGTATTTTATATTCTGAATCTTTCTGTGAATTGGTATTTTATTTCATTATAGTGTGTTGATTTTTTCTGAATGGTGTTGTTGTTGTTTCTTTTTAACATGTATTAGTGCATTATGTTTGACAACTTTGTTGGGGCGACTACTGAGCTTACGTCCCCAAACTTGTGCTTCATGGACATCTGTAAGAGTCAACAAATCATTCCAAAATTGAAATTTCCAGCAACAGATGATCAAGAGAGAAGTGTGTTGTTCGATGTAGATGATCATGACGAAGAGCCGCTGGTAAAAAGAAAGAAAAGGTTGTGTCAGAAAAGTAGACAAGCATAAATCAATAGGTTAAATGAGGTACTACTTGTAGTTATGTTCTCTTTATCATAGTTTTATAGTAGTTGAAGGTTGGTACTACATGTTGCATGTGGATGGTAGTACTGAATACATAAACATGCTACAACTAATTGTTTTATGCTAGTATTATAATCTGTTTAAGATTGACACTATTTATTCTATTTGCCTGATGCTTCAAATATATATGCATAGTACTTTCAAAGGCGTATATTTAGTTCTACTTTGGCCTAATGAGTGGTTTCAGCCTTGTGTTTATATGTATTATCATGATTTTTTATGAGCGTTTTTTGTTTTGACTATGGCTGCATCTTTTGTTCTGGTAGATTATTGTTTGGCAAGTACCACTTGCTATAAATCGTTCGCTAAACATACTACTTACGGTAATGTGAATTATATATGTCTTTGTCTATGACTGCAGCTCAAACAGATAAAGAATGAGTACGTGGCATTGATACAGAGTACCAACGTTAAGGTGAACGATACCTTGTTGGAAATCTCATGGCTTGTTGCTGAACTACAAGCAACCGTTTGTTAATCAAGACAACCTCGGGCCTCACACGAAGCTCGATAAAAGTGTAAGCCTAACTGTTTTTCAAATGAAAACGTAGAGGAGCATGTAACTACTGAACCAGAAGAAAATGTTGAAAAAGGTCGAGTTGTTGATTTAGCCGTTGGCATTGATGATAGACTTGCAAATGTTGGTATGAATTTTATTGTTGTTTTAAAGTAATGTTAGCTTTAATGAAGCATTTGTTTTTTTTGTTAGACGTTGGATGCTACATCTATTGTTCCTGAATTGTAACACCCCGTCCTAATCCAACCGTGGTTATCGAAAACTTAACAACATGAAAACAAACGTCGCAGCGGAATTTAATATATACCAGGACCTTGCTACGGTCTGAAACGTAAGAATACCGAACTTAAATACTTACAACCGTCTAACCAAAATACATACCAACCGAGTTTCCAAGTATCTCAAGAGCTGACATAATTCTCCACAAGTTCAAATATTAACAGACGGGTGCACATGCGCATCCCGTACTCAAAATAAAACCCGTCCTAAGTCTACCCACTCCTACTCTCAAGGTAAGTCTTCTACGGACGCTTACCTGCAAAATGTAAACAGTTGTCCCCGAGGGGGTCAGCACCTTTGCTGGTACGATCCTCTTATAGCCCCAAAGAATGACTTAAAAATGTTCCCTTAACAAGAAGTGCAATAAACATCCAACCACATATGAACAAACATAGTTCAAACACAAAGAACGACTTAAAAACGTTCCCTTAACAAGTGAGTTAATCTTTTAACTCCTTAGGTTATGAGTCCTCTTAATCTTAGACCATACTTATCTAAACTTAACCTTATTCCTTACCTCAGTCTCAATATACAAACCATTCTTTAATTAGAATTGGTTGTATCTTATCTCTATGTTTATCTTTGTCGGGTCAAAAGTAACCCTAGCCAATGAGCTATTAACTCCATTGGTTAAATAAACAACTTATCTTAAATTTTGGGATTTAGGAGATCGCACCGCACCATCTTAATCTACCTCCCACCCTGAACTATAGCCCAAGGTAGCTGAGTCGACATTCGACTCTAGGCAACAAGTCCGAAGACAAGTCCTCAAGCGGAAGTCGGATCTGATTCAGATACCGACCCCCTAGCCTTAACATGCATGACCAGAGTCAGTCCTGGATTCCTCACTCCCCCGCAAGTTCCAGTTACTAGAAATTCTTAAAGATGAAGTGTTAGTTAAACCTTTCTCGGGTATTAACCAACCAACAAATTTGGGAGTGAATTTCATATCTCATCCAATGTTACTAAGTTTTGTTAGTAACTAATCTCAAGGTCAAGTGTGTTAGTACAATGTAAACACACAAGGAGATAAATATTCTGGTTGCATGCTTTATCTTGTTTTAGTCGAAGCATATAAACAGATAGCACACAAGCCGAGGGACACCTCGTTAGCAAACAGGCTACAAGAAAACCATACCGTACACCGTCTTTTTGTGTCGGTTGTCTTGTCTCCTTCCGAATCCTAATTCTCAAGTGTAACACCCCAACTACAACAATACACTTAACAACCATTTGGAGCGAAAAACATAACACATCACATTACTTAACTCATTGGTGTTACACACCGTTAACCACCCACGTGGCTAACCAGGCTAATACATATACATTGTACCGGTATGATGGACCAGATTCCCGAGCAACTATACATTACAATCTTTTTCCATTTCCGACAATCATTACACAATTATATTTCAACTGTACCGAGTATTTACAAACTAATGCCGATAACAGTTTCGGTCTTACTACACCTACAATACATAAGTAATTAAATAACTACCCATGCACAAACAACTACCCCGTCCTACTCTCGAACGGCTTCCAACTCCTTGTACCTAAAAAGGAAAGAAAGGGTGGCCCCCTAGGGGGCTCAGCAACTTTGCTGGTATGGTAATCGTGCAGCCCGCATACTACTGGGCCACGCATAATAATTGTCGTCTAAGCATGCGGTTGATTATTTTAAAATCATGCATGAAAACTATAAACACATAGCACATTACATACCCACAACAATGGGGCTCAACAAACAGTTAACACACCTATACTCGTTAGATCACTCATTGTGTTCTTTAACCCTTGAGGGTTTCTCCTCTAATGGAGCTATTTCCTTAATAGATGACACTTACCCACTAGTCGGGTTATACTTAAATTTCTCTTATTATAACGTGGGATTGATACCCATGAACCACATACTCCACATAACAACTCATATCACATTTTATGTACATACAATATAACTTGGAGAGGGTCACGTGAGGGCACGTACCCCGAGATGTGAATTAGTAATCTCGTTGGAGCCTAGAGAATATTTTTATTCTCATGCTAAGCTCATTATACAATAACCTATTGTTCTACATAGAGAACAAACATCTACCTAAGATGTGTTGGTCTCAATATAGTACCGAACACACCGTACATATCCCCCGGATCCGACGTGAGTCAGAAAAAGCCTTGGTTAAGCTTGAGGGTGATTGAAGACCCAAAAAGGAAAACCATCCAATAGAGAGAGAGTTAAAGAAACTGTATACATCAACTCCCAAACAACGCGCGACCGGAACGACTGGATTCCTCACCCCCATAATATTATATATATATATATATGAGTTAGGAGCTCTATTATGGAACCTATCACATCCATACACCATATGGTGTTACAACCGGGTTAAACACACAAGGGAGGTAAACACACTTACACGCACAAACAACGCACAACTAACTCACGCATAGCCGTAGTTAGAACGTTCCCATGGTTTGGGTTGTTAAATCCGAATACCGATCTCTTATGTGATCCTAGGTTTGGTTAGCTATGGTTTAACACTTTCGAGGTTAAACGGTATCGGAACTAAACACGCCACATAATTGTATTATTGTAAACTCATTACATGTTTTTATCTTATAAGGTGGCAAGCATTCAGAAAAACACATTGGCATACAAGCCGGTGTAATCTGGTAGAACACTGGTTGCAAGAAAACCATACCTGTCACCAACATCCACTCTATCGTGTCCTCTTATGTTCCTCGAACAATTGGTAATATTACAATTGTTTTCATTAACATCGGGGTAATATGATTGTTTAATGTCTAACGCCCATAGTTAACCCCGTTAACTAGTTAAACAACTTCACATTTTTAACTTGTTTTACTTTCACATGTTTCTACAACTTTTCACCCACTTAGTTGTCTTTATAACTCACCTAACATGTCCTAAACAACTTAATAACTTCATTACCTATAAATCCCCATCATTACATATCATTTTCCAACCTTAAACAACATTTTTAGAGTGGTCCGGGACTTGGTACTTACCTTAAGTCTCGGACCAATACATAAGAAGACTCTCGGGTGAAAATTGGCACTGGTCCGGGTCTTTGTACCGACCCCAAGACCCGGACTAGGCTAGGGAAGTAACTCTCAGCCTGATTTTGTATGTGGTCCGGGACCTTAACCCGGAACCAAGTCCCGGACCAAAGCTACAGAATTGCATTATTAACATTTTCAAGCTTTGTTCAACTTGTTCTCTTCACCCACTGTAATACCCTGAATTTTTGTAACCCTAATGGAAACCATAGTTCCATAGGAATTATTAGAGAATACCAGGAAACCCTAGTGGTCGGGAATCAACCAAGAAACCTTGGAGAAATCCTAATTTAAAAAGTTCCAAAAAACACTGAAATTTCAAGGAGTTACTTAGAGTCCAAGAAGCCCCGGTCAACTATGGTCAAACCTTGGTCTACCTTGGTCTAACCTCGGTCAAATATTGGACAATGGTCAAACCTTGGTCAATGGTCAACTTTGACCATGATGTTGTAGTGGTGATGCAGTGATGATGCAACGATGATGTCAGCATGACATAATGATGATGTAAGCGTCGAGGTGTCAAGAGATGATTAGTTTCACATGGTCCAATCAAGAGTAGCCTTGTGTCATCTTCATTAATGACTAAACTCCCTTAGGTGTCACTTTATCATTCGACAACAGTTGGAACCAATGAGGGTGAAACACGTGTCCTAACCTTATTAATTATTCTTGTCCTTATATAATCATGAAGATGATAAGGCTTATCATATTAATAATGAGGGGCGGCCACACATGGAGGGTGGAGATTAATCCAAGCAAAATATCTATGATCCAAGGGCTGTAAGTGAAGACATCTTTCTTAACCTCATCACTATTCACTATTCTTGTCTTATTCTCATTATTAGCCATGCCACTTGTCTCCTTCATTTAATATGGCCGGTTACACATGGATGGATGGGATTAGAGCTTGGATAGGTGTCTCTCATCTAAGGGCTCCTTAAGGATAAGGCTTATCTCTTTAATTATTACACTTGATTAATGAAGTAAAATGAACTCTTTTTGGAGTCCACTCACGCCATCTATAAGAGGGAGCTGGGTTATGCTTTCCTTGCCTTCTTCACACAACCTCACGCCATTATAATACCATAGAAGCTCATAGAACACAACACCCACCATTAGAGAAGAGAATTCAAGCTAGAAATCAAGGAAAAACAAGATTTCAAGGAGGGAGAAGCAGCTGGTGACCTTGGGCGAATTGGTTGGTGGAAGAAATTGATTCAATTAGCTAAGGAACTTGTAAGGTCGTGGCTAGAATGGGAAAGAGAGTCCAGGTAACACTTATGCTCACCATTTCTTTCTTTAAACCCTGATTTTGAGCTTTAACTCTTGTTGATGGTAACTTCCGAACCCTAGCTTCTATTGATCTTAAATTTTGACAGTGTTCTTGGATAGTTATTAATAGACCAAGCTCAAACTTTCAGGCGAAAATACCTTTGGGAAGTAGGATAATTTCTAGGAAACGTTTAGGAAGGAAAAATGTGTTTTAAGATTCCATGAGTGATTTCGATGGGATTTCATTGAGTTTGATGCGTATTCTACCTATATGAACTCATAATAATTGATTATAGGTGGTGGGAACTCGTGGTTAGACATAAAAATGCTAGGTTAAGGTGGGAGGGCTTAAATGGTGCTTTAAGCCTTGAGACTTAGTTAAATAGGTTTCCTAATTCATCTTGCCTTGAAATTTTGAGGGTATTCTTATATTTGTAAGTTAGATCTATGGTCAAAATTTCAGGTCGAAACTCATTTGGGAAGTCATTCGAATTATTAGGAAGTGATTTGGGTTAAAGGTGTGCTTTAAGCTTGTATAAGTGTAATTGTGTGTTGGTTATTGGATTTAATGGTTTATCTGGTCATTATAGTCCTAATATGACTTGTGGTTGAATTTTTGAGAGATAGTGAAGTGTAAAGTATATAAGGAAGCCCTGTAAGGTTATATATGTGTGCTAAAACTTGGAAAGAAGGAAAATTGTGTTTAAGTATGGTTTGGGGTGTTTTGTTGCTTGGTTTAGCCTTGAAAAGTTTGGAATGATATTGGTTTGAATATTTATCAAAAAAATATGGTGTGGATATCTTAACCCCTTTCTAAGGATGATTGTGTTGAAATATTCTTCTGGAAGGTTTTGGGAATGATTTTTGAGTTATCCTTGTGTTGAATGTTGATTTATGACTGATAAGAGATTGAGCTGGTTTCTGGTTGAGTGAATGGTATATTCATGGAAGGAGCTTATTATTACACGAATTGTGAAGAATCTATTCGAGAGTTTTACTACTTATTTGATCATGATTATGAATGTTGGATTGGAAATTGTATTGTGTGTGATACTATGTGATGGTGGACTTGTTGGTTGGTTGGATGGTGATATTGAGAAAGGCTATGGTTAGCCTCATTGAGAAAAGCTATTTGAGCAACTGAATATTAAGTCATTTTATGGCTTGCCGTATTGGCGACTGATTATTAGACTCCTACCAAGGAATTGGGGTCATCCTATGATCTACTCTTTGAGCTATGGTTAGCCTTAGGGGGTGTGCACACTTAAGGACATAGGGCCAGAGAATTGAGATTTGTGGATTTCACTTTGTGATTCCAGTGGGGTGTTGAGATTTAACCGATTGACGAGGTACGAATGTGATGGTATTCCAAGGGCAGGTAAACTCTTCTGTGTGATATACTCTTATTGCATTCTTCTACTTGTGTGATGATGTTGGATGCTTATTTGTTATGCGAAGAGTTTTAAAGAGAAAATGAATTTTACAGGGTGAGGTAATTGTTACTCAGTTTCGCTGATTTTGTGCAACCCCTTCGTGTGTTTGTTTGGATTTATGGTTGCAGGTGAAGTTAAATCTTTGTGTGATATTGCTCTTGAGTTTGGGACAAGGGAACACGCCGACATAGCTTGGAATTTCATTTATTAGTAAGTGGCAAACTCTATGGAGCATGTTCCGGGAGTTAGGTTGTAGGTGGATTAGCCTTAGCATCCACACTAGTTGGTGTGGGTGTGGCGGTAGCACTCCGGTTTGGCTTATGTGTTATTTAGTCTTCCACTGTAAAATATTGTAGAAAGTTGTACAAGTAAAAATAAATAAATTAGGGTGTAAAAACCGGGGTGTTACAGAGTGGTATCAGAGCATGTTTGGTCTTTAGGGAGCTTTGGCTGAGTTAAGATTAAATCTAGGCTTAAAATGACACCCGAACTACAAACTGTACATTTAACCATTAATTGCAGCGGATCTTACATCATAAACACTGACCGAGTCACTGAGTGTTACACGCCGTTAGCCACCCACGTGGCTAACAAGGCTACTACATACACAACGTACCGGTCTGATGGACTAGATTCCCGAGCATCCACACATAACTTTCCTTTCCATTAACAACAACTGATAAACATACATACGTTACAACTGTACCGAGTATTTACAACTAATGCCGATAACTATTTCGGTCTTACTACACCTACAATACAATCTCAAATTGAATGTCTACCCATGTACAACAACTACCCGTCCTACTCTCGAACGGCTTCCAGCTCCTTCGTACCTGTAGAGTAATGGGGGCCCCCAAAGGGGGTCAGCACCTTTGCTGGTATGGTAATCCCGCAGCCCGCATGCTACCGGGCCACGCACAACTATTTGTCGTCTTAACATGCGATTGATTTTATTTCAAACATGCACAAACTCACACACGTATCATGTTTAATAGCAAACATCCATTAATAGGACACAACACAAGGTTAGCACACACAACATAACAACACAACACACTTATTATCATATACCGACTTATTTCCATTCTTCTTAGAGAACATAAACTTTACTTAGGGAATGCCGGGGTGATATAAGCCGAGCAAAACATACATACATTTTCTTAACTTAGGTGTGGCGGCCTCATATAGGACCGATCATACCTCACACAATTTCCCCCTAGCTCCAATAATGATGAGGTAGGTAAGCCTTGGTTAAGCTTGTGGGTGGTTGTAATTCAAGGAGGAAAAACAACCGTAACATAACAAAGAGGGAGTCGAAGCGAAATTAGGCATCAACACCCTACCAACATTAAACATGATTTCCCCCTAACCCGATTGGAAGTTGGGTAGGTAAGCTTTGGCTAAGCTAGTGGGAGGTCGAAATCGGTTGAAGGAAAACAACCCTAACATAACAGGATGGGAGTTAATTCACATATATACATCAACTCCAAAACAAAACACGCGACCGGAACGACCGGATTCCTCACCATACATAACATATACATATTAGTTAAAGGTTCCTTTATGGAACTTATCACATACATACATCACATAGTGTTACTAACTCTGTTAGACACATAAGGGAAGTAACATCCCTTTATAACAACATGGTTAACTGTATCTAATAACAACAACACACAAAACAAAGACACATGCTTCATACATAGTCACAACATACACAAACGCACGGATAGCCGTAGTTAGAACGCTCCCGTGGGTTGGGACGCTTATTCCGAATACCGATTCTCTTATGTGAACCTAAGGTTGGTTAACTATTATTTAACACATAACTATGGTTAAGTGGTATCGGAATTAATTACGCCATAAATATGAATTACTATAAACTCATTTCATGCTTTATCTTGCAAGGTGGCAAACACACAGAAAAACACATTGGCATACAAGCCGGTGTAATCCGGTAGGACACAGGTTGCAAGAAAACCATACCTGTCACCGTGGGGAATTACTTTACCGGGTGTTCTCACGTTCCTCGGTTCACACTTGTTCCTCATGTCTTACTCTTGAACCACTATTTACATGTCAAATGGTTCAATTAATATTAAGGCGTTACGGTAGGTACATAATTGCTACTCCCGTACTTACCCCGTTATCCCGTTATTTCGGTTTAACTTTGTGTACTTAAACTCACAACTTTCTCAATCACTTCCAACACTTGTTTATACTTCTAATGGCCTTTAAAACTCACCAAACAAGGCCTAATCAACATCTAAAACCATTACCATTCACTTCCCCACCATAACAACCCTTAAAAACACTCTCTGGACACTTTTTAACATGGTCCGGGTTTGTGTCCGGGGTTACAAACCCGGACCAACCCTGGAAAACGGTTTCTAGATATTTTTCTATGTGGTCCGGGTTTGTGTCCGGGTTTACAAACCCGGACCACCCCCTGGGATGTCTTCTGTCGTGTTTTTGCTATGGTCCGGGTTTGCATTCCGATTTGCAAACCCAGAACACCTCTGGAACTGTCAAAATTTACAGTTTTTTATCAGTTTTCAACCCCTAATTCACCTCTAATCATTCCCTAAACTTTCCACATGTTTCCTACATGTTTAAACACACTAAAACATGCACTAAGCCACTTCAAAACATAGGTCCATTCCTTACTCAAATTTCTTGCTCCCATTCTCAATTTTTCCATTCTCTGTTACACTTATGCACACTTGTGCTACAGATTTTCACCTCTTGGCAATTTGCATTTGTTCTACTCCATTTGACCATTCCAAATCCTCTAAGACAATTGCACTTCTCTTACCTAGATTCATGCCTCACTCTTAAAGCCTTAAATCCTCTTTGTTTCCAACACTCCTAAGGCACTTAAACAACATCTTTTGCTACAGATTTTTGCACAAACCTTCTGTACTTAAACAAGCATTCCCCAAGTGGTCTACTAACTCAAATCAATTCCCAACAACACCTAGTTAAACACTTAAACCCTCCAGCTCACATCACCACCCAAGCTTCTACATTTCTACCGAAATTTTGCCATGACCTCCCCATAAATCTACATACTCCCCAATCATCAAATCTCACCAATTTCATTCCTAGTCTAGCCACACCCTCAAAAGGGTCCTACCAGCTTATAATGTATTCACATAATGATCCAAACAACAATATAACTCAACTCTCAAATCCTTTGGCACTTAGGCCCTTAAATCAAACCAACATTTCACAAAATCCAACTAACCACAATCAAGCACTTCATTGCTCCAGATTTTATTTCATCTTTTGTTTTTCCCAAACCCAATTCTAAAACAAATAATATAGGCATTTAAGGTAGATTCCTTACCTTAATTTACAAGTTTCACATTAAGTCTCCTCTTGCTCCTCTTCTCCTCAAAATCGGTCAAGAGGGAATGGAGTTTCCAAACTCCATTCCAACATCCAAGAAACACAAAATACATTCCATTAATTATCTAAACCCTTAGGAAATCTCAATTCAACAAAAGGGTTTAGAGCACAAGTTAGGGTTTTACCTTTGGAGATTTTTGAATGGTTTTCAACTCTTGGATCTTAAGAGGGACTCCCACCACCATTTAAAGCTTGGAGAATATCTCAACAAGGAAGAAAAGCTAGTCATTACAAGAGCCAAAATCGGCCAAGGTGGGAAAATGGAGAAAACATGACTTGTTCATGGATATTTTTACCTTGATAGAAAGAGGAAGCTTCAAGCTTCAAAATGGTGTGCTTTTCTCTTCAAATGGCCAACACCCACGAAAATGAAACTCATCCTTTTCGAATTTTGAAAAGAGAGAGTGATAGAGGGTGATGAGAGGATCACAAATATGTGATTATTTTTGAGTTTGGAGCTTGGGTGTAGCTTGGGCATGAGAGGAAAGTTGGAGAAGCCATGGAAGGGGAGAGGAAGAAATCGCTTGCCTGAAGAAAAGAGAGAACGTAGGGAAGAAAGGAGAAAGGAAAGAGAAAAGGAAAGAGAGAAATGAGAGAGAGAGAGGGTGGGGGCTCCTTTTACTTTTCTTTCATTCTTTCCTTTTTTTTCTAGCTTATTAGGTGTGTGAGAGGGCTGTCTCTCAATAAAAAAAAAGGCCCACTTAATTATTACAAGCTGGAGCGTTTTTTCTTTTACCGAAAACGCTCGTTATTTTACCCGGTTTAGCACTATTCACTAACCGGGCCCGTTTTCTGGAATTTTCTCGTTTACTTAATTTTAATGGTTCTTAAGCTCCCATTAATGTTTAATAATAGTTATATAGTCAACTATAATTTTACGAAGTCATTTAACTATTTAAAGTCACGTTTTCGGGTTTTCTCGAAAAACGCGTTTTAAGACTCCGTTAGCGTTTTAACGCATTATTTGGATCCGTTTTCTTCCGGAATTTTTCCCACATGTTCCTAATGTGTAATTAGGTATAAAATATACTTATAACCCTAATGAAGGTTATATACCCTCGTAAAATAATTAAAAAACGTGTTTTCACGTTTTGTGACTTTTACGTATTTTCTTTTTCTTTTTGGTTTTTATTTCTTCACCAATGATCTTAAGTACTTAATTAGCCCTAGAAAATTATAATTACACAAATAATTAACACATTAAGGTTTGGGGTATTTCAATCTACCCCCCTTAAAAGAACTTCGTCCTCGAAGTTCACACTTCCCACACATCATGGTTAGAATACGGGGATTACTTGTAACATAAACTTCCATAACAAACATACTTTACATCACAACCTCGGACTTACGGTCCGGTAACACGTCCATACATACATAACATACATAACATACTTACATAGTATCCTCAGACTTAATGGTCTGGGTACCTTAACAACATTTGCACATACATAACAACCCTTAGACTCTTGGTCTGGGTAACATAAAACATTTAGACCCGTAGGTCTTGATAACACAACATCCTTCGGAACTTAACCACATTAGGAATCAAGGTCAAATAATAATTATACACATACCACACAACATGTCAGCATGTATATCAACCAGAAATTCCTTTTCCATCTCTTCATGGGTTCGAGACCCATGTTGAGCACGTATACACTGTGATCCCGCAGAACGGTCGCGATGGACACTCTAGTCCCCGTTCCTTTGGAGGTCAAAACAATTGCATACCTCTTTAAAATATGCTTCTCATGTCACCGGTCCGAAGACAAAGGCTCATACTCCTCAGCTCGTGAGCAAGTAATACGAAAAGTACTCTATATGAGGTTGAGTATAATGAAATCCTTTTTGGAGAATACCAGTTGAAAATCCTTTTTACTAGGTCAAGTAAAGGTAGTCCTTCCTTTGAAAATACCACTTACGAATCTTAAAATATTTATTGAAGTCTTGAAAACCAATTAAAATTTGAAACCCAATTTAAAATTCTTTTGAAAACTCCATACAACTCCAAATCCAATTTGTTAACTGCATCTTCTTGATGTGATTATCTGTGACCACTTATAGGGAGTTTCAAGAATCACCAACCCTAATGTGATCAGCATCAGTGTTGAACTATCTTCCACCCCAATTTGTGTTCGGCTTCCCTTGACCTCATGTAATCAAGTTCACCTCCCACTTCATTTTCAACAACAACTAATTCAAACATATACCATTTTCTATCTTTTAATCCATCTAGTCATAATCATTACATCTCCAAGGAGAACTCCTTCATCGTTATCTCCATTCACTTTAATCCAGTTACCTAGGGAATCTTATTCTCACTAGGTTCTATGTCGGTTTTATACCTCTTCACAATTCACAACTTATATATATGCTTTTATCAAAATACAATACACGGTTTACATTAGTATTACAATGAACACACATAGTCGGGGTTTTAGTTCCCCGGGAGTTTTCTACTCCCTATACTTGTACTTTTCACACATCCCTTAACAAAAATAACCACTTATCACAATGGTATTCGCATCTTGGTGCGCAATTACCATAATTAAACCATGAATGAATGCGTATGTTTATGTAACACACGCACCAATCATCAAAACAAAATCATTTTGTGATATGCACACCATAGTTCACGTACGCTTGTACGGTAAAACACTAACGGTTTTGTGCTCTACCCCCCTTAAAAGGGATTACGCCCACGTAATCAATCACTTAATCACTGGTTTAAACGTTCTACCATCGTGAAGTGTTTTATCTCCACGCGGTTTATTTACAATGTGTTTTGGTTAGAGGATCTTAACCTATTGGCGGTTTAGTCCCTGAACCAATAATCCTCTTTAGAGTTTTGTTAACTCATAACCGGTTTCGATTCTGGCCTGTGAGGCTTCTAGGCGTTAATAATTAGCCATTCACTCATATTCACAACGGACATTTCCATACTTGAATCGCTGGCTCACTAGTTTCTGCTGCGTGACTCTTGATAATTTAGAGCTTAGTTGGCCCCTACATTATCTACTGTATTGTACATCCTCGATTATCACCTTTATCTGGAATAACGGTTTCTCACCGACGTGTGTATCACTACCATGAGCGAACTCGGTGAGTTACAACTTACTCTCCACTTCCATGATAATTTACGGTATTCCACACTGATTTACTTACTTTCTTCCGACTTACTGTCATTACGTTTGAGCTACTACCTATTAGTAGTCTCTTTCTGTTATTTCCAACACTTGAGGTATGTTCCATACTGATGTTTAATAATCATGTTACTGTAGTCACTTACGCCCATCAAGTATTCTTTGATTGGTACACCGTGCTTCTCTTATGCATCGGTTTTATCACCCGTAATCTTGTCCTTCTATCTCATTTAACATTTCCTAAACTTCCTAGCTATCTCACTTATCGTTACCGCGCACGCAATACCAAAACACTCAGTCATCAGAGTGCAGAGGTAAACTCTTGACAGTAAGTCTCTTATGAGATAGAATAGGAAGTCATACTGTGTTCTTACCACGTAGCATCAACTACTGGCGTATGCTCAGTCTGTTATCATCACTTATTTGTATGTCCATGAGTTTCACTCATAACTGGTCTTATTGCCACATATTATTTAACAATGCTTATGCAACGGTCGCTTGCTGCGCCGTGCTTTCACTCATTGTATACATTAGTTTACACTGCATCCGTCATTATATTAGCTTCCACCATTTCCCTGGTTCGCCATTTATTTGGCTGGTTGCTGAATAGGCTATTCTTCGAGTCTTTATGCTCCTTGAGCATTGTTCATTACACATTTAGCATCCCACACCTATGGTGGTAGCTATTGACTTATCACCTTTCAATCTCCACAACTGGTGCAACTCTTTTCGTAGTACAACATGGTCAACTCCTAACACATCCCTAATTTAGTTCACATAACTACCGCTGTTTGCGGTCTCCAATATTAAGAGGTATCCCCACACTTAAGCAGTGGTTCGTTATCCGCTTACTTACTTATATAACATAAACTTCTGTGATCAATAACATTTTCTTAACACCTTCAATTTGTGGCTCTAAGCCTTATTGCTCGAGCTCTGCCCGTTGTTGGCTGTCCACACACATTACTTCTCCGTACATATTACATGGTTCCTTTCATGGGTGCCCCTTCAAGGATGTCAGACTTCGTCCTGACGACTTATGTTAAACTGGGTGTTAGTTTCAACCCTTGCGTTTATGTCTCATCAACCACTGTTGATCCAACACCCTTTTAAGGATAGTTCCTGGTGTTACTAGGTCATGCCATTACATCTGGCTTGTACTTATGAGTACGTTTGATTAACTACATCCCCTGCATTCTTGGCGGGTTAGATATCCTCTTCCGTGAGTTTGATATCTCCTGTTAGTTTAAGTGTCATTCCGGGAGTCTCATCCCGATCGTTGCACATTGACGTGTTCATAGTAGGCAGCTGCCTCACCATATGTAGGCTGGGTACTTACTCCAGCTATTATGTTCATCCTTTAGATTTTTAAGACATGTGTGACGTCTTTACTTACTACCAGTGCACTTCGCACTTGTTCACCTTTAAACATTTCCTTAAAATAAACTTACTAATTCCTTTAGTCTCCTTAACTTAACTGGATTCCTTTACTTCACCATTCTTGGTATCCATTATCTTGCTGACTTTTACTTCGGACCGTTATGGAGTCGATACTTCCTGTTCCAGACTCCACTCGTATACATACGTGGGGTATCCTACTGATACATTGCTACTTATCCCGACTAACCTATAAGAAGGTCTGTCAGGCCCACAAGCTCCTACGGAGTGCGGTCGTCCCATATTACTGTTGGTACACTCGTAGTGTCCGTCACACGCCTAGGTGAAGTATTCTGTTGTCAACTCCTCTTATATTATCCTGTGATAGTATGCATTCCATGCTTCCCGAACTTAATCAAGGGAAATGTATCCACTGTTGTATTTATTATGAACTCAATCCATTCCTCGGGTTGTTACCCTTGGGTTTACCGGTTTCCATCCGGTTATTTAAAGTAACTGGGTAAAACTTACCTACCATGTGGCACTGAGGCCGTGTAGTTCTTCTGGTTTGGTTTAAAGAAAAGAAGGATTGAAATAAAATGGGTTTGAAAGAAAATCTGGTTTTGAAAAAGGTTTTGAAAATGGATTTAAGTTAAAGAAAATTCTCCTGGTTTTACAACGTTTCCTTGCCTTAACCAGTCTAGCTTCTGCTGACTGGTGTATTTCCAAGCACTGAGGTCAGGCTATTGCCTTCCACGGTCATGATAATCCCACTTAACTTCATGGTACTTTACTAAGTACCGTAGTTGTTTAAAATTTTCCTACAGCCTTGTTATAGCAGCACTTGCCATGCAAGTGCGCCATGCTAACTGGCTACTGGTTCAATACACACTAGTTGCGGTACTGCTTTCACCCGCACTAACATCAGTGGCCTTGTTGGCCTTACTTGATCTTGCAGTCTTAACAATAAATCTTCTGGTACTTCTCACTGTCTTCACATGATAATCATTAACTAGGTGTTTCCCATCCTCGGGAGACCCCTTTTTACTTAGTATTGTATCCTCCTCGTACTACGTTGCAGTTCCTTAATCCGGTTGGTATACCGTTGGTGTATTAGTTAACATTGTAGTCCCGTAGACACTCGTCTCGGGTTTCATTACTTCGCTTCTTACCTGTTGCACAGTTGGTGCGTTGCAAGCTGGTTGTCCTCGACTGCTCCGCATGTCGACCCAGGTGCTGGAAATTCTATTTTCTTATGCTTAAGATCTCACTTTGCTACCTCATGCGGCAGACATTGTTAAAATGGAGACCGTCTTCGGGATTCACACCTTTCGGATCTACCGTGACAGGTTCTCCGTACTTATAAGGACACTTAATAACAGCCAGATCGGGTATCCCGAGTAAGAGAGGACTTTCATCTCTCTGGCGTTCTTCCAGTTTATAAATAGGGTTTGTGGAGGGCGGGATGGATATCGTAGGTATCCAGTACACACTGGTATTTCCTAACTAGCGTATTCTCACGCTATCACTCAACCCTTAACCCAAGTACTAAAATCCTAACTCGGTACTTCCTAAGCTCAGTAACTCAGTCATCAGAGCGATACTTCGCTCTGATACCACTTTTTAACACCCCAACTACATACATTTAACCTTAATTGCAGCGGATCTTCATCATAAACTGACCGATAACTGAGTGTTACACGCCGTTAGCCACCCACGTGGCTAACAAGGCCACTACATACCAACTACCGGTCTGATGGACTAATCCCGAGCATCCACACATTACTCCTTTCCATTAACAACAACTGATAAACATACATACGTTACAACTGTACCGAGTATTTACAACTAATGCCGATAACAATTTCGGTCTTACTACACCTACAATACATTCTCAATTGAATGTCTACCCATGTACAACAACTACCCGTCCTACTCTCGAACGGCTTCCAGCTCCTTCGTACCTGTAAGTAATGGGGGCCCCCAAAGGGGGTCAGCACCTTTGCTGGTATGGTAATCCCGCAGCCCGCATGCTACCGGGCCACGCACAACTATTTGTCGTCTTAACATGCGATTGATTTTATTCAAACATGCACAAACTCACACACGTATCATGTTTAAGCAAACATCCATTAATAGGACACAACACAAGGTTAGCACACACAACATAACACAACACACTATTATCATATACCGACTTATTTCCATTCTTCTTAGAGAACATAAACTTTACTTAGGGAGTGCCGGGGTGATATAAGCCGAGCAAAACATACATACATTTTCTTAACTTAGGTGTGGCGGCCTCATATAGGACCGATCATACCTCACACAATTTCCCCCTAGCTCCAATAGTGATGAGGTAGGTAAGCCTTGGTTAAGCTTGTGGGTGGTTGTAATTCAAGGAGGAAAAACAACCGTAACATAACAAAGAGGGAGTCGAAGCGAACTTAGGCATCAACACCCTACCAACATTAACATATTTCCCCCTAACCCGATTGGAGTTGGGTAGGTAAGCTTTGGCTAAGCTAGTGGGAGGTCGAAATCCGATGAAGGAAAACAACCCTAACATAACAGGATGGGAGTTAATTCACTATATACATCAACTCCCAAACAAACACGCGCGACCGGAACGACCGGATTCCTCACCATACATAACATATACTATTAGTTAAGGTTCCTTATGGAACTTATCACATACATACATCACATAGTGTTACTAACTCTTTAGACACATAAGGGAAGTATCCCTTTATAACAACATGGTAACTGTATCCATAACACACACAAAACAAGACACATGCTTCATACATAGTCACAACATACACAAACGACGGATAGCCGTAGTTAGAAGCTCCCGTGGGTTGGGACGTTTATTCCGAATACCGATCTCTTATGTGAACCTAAGGTTGGTTAACTATTATTTAACACATAACTAAGGTTAAGTGGTATCGGAATTACGCCACAATATGAATTACTATAAACTCATTTCATGCTTTATCTTGCAAGGTGGCAAACACACAGAAAAACACATTGGCATACAAGCCGGTGTAATCCGGTAGACACAGGTTGCAAGAAAACCATACCTGTCACCGTGGGGAATTACTTTACCGGTGTTCTCACGTTCCTCGGTTCACACTTGTTCCTCATGTCTTACTCTTGAACCACTATTTACATGTCAAATGGTTCAATTAATATTAAGGCGTTACGGTAGGTACATAATTGCTACTCCCGTACTTACCCCGTTATCCCGTTATTTCGGTTTAACTTTGTGTACTTAAACTCACAACTTTCTCAATCACTTCCAACACTTGTTTATACTTCTAATGGCCTTTAAAACTCACAAACAAGGCCTAATCAACATCTAAAACCATTACCATTCACTTCCCCACCATAACAACCCTTAAAAACACTCTGGACACTTTTTAACATGGTCCGGGTTTGTGTCCGGGGTTACAAACCCGGACCAACCCTGGAAAACGGTTTCTAGATATTTTTCTATGTGGTCCGGGTTTGTGTCCGGGTTTACAAACCCGGACCACCCCCTGGGATGATCTTCTGTCGTGTTTTTGCTATGGTCCGGGTTTGCATTCCGATTTGCAAACCCAGAACACCTCTGGAACTGTCAAAATTTACAGTTTTTTATCAGTTTTCAACCCCTAATTCACCTCTAATCATTCCCTAAACTTTCCACATGTTTCCTACATGTTTAAACACACTAAAACATGCACTAAGCCACTTCAAAACATAGGTCCATTCCTTACTCAAATTTCTTGCTCCCATTCTCAATTTTTCCATTCTCTGTTACACTTATGCACACTTGTGCTACAGATTTTCACCTCTTGGCAATTTGCATTTGTTCTACTCCATTTGACCATTCCAAATCCTCTAAGACAATTGCACTTCTCTTACCTAGATTCATGCCTCACTCTTAAAGCCTTAAATCCTCTTTGTTTCCAACTCCTAAGGCACTTAAACAACATCTTTTGCTACAGATTTTTGCACAAACCTTCTGTACTTAAACAAGCATTCCCCAAGTGGTCTACTAACTCAAATCAATTCCCAACAACACCTAGTTAAACACTTAAACCCTTCCAGCTCACATCACCACCAAGCTTCTACATTTCTACCGAAATTTTGCCATGACCTCCCCATAAATCTACATACTCCCCAATCATCAAATCTCACCAATTTCATTCCTAGTCTAGCCACACCCTCAAAAGGGTCCTACCAGCATAATGTATTCACATAAATCCAAAAACAATATAACTCAACTCTCAAATCCTTTGGCACTTAGGCCCTTAAATCAAACCAACATTTCACAAAATCCAACTAACCACAATCAAGCACATCATTGCTCCAGATTTTATTTCATCTTTTGTTTTTCCCAAACCCAATTCTAAAACAAATAATATAGGCATTAAGGTAGATTCCTTACCTTAATTTACAAGTTTCACATTAAGTCTCCTCTTGCTCCTCTTCTCCTCAAAATCGGTCAAGAGGGAATGGAGTTTCCAAACTCCATTCCAACATCAAGAAACACAAAATACATTCCATTAATTATCTAAACCCTTAGGAAATCTCAATTCAACAAAAGGGTTAGAGCACAAGTTAGGGTTTTACCTTTGGAGATTTTTGAATGGTTTTCAACTCTTGATCTTAAGAGGGACTCCCACCACCATTTAAAGCTTGCAGAATATCTCAACAAGGAAAAAAGCTAGTCATTACAAGAGCCAAAATCGGCCAAGGTGGGAAAATGGAGAAAACATGACTTTTTCATGGATATTTTACCTTGATAGAAAGAGGAAGCTTCAAGCTTCAAAATGGTGTGCTTTTCTCTTCAAATGGCCAACACCCACGAAATGAAACTCATCCTTTTCGAATTTTGAAAAGAGAGAGTGATAGAGGGTGATGAGAGGATCACATATGTGATTATTTTTGAGTTTGGAGCTTGGGGTAGCTTGGGCATGAGAGGAAAGTTGGAGAAGCCATGGAAGGGAGAGGAAGAAATCGCTTGCCTGAAGGAGAAAGAGAACGTAGGGAAGAAAGGAGAAAGGAAGAGAAAAGGAAGAGAGAAATGAGTAGAGAGAGGGTGGGGGCTCCTTTTACTTTTCTTTCATTCTTTTCCTTTTTTTTTCTAGCTTATTAGGTGTGTAGAGGGCTGTCTCTCATAAAAAAAGGCCCACTTAATTATTACAAGCTGGAGCGTTTTTCGTCTTTTACCGAAAACGCTCGTTATTTACCCGGTTTAGCACTATTCACTAACCGGGCCCGTTTTCTGGAATTTTCTCGTTTACTTAATTTTAATGGTTCTTATCTCCCATTAATGTTTAATATAGTTATATAGTCAACTATAATTTTTACGAAGTCATTTAACTATTTAAAGTCACGTTTTCGGGTTTTCTCGAAAAACGCGTTTTAAGACTCCGTTAGCGTTTTAACGCATTATTTGGATCCGTTTTCTTCCGGAATTTTTCCCACATGTTCCTAATGTGTAATTAGGTATAAATTATAACCCTAATGAAGGTTATATACCTCGTAAAATAATTAAAAACGTGTTTTCACGTTTTGTGACTTTTACGTATTTTCTTTTTCTTTTTGGTTTTTATTTCTTCACCAATGATCTTAAGGACTTAATTAGCCCTAGAAAATTATAATTACAATAATTAACACATTAAGGTTTGGGGTATTTCAATCTACCCCCCTTAAAAAACTTCGTCCTCGAAGTTCACACTTCCACACATCATTGGTTAGAATACGGGGATTACTTGTAACATAAAACTTCCATAACAAACATACTTTACATCACAACCTCGGACTTAACGGTCCGGTAACACGTCCATACATACATAACATGACATAACATACTTACATAGTATCCTCAGACTTAATGGTCCGGGTACCTTAACAACATTTGCACATACATAACAACCCTTAGACTCTTGGTCTGGGTAACATAATCATTTAGACCCGTAGGTCTTGATAACACAACATCCTTTCGGAACTTAACCACATTAGGAATCAAGGTCAAAATAATATTATTACCACACCAACATGTCATAGCATGTATATCAACCAGAAATTCCTTTTCCATCTCTTCATGGGTTCGAGACCCATGTTGAGCACGTATACACTGTGATCCCGCAGAACCGGTCGCGATGGACACTCTAGTCCCCGTTCCTTTGGGAGGTCAAAACAATTGCATACCTCTTTAAAATATGCTTCTCATGTCACCGGTCCGAAGACAAAGGCTCACGTCCTCAGCTCGTGAGCAAGTAATACGAAAGTACTCTATGAGGTTAGTATAATGAAATCCTTTATTGGAGAATACCAGTTGAAAATCCTTTTTACTAGGTCAAGTAAAGGTAGTCCTTCCTTTGAAAATACCACTTACGAATCTTAAAATATTTATTGAAGTCTTGAAAATACCAATTAAAATTTGAAACCCAATTTAAAATTCTTTTGAAAACTCCATACAACTCCAAATCCAATTATTGTTAACTGCATCTTATTCTTGATGTGATTATCTGTGACCACTTATAGGGAGTTTCAAGAATCATCCAACCCTAATGTGATCAGCATCAGTGTTGAACTATCTTTCCACCCAATTTGTGTTCGGCTTCCCTTGACCTCATGATAATCAAGTTTCACCTCCCACTTCAGTTTCAAACAACAACTAATTCAAACATATACCATTTTCTATCTTTAATCCATCTAGTCATAATCATTACATCTCCAAGGGATAGAACTCCGTCTATCAGTTATCTCCATTCACTTTAATCCAGTTACCTAGGGAATCTTATTCTCACTAGGTTCTATGTCGGTTTTATACCTCTTCCAATTCACAATACTTTATATATGCTTTTATCAAAATACAATACACGGTTTTACATCTAGTATTACATGAACACACATAGTCGGGGTTTTAGTTCCCCGGGAGTTTTTCTACTCCCTTATACTTGTACTTTCACACATCCCTTAACAAAAACACACTTATCACAATGGTATTCGCATCTTTGGTGCGCAATTACCATAATTAAACCATGAATGAATGCGTATGTTTATGTAACACACGCACCAATCATCAAAACAAAATCATTTTGTGATATGCACACATAGTTCACGTACGCTTGTACGGTAAAACACACTAACGGTTTTGTGCTCTACCCCCCTTAAAAGGGATTACGCCCACGTAATCAATCACTTAATCACTGGTTTAAACGTTCTACCATCGTGAAGTGTTTTATCTCCACGCGGTTTATTACAATGTTTTTGGTTAGAGGATCTTAACCATATTGGCGGTTTAGTCCCTGAACCAATAATCCTCTTTAGAGTTTGTTTAACTCATAACCGGTTTCGATTCTGGCCTGTGAGGCTTCTAGGCGTTAATAATTAGCCATTCACTCATATTCACAACGGACATTTCCATACTTGAATCGCTGGCTCACTAGTTTCTGCTGCGCGACTCTTGATAATTTAGAGCTTAGTTTGCCCCTACATTATTCCTACTGTATTGTACATCCTCGATTATCACCTTTATCTTGGCGATAACGGTTTCTCTACCGACGTGTGATATCACTTACCATGAGCGAACTCGGTGAGTTACAGACTTACTATCCACTTCCATGATAATTTATGGTATTCCACACTGATTTACTTACTTTCTTCCGACTTACTGTCAGTTACGTTTGAGCTACTACCTATTGAGTAGTACTCTTTCTGTTATTTCCAACAATTGAGGTATGTTCCATACTGATGTTTAATAATCATGTTACTGTAGTCACTTACGCCCATCAAGTATTCTTTGATTGGTACAACCGTGCTTCTCTTATGCATCGGTTTTATCACCTCGTAAGTCTTGTCCTTCTATCTCATTTAACATTTCCTAAACTTCCTAGCTATCTCACTTGATCGTTACCGCGCAAGCGCAATACCAAAACACTCAGTCATACAGAGTGCAGAGGGGTAAACTCTTGACAGTAAGTCTCTTATGAGATAGAAATAGGAATTCATACTGTGTTCCTTACCACGTAGCATCAACTACTGGCGTATTGCTCAGTCTGTGTATCATCACTTATTTGTATGTCCATTGAGTTTCACTCATAACTGGTCTTATTGCCACATTATTATTTAACAATGCTTATGCAATGGTCGCTTGCTGCGGTCCGTGCTTTCACTCATTGTATAACATTAGTTTACACTGCATCCGTCATTATATTAGCTTCCACCATTCCACTGTGTTTCGCCATTTATTTGGCTGGTTGCTGAATAGGCTATTCTTCGAGTCTTTATGCTCCTTGAGCATTGTTCATTACACATTTAGCATCCCACACCTATGGTGGTAGCTATTTGACTTATCACCCTTTCAATCTCCACAACTGGTGCAACTCTTTTCGTAGTACAACATGGTCAACTCCTAACACATCCTCTAAATTTAGTTCACATAACTACCGCTGTTGCGGTCTCCCAATATTAAGAGGTATCCCCACACTTTAAGTAGTGGTTCGTTATCCGCTTACTTACTTATATAACATAAACTTCTGTGATCAATAACATTTTCTTAACACCTTCAATTTGTGGCTCTTAAGCCTTATTGCCTCGAGCTCTGCCCGTTGTTGGCTGTCCACACACATTTACTTCTCCGTACAATATTACATGGTTCCTTTCATGGGATGCCCCTTCAAGGATGTCAGACTTCGTCCTGACGACTTATGTTTAAACTGGGTGTTAGTTTCAACCCTTGCGTTTATGTCGCATCAACCACTGTTGATCCAAACACCCTTTTAAGGATAGTTCCTGGTGTTACTAGGTCATGCCATTACATCTGGCTTGTACTTATGAGTACGTTTGATTAACTACATCCCCTTGCATTCTTGGCCGGGTTAGATATCCTCTTCCGTGAGTTTGATATCTCCTGTTAGTTTAAGTGTTCATTCCGGGAGTCTCATCCCGATCGTTGCACATTGACGTGTTCATAGTAGGCAGCTGCCTCACCATATGTAGGCTGGGTACTTACTCCAGCTATTATGTTCATCCTTTAGGATTTTTAAGACATGTGTGACGTCTTTACTTACTAACCAGTGCACTTCGCACTTGTTCACCTTTAAACATTTCCTTAAAATAAACTTACTAATTCCTTTAGTCTCCTTAACTTAACTGGATTCCTTTACTTCCACCATTCTTGGTAATCCATTACTCTTGTCTGACTTTTACTTCGGACCGTAGTATGGAGTCGATTACTTCCTGTGTTCCAGACTCCACTCGTATACATACGTGGGGTATCCTACTGATACATTGCTACTTATCCGACTAACCTATAAGAAGGTCTGTCAGGCCCACAAGCTCCTACCGGAGTGCGGTCGTCCCATATTACTGTTGGTACACTCGTAGTGTCCGTCACACGCCTAGGTGAAGTATTCTGTTGTCAACTCCTCTTATATATCCTGTGATAGTATGCATTCCATGCTTCCCGAACTTAATCAAGAGAAATGTATCCACTGTTGTATTATTATGAACTCAATCCATTCCTCGGGTTGTTACCCTTGGGTTTACCGGTTTCCATCCGGTTATTTTAAAAGTAACTGGGTAAAACTTACCTACCATGTGGCACTGAGGTCCGTGTAGTTCTTCTGGTTTGGTTTAAAGAAAAAGAAGGATTGAAATAAAATGGGTTTGAAAGAAAATCTGGTTTTGAAAAAGGTTTTGAAAATGGATTTAAGTTAAAAGAAAAATTCTCCTGGTTTTACAACGTTTCCTTGCCTTAGCCGAGTCTAGCTTCCTGCTGACTGGTGTATTTCCAAGTACTGAGGTCAGGCTATTAAGCCCTTCCACGGTCATGATAATCCCACTTAACTTCATGGTGCTTTACTAAGTACCGTTAGTTGTTTAAAATTTTCCTTACAGCCTTGTTATAGCAGCACTTGCCATGGCAAGTGCGCCATGCTAACTGGCTACTGGTTCAATACACACTAGTTGCGGTACTGCTTTCACCCGCACTAACATCAGTGGCCTTGTTGGCCTTTACTTGATCTTGCAGTCTTAACAATAAATCTTCTGGGTACTTCTCACTGTCTTCACATGATAATCATTAACTAGGGTGTTTCCCATCCTCGGAGACCCCCTTTTACTTAGTATTGTATCCTCCTCGTACTACGTTGCAGTTCCTTAATCCGGTTGGTATACCGTTGGTGTATTAGTTAACATTGTAGTCCCGTAGACACTCGTCTCGGGTTTCATTACTTCGCTTCTTACCTGTTGCACAGTTGGTGCGTTGCAAGCTGGTTGTCCTCGACTGCTCCGCATGTCGACCCAGGTTGCCGGAAATTCTATTTTCTTATGCTTAAGATCCTCTACATTTTGCTACCTCATGCGGCAGACATTGTTAAAATGGAGACTGTCTTCGGGATTCACACCTTTCAGGATCTACCGTGTGACAGGTTCTCCGTACTTATAAGGACACTTAATAACAGCCAGATCGGGTATCCCCGAGTAAGAGAGGACTTTCATCTCTCTGGCGTTCTTCCCGAGTTATAAAATAGGGTTTGTGGAGGGCGGGATGGATATCGTAGGTATCCAGTACACACTGGTATTTCCTAACTAGCGTATTTCTCACGCTATCACTCAACCCTTAACCCAAAGTACTAAAATCCTAACTCGGTACTTCCTAAGCTCAGTAACTCAGTCATCAGAGCGATACTTCGCTCTGATACCACTTTTTGTAACACCCCAACTACAAACTATACATTTAACCATTAATTGCAGCGGATCTTACATCATAAACACTGACCGAATCACTGAGTGTTACACGCCGTTAGCCACCTACGTGGCTAACAAGGCCACTACATACACAACGTACCGGTCTGATGGACTAGATTCCCGAGCATCCACACATTACTTTCCTTTCCATTAACAACAACTGATAAACATACATACGTTACAACTGTACCGAGTATTTACAACTAATGCCGATAACAATTTCGGTCTTACTACACCTACAATACATTCTCAAATTGAATGTCTACCCATGTACAACAACTACCCGTCCTACTCTCGAACGGCTTCCAGCTCCTTCGTACCTGTAGAGTAATGGGGGCCCCCAAAGGGGGTCAGCACCTTTGCTGGTATGGTAATCCCGCAGCCCGCATACTACCGGGCCACGCACAACTATTTGTCGTCTTAACATGCGATTGATTTTATTTCAAACATGCACAAACTCACACACGTATCATGTTTAATAGCAAACATCCATTAATAGGACACAACACAAGGTTAGCACACCAACATAACAACACAACACACTTATTATCATATACCGACTTATTTCCATTCTTCTTAGAGAACATAAACTTTACTTAGGGAGTGCCGGGGTGATATAGCCGAGCAAAACATACATACATTTTCTTAACTTAGGTGTGGCAGCCTCATATAGGACCGATCATACCTCACACAATTTCCCCCTAGCTCCAATAATGATGAGGTAGGTAAGCCTTGGTTAAGCTTGTGGGTGGTTGTAATTCAAGGAGGAAAAACAACCGTAACATAACAAAGAGGGAGTCGAAGCGAACTTAGGCATCAACACCCTACCAACATTAAACATGATTTCCCCCGAACCCGATTGGAAGTTGGGTAGGTAAGCTTTGGCTAAGCTAGTGGGAGGTCGAAATCCGATGAAGGAAAACAACCCTAACATAACAGGATGGGAGTTAATTCACATATATACATCAACTCCCAAACAAAACGCGCGACCGGAACGACCGGATTCCTCACCATACATAACATATACATATTAGTTAAAGGTTCCTTTATGGAACTTATCACATACATACATCACATAGTGTTACTAACTCTTTAGACACATAAGGGAAGTAACATCCCTTTATAACAACATGGTTAACTGTATCCGATAACAACAACACACAAAACAAAGACACATGCTTCATACATAGTCACAACATACACAAACGTACGGATAGCCGTAGTTAGAATGCTCCCGTGGGTTGGGACGTTTATTCCGAATACCGATTCTCTTATGTGAACCTAAGGTTGGTTAACTATTATTTAACACATAACTAAGGTTAAGTGGTATCGGAATTAATTACGCCACAAATATGAATTACTATAAACTCATTTCATGCTTTATCTTGCAAGGTGGCAAACACACAGAAAAACACATTGGCATACAAGCCGGTGTAATCCGGTACGACACAGGTTGCAAGAAAACCATACCTGTCACCGTGGGGAATTACTTTACCGGGTGTTCTCACGTTCCTCGGTTCACACTTGTTCCTCATGTCTTACTCTTGAACCACTATTTACATGTCAAATGGTTCAATTAATATTAAGGCGTTACGGTAGGTACATAATTGCTACTCCCGTACTTACCCCGTTATCCCGTTATTTCGGTTTAACTTTGTGTACTTAAACTCACAACTTTCTCAATCACTTCCAACACTTGTTTATACTTCTAATGGCCTTTAAAACTCATCAAACAAGGCCTAATCAACATCTAAAACCATTACCATTCACTTCCCCCATAACAACCCTTAAAAACACTCTCTGGACACTTTTTAACATGGTCCGGGTTTGTGTCCGGGGTTACAAACCCGGACCAACCCTGGAAAACGGTTTCTGGACATTTTTCTATGTGGTCCGGGTTTGTGTCCGGGTTTACAAACCCGGACCACCCCCTGGGATGATGTTCTGTCGTGTTTTTGCTATGGTCCGGGTTTGCATTCCGATTTGCAAACCCGACCACCTCTGGAACTGTCAAAATTTACAGTTTTTGATCAGTTTTCAACCCCTAATTCACCTCTAATCATTCCCTAAACTTTCCACATGTTTCCTACATGTTTAAACACACTAAAACATGCACTAAGCCACTTCAAAACATAGGTCCATTCCTTACTCAAATTTCTTGCTCCCATTCTCAATTTTTCCATTCTCTGTTACACTTATGCACACTTGTGCTACAGATTTTCACCTCTTGGCAATTTGCATTTGTTCTACTCCATTTGACCATTCCAAATCCTCTAAGACAATTGCACTTCTCTTACCTAGATTCATGCCTCACTCTTAAAGCCTTAAATCCTCTTTGTTTCCAACACTCCTAAGGCACTTAAACAACATCTTTTGCTACAGATTTTTGCACAAACCTTCTGTACTTAAACAAGCATTCCCCAAGTGGTCTACTAACTCAAATCAATTCCCAACAACACCTAGTTAAACACTTAAACCCTTCCAGCTCACATCACCACCCAAGCTTCTACATTTCTACCGAAATTTTGCCATGACCTCCCCATAAATCTACATACTCCCCAATCATCAAATCTCACCAATTTCATTCCTAGTCTAGCCACACCCTCAAAAGGGTCCTACCAGCTTATAATGTATTCACATAATGATCCAAACAACAATATAACTCAACTCTCAAATCCTTTGGCACTTAGGCCCTTAAATCAAACCAACATTTCACAAAATCCAACTAACCACAATCAAGCACATCATTGCTCCAGATTTTATTTCATCTTTTGTTTTTCCCAAACCCAATTCTAAAACAAATAATATAGGCATTTAAGGTAGATTCCTTACCTTAATTTACAAGTTTCACATTAAGTCTCCTCTTGCTCCTCTTCTCCTCAAAATCGGTCAAGAGGGAATGGAGTTTCCAAACTCCATTCCAACATCCAAGAAACACAAAATACATTCCATTAATTATCTAAACCCTTAGGAAATCTCAATTCAACAAAAGGGTTTAGAGCACAAGTTAGGGTTTTACCTTTGGAGATTTTTGAATGGTTTTCAACTCTTGGATCTTAAGAGGGACTCCCACCACCATTTAAAGCTTGGAGAATATCTCAACAAGGAAGAAAAGCTAGTCATTACAAGAGCCAAAATCGGCCAAGGTGGGAAAATGGAGAAAACATGACTTGTTCATGGATATTTTTACCTTGATAGAAAGAGGAAGCTTCAAGCTTCAAAATGGTGTGCTTTTCTCTTCAAATGGCCAACACCCACGAAAATGAAACTCATCCTTTTCGAATTTTGAAAAGAGAGAGTGATAGAGGGTGATGAGAGGATCACAAATATGTGATTATTTTTGAGTTTGGAGCTTGGGTGTAGCTTGGGCATGAGAGGAAAGTTGGAGAAGCCATGGAAGGGGAGAGGAAGAAATCGCTTGCCTGAAGAAAAGAGAACGTAGGGAAGAAAGGAGAAAGGAAAGAAAAAGGAAAGAGAGAAATGAGAGAGAGAGAGGGTGGGGGCTCCTTTTATTTTTCTTTCATTCTTTTCCTTTTTTTTCTAGCTTATTAGGTGTGTGAGAGGGCTGTCTCTCAATAAAAAAAAAGGCCCACTTAATTATTACAAGCTGGAGCGTTTTTCGTCTTTTACCGAAAACGCTCGTTATTTTACCCGGTTTAGCACTATTCACTAACCGGGCCCGTTTTCTGGAATTTTCTCGTTTACTTAATTTTAATGGTTCTTAAGCTCCCATTAATGTTTAATAATAGTTATATAGTCAACTATAAATTTTACGAAGTCATTTAACTATTTAAAGTCACGTTTTCGGGTTTTCTCGAAAAACGCGTTTTAAGACTCCGTTAGCGTTTTAACGCATTATTTGGATCCGTTTTCTTCCGGAATTTTTCCCACATGTTCCTAATGTGTAATTAAGGTATAAAAATATAATTATAACCCTAATGAAGGTTATATACCTCGTAAAATAATTAAAAACGTGTTTTCACGTTTTGTGACTTTTACGTATTTTCTTTTTCTTTTTGGTTTTTATTTCTTCACCAATGATCTTAAGTACTTAATTAGCCCTAGAAAATTATAATTACACAAATAATTAACACATTAAGGTTTGGGGTATTTCAATCTACCCCCCTTAAAAGAACTTCGTCCTCGAAGTTCACACTTCCCACACATCATTGGTTAGAATACGGGGATTACTTGTAACATAAACTTCCATAACAAACATACTTTACATCACAACCTCGGACTTAACGGTCCGGGTAACACGTCCATACATACATAACATGACATAACATACTTACATAGTATCCTCAGACTTAATGGTCTGGGTACCTTAACAACATTTGCACATACATAACAACCCTTAGACTCTTGGTCTGGGTAACATAATAACATTTAGACCCGTAGGTCTTGATAACACAACATCCTTTCGGAACTTAACCACATTAGGAATCAAGGTCAAAATAATAATTATTACACATACCACACAACATGTCATAGCATGTATATCAACCAGAAATTCCTTTTCCATCTCTTCATGGGTTCGAGACCCATGTTGAGCACGTATACACTGTGATCCCGCAGAACCGGTCGCGATGGACACTCTAGTCCCCGTTCCTTTGGGAGGTCAAAACAATTGCATACCTCTTTAAAATATGCTTCTCATGTCACCGGTCCGAAGACAAAGGCTCATACGTCCTCAGCTCGTGAGCAAGTAATACGAAAGTACTCTATATGAGGTTGAGTATAATGAAATCCTTTATTGGAGAATACCAGTTGAAAATCCTTTTTACTAGGTCAAGTAAAGGTAGTCCTTCCTTTGAAAATACCACTTACGAATCTTAAAATATTTATTGAAGTCTTGAAAATACCAATTAAAATTTGAAACCCAATTTAAAATTCTTTTGAAAACTCCATACAACTCCAAATCCAATTATTGTTAACTGCATCTTATTCTTGATGTGATTATCTGTGACCACTTATAGGGAGTTTCAAGAATCATCCAACCCTAATGTGATCAGCATCAGTGTTGAACTATCATTCCACCCCAATTTGTGTTCGGCTTCCCTTGACCTCATGATAATCAAGTTTCACCTCCCACTTCAGTTTCAAACAACAACTAATTCAAACATATACCATTTTCTATCTTTTAATCCATCTAGTCATAATCATTACATCTCCAAGGGATAGAACTCCGTCTATCAGTTATCTCCATTCACTTTAATCCAGTTACCTAGGGAATCTTATTCTCACTAGGTTCTATGTCGGTTTTATACCTCTTCACAATTCACAATACTTTATATATATGCTTTTATCAAAATACAATACACGGTTTTACATCTAGTATTACATGAACACACATAGTCGGGGTTTTAGTTCCCCGGGAGTTTTTCTACTCCCTTATACTTGTACTTTCACACATCCCTTAACAAAATAACACACTTATCACAATGGTATTCGCATCTTTGGTGCGCAATTACCATAATTAAACCATGAATGAATGCGTATGTTTATGTAACACACGCACCAATCATCAAAACAAAATCATTTTGTGATATGCACACCATAGTTCACGTACGCTTGTACGGTAAAACACACTAACGGTTTTGTGCTCTACCCCCCTTAAAAGGGATTACGCCCACGTAATCAATCACTTAATCACTGGTTTAAACATTCTACCATCGTGAAGTGTTTTATCTCCACGCGGTTTATTTAACAATGTGTTTTGGTTAGAGGATCTTAACCATATTGGCGGTTTAGTCCCTGAACCAATAATCCTCTTTAGAGTTTGTTTAACTCATAACCGGTTTCGATTCTGGCCTGTGAGGCTTCTAGGCGTTAATAATTAGCCATTCACTCATATTCACAACGGACATTTCCATACTTGAATCGCTGGCTCACTAGTTTCTGCTGCGCGACTCTTGATAATTTAGAGCTTAGTTTGCCCCTACATTATTCCTACTGTATTGTACATCCTCGATTATCACCTTTATCTTGGCGATAACGGTTTCTCTACCGACGTGTGATATCACATACCATGAGCGAACTCGGTGAGTTACAGACTTACTATCCACTTCCATGATAATTTACGGTATTCCACACTGATTTACTTACTTTCTTCCGACTTACTGTCAGTTACGTTTGAGCTACTACCTATTGAGTAGTACTCTTTCGTTATTTCCAACAATTGAGGTATGTTCCATACTGATGTTTAATAATCATGTTACTGTAGTCACTTACGCCCATCAAGTATTCTTTGATTGGTACAACCGTGCTTCTCTTATGCATCGGTTTTATCACCTCGTAAGTCTTGTCCTTCTATCTCATTTAACATTTCCTAAACTTCCTAGCTCTCACTTGATCGTTACCGCGCAAGCGCAATACCAAAACACTCAGTCATACAGAGTGCAGAGGGGTAAACTCTTGACAGTAAGTCTCTTATGAGATAGAAATAGGAATTCATACTGTGTTCCTTACCACGTAGCATCAACTACTGGCGTATTGCTCAGTCTGTGTATCATCACTTATTTGTATGTCCATTGAGTTTCACTCATAACTGGTCTTATTGCCACATTATTATTTAACAATGCTTATGCAATGGTCGCTTGCTGCGGTCCGTGCTTTCACTCATTGTATAACATTAGTTTACACTGCATCCGTCATTATATTAGCTTCCACCATTCCACTGTGTTTCGCCATTTATTTGGCTGGTTGCTGAATAGGCTATTCTTCGAGTCTTTATGCTCCTTGAGCGTTGTTCATTACACATTTAGCATCCCACACCTATGGTGGTAGCTATTTGACTTATCACCCTTTCAATCTCCACAACTGGTGCAACTCTTTTCGTAGTACAACATGGTCAACTCCTAACACATCTCTAATTTAGTTCACATAACTACCGCTGTTGCGGTCTCCAATATTAAGAGGTATCCCCACACTTTAAGCAGTGGTTCGTTATCCGCTTACTTACTTATATAACATAAACTTCTGTGATCAATAACATTTTCTTAACACCTTCAATTTGTGGCTCTTAAGCCTTATTGCCTCGAGCTCTGCCCGTTGTTGGCTGTCCACACACATTACTTCTCCGTACAATATTACATGGTTCCTTTCATGGGATGCCCCTTCAAGGATGTCAGACTTCGTCCTGACGACTTATGTTTAAACTGGGTGTTAGTTTCAACCCTTGCGTTTATGTCGCATCAACCACTGTTGATCCAACACCCTTTTAAGGATAGTTCCTGGTGTTACTAGGTCATGCCATTACATCTGGCTTGTACTTATGAGTACGTTTGATTAACTACATCCCCTTGCATTCTTGGCCGGGTTAGATATCCTCTTCCGTGAGTTTGATATCTCCTGTTAGTTTAAGTGTTCATTCCGGGAGTCTCATCCCGATCGTTGCACATTGACGTGTTCATAGTAGGCAGCTGCCTCACCATATGTAGGCTGGGTACTTACTCCAGCTATTATGTTCATCCTTTAGGATTTTTAAGACATGTGTGACGTCTTTACTTACTAACCAGTGCACTTCGCACTTGTTCACCTTTAAACATTTCCTTAAAATAAACTTACTAATTCCTTTAGTCTCCTTAACTTAACTGGATTCCTTTACTTCCACCATTCTTGGTAATCCATTACTCTTGTCTGACTTTTACTTCGGACCGTAGTATGGAGTCGATTACTTCCTGTGTTCCAGACTCCACTCGTATACATACGTAGGGTATCCTACTGATACATTGCTACTTATCCGACTAACCTATAAGAAGGTCTGTCAGGCCCACAAGCTCCTACCGGAGTGCGGTCGTCCCATATTACTGTTGGTACACTCGTAGTGTCCGTCACACGCCTAGGTGAAGTATTCTGTTGTCAACTCCTCTTATATTATCCTGTGATAGTATGCATTCCATGCTTCCCGAACTTAATCAAGGGAAATGTATCCACTGTTGTATTATTATGAACTCAATCCATTCCTCGGGTTGTTACCCTTGGGTTTACCGGTTTCCATCCGGTTATTTTAAAAGTAACTGGGTAAAACTTACCTACCATGTGGCACTGAGGTCCGTGTAGTTCTTCTGGTTTGGTTTAAAGAAAAAGAAGGATTGAAATAAAATGGGTTTGAAAGAAAATCTGGTTTTGAAAAAGGTTTTGAAAATGGATTTAAGTTAAAAGAAAAATTCTCCTGGTTTTACAACGTTTCTTGCCTTAGCCGAGTCTAGCTTCCTGCTGACTGGTGTATTTCCAAGTACTGAGGTCAGGCTATCAAGCCCTTCCACGGTCATGATAATCCCACTTAACTTCATGGTGCTTTACTAAGTACCGGTAGTTGTTTAAAATTTTCCTTACAACCTTGTTATAGCAGCACTTGCCATGGCAAGTGCGCCATGCTAACTGGCTACTGGTTCAATACACACTAGTTGCGGTACTGCTTTCACCCGCACTAACATCAGTGGCCTTGTTGGCCTTTACTTGATCTTGCAGTCTTAACAATAAATCTTCTGGGTACTTCTCACTGTCTTCACATGATAATCATTAACTAGGGTGTTTCCCATCCTCGGAGACCCCCTTTTACTTAGTATTGTATCCTCCTCGTACTACGTTGCAGTTCCTTAATCCGGTTGGTATACCGTTGGTGTATTAGTTAACATTGTAGTCCCGTAGACACTCGTCTCGGTTTCATTACTTCGCTTCTTACCTGTTGCACAGTTGGTGCGTTGCAAGCTGGTTGTCCTCGACTGCTCCGCATGTCGACCCAGGTTGCCGGAAATTCTATTTTCTTATGCTTAAGATCCTCTACATTTTGCTACCTCATGCGGCAGACATTGTTAAAATGGAGACCGTCTTCGGGATTCACACCTTTCGGATCTACCGTGTGACAGGTTCTCCGTACTTATAAGGACACTTAATAACAGCCAGATCGGGTATCCCCGAGTAAGAGAGGACTTTCATCTCTCTGGCGTTCTTCCCTAGTTATAAAATAGGGTTTGTGGAGGGCGGGATGGATATCGTAGGTATCCAGTACACACTGGTATTTCCTAACTAGCGTATTTCTCACGCTATCACTCAACCCTTAACCCAAAGTACTAAAATCCTAACTCGGTACTTCCTAAGCTCAGTAACTCAGTCATCAGAGCGATACTTCGCTCTGATACCACTTTTTGTAACACCCCAACTACAAACTATACATTTAACCATTAATTGCAGCGGATCTTACATCATAAACACTGACCGAATCACTGAGTGTTACACGCCGTTAGCCACCACGTGGCTAACAAGGCCACTACATACACAACGTACCGGTCTGATGGACTAGATTCCCGAGCATCCACACATTACTTTCCTTTCCATTAACAACAACTGATAAACATACATACGTTACAACTGTACCGAGTATTTACAACTAATGCCGATAACAATTTCGGTCTTACTACACCTACAATACATTCTCAAATTGAATGTCTACCCATGTACAACAACTACCCGTCCTACTCTCGAACGGCTTCCAGCTCCTTCGTACCTGTAGAGTAATGGGGGCCCCCAAAGGGGGTCAGCACCTTTGCTGGTATGGTAATCCCGCAGCCCGCATACTACCGGGCCACGCACAACTATTTGTCGTCTTAACATGCGATTGATTTTATTTCAAACATGCACAAACTCACACACGTATCATGTTTAATAGCAAACATCCATTAATAGGACACAACACAAGGTTAGCACACACAACATAACAACACACACACTTATTATCATATACCGACTTATTTCCATTCTTCTTAGAGAACATAAACTTTACTTAGGGAGTGCCGGGGTGATATAAGCCGAGCAAAACATACATACATTTTCTTAACTTAGGTGTGGCGGCCTCATATAGGACCGATCATACCTCACACAATTTCCCCCTAGCTCCAATAATGATGAGGTAGGTAAGCCTTGGTTAAGCTTGTGGGTGGTTGTAATTCAAGGAGGAAAAACAACCGTAACATAACAAAGAGGGAGTCGAAGCGAACTTAGGCATCAACACCCTACCAACATTAAACATGATTTCCCCCGAACCCGATTGGAAGTTGGGTAGGTAAGCTTTGGCTAAGCTAGTGGGAGGTCGAAATCCGATGAAGGAAAACAACCCTAACATAACAGGATGGGAGTTAATTCACATATATACATCAACTCCCAAACAAAACGCGCGACCGGAACGACCGGATTCCTCACCATACATAACATATACATATTAGTTAAAGGTTCCTTTATGGAACTTATCACATACATACATCACATAGTGTTACTAACTCTTTTAGACACATAAGGGAAGTAACATCCCTTTATAACAACATGGTTAACTGTATCCGATAACAACAACACACAAAACAAAGACACATGCTTCATACATAGTCACAACATACACAAACGTACGGATAGCCGTAGTTAGAACGCTCCCGTGGGTTGGGACGTTTATTCCGAATACCGATTCTCTTATGTGAACCTAAGGTTGGTTAACTATTATTTAACACATAACTAAGGTTAAGTGGTATCGGAATTAATTACGCCACAAATATGAATTACTATAAACTCATTTCATGCTTTATCTTGCAAGGTGGCAAACACACAGAAAAACACATTGGCATACAAGCCGGTGTAATCCGGTACGACACAGGTTGCAAGAAAACCATACCTGTCACCGTGGGGAATTACTTTACCGGGTGTTCTCACGTTCCTCGGTTCACACTTGTTCCTCATGTCTTACTCTTGAACCACTATTTACATGTCAAATGGTTCAATTAATATTAAGGCGTTACGGTAGGTACATAATTGCTACTCCCGTACTTACCCCGTTATCCCGTTATTTCGGTTTAACTTTGTGTACTTAAACTCACAACTTTCTCAATCACTTCCAACACTTGTTTATACTTCTAATGGTCTTTAAAACTCGCCAAACAAGGCCTAATCAACATCTAAAACCATTACCATTCACTTCCCCACCATAACAACCCTTAAAAACACTCTCTGGACACTTTTTAACATGGTCCGGGTTTGTGTCCGGGGTTACAAACCCGGACCAACCCTGGAAAACGGTTTCTGGACATTTTTCTATGTGGTCCGGGTTTGTGTCCGGGTTTACAAACCCGGACCACCCCCTGGGATGTTCTTCTGTCGTGTTTTTTCTATGGTCCGGGTTTGCATTCCGATTTGCAAACCCAGAACACCTCTGGAACTGTCAAAATTTTCAGTTTTTGATCAGTTTTCAACCCCTAATTCACCTCTAATCATTCCCTAAACTTTCCACATGTTTCCTACATGTTTAAACACACTAAAACATGCACTAAGCCACTTCAAAACATAGGTCCATTCCTTACTCAAATTTCTTGCTCCCATTCTCAATTTTTCCATTCTCTGTTACACTTATGCACACTTGTGCTACAGATTTTCACCTCTTGGCAATTTGCATTTGTTCTACTCCATTTGACCATTCCAAATCCTCTAAGACAATTGCACTTCTCTTACCTAGATTCATGCCTCACTCTTAAAGCCTTAAATCCTCTTTGTTTCCAACACTCCTAAGGCACTTAAACAACATCTTTTGCTACAGATTTTTGCACAAACCTTCTGTACTTAAACAAGCATTCCCCAAGTGGTCTACTAACTCAAATCAATTCCCAACAACACCTAGTTAAACACTTAAACCCTCCAGCTCACATCACCACCCAAGCTTCTACATTTCTACCGAAATTTTGCCATGACCTCCCCATAAATCTACATACTCCCCAATCATCAAATCTCACCAATTTCATTCCTAGTCTAGCCCACCCTCAAAAGGGTCCTACCAGCTATAATGTATTCACATAATATCCAAACAACAATATAACTCAACTCTCAAATCCTTTGGCACTTAGGCCCTTAAATCAAACCAACATTTCACAAAATCCAACTAACCACAATCAAGCACTTCATTGCTCCAGATTTTATTTCATCTTTTGTTTTTCCCAAACCCAATTCTAAAACAAATAATATAGGCATTTAAGGTAGATTCCTTACCTTAATTTACAAGTTTCACATTAAGTCTCCTCTTGCTTCTCCTCAAAATCGGTCAAGAGGGAATGGAGTTTCCAAACTCCATTCCAACATCCAAGAAACACAAAATACATTCCATTAATTATCTAAACCCTTAGGAAATCTCAATTCAACAAAAGGGTTTAGAGCACAAGTTAGGGTTTTACCTTTGGAGATTTTTGAATGGTTTTCAACTCTTGGATCTTAAGAGGGACTCCGACCACCATTTAAAGCTTGCAGAATATCTCAACAAGGAAGAAAAGCTAGTCATTACAAGAGCCAAAATCGGCCAAGGTGGGAAAATGGAGAAAACATGACTTGTTCATGGATATTTTTACCTTGATAGAAAGAGGAAGCTTCAAGCTTCAAAATGGTGTGCTTTTCTCTTCAAATGGCCAACACCCACGAAAATGAAACTCATCCTTTTCGAATTTTGAAAAGAGAGAGTGATAGAGGGTGATGAGAGGATCACAAATATGTGATTATTTTTGAGTTTGGAGCTTGGGTGTAGCTTGGGCATGAGAGGAAAGTTGGAGAAGCCATGGAAGGGGAGAGGAAGAAATCGCTTGCCTGAAGAAGAAAGAGAGAACGTAGGGAAGAAAGGAGAAAGGAAAGAGAAAAGGAAAGAGAGAAATGAGAGGAGAGAGAGGGTGGGGGCTCCTTTTACTTTTCTTTCATTCTTTTCCTTTTTTTCTAGCTTATTAGGTGTGTGAGAGGGCTGTCTCTCAATAAAAAAAAAGGCCCACTTAATTATTACAAGCTGGAGCGTTTTTTGTCTTTTACCGAAAACGCTCGTTATTTTACCCGGTTTAGCACTATTCACTAACCGGGCCCGTTTTCTGGAATTTTCTCGTTTACTTAATTTTAATGGTTCTTAAGCTCCCATTAATGTTTAATATAGTTATATAGTCAACTATAATTTTTACGAAGTCATTTAACTATTTAAAGTCACGTTTTCGGGTTTTCTCGAAAAACGCGTTTTAAGACTCCGTTAGCGTTTTAACACATTATTTGGATCCGTTTTCTTCCGGAATTTTTCCCACATGTTCCTAATGTGTAATTAGGGTATAAAAATATAATTATAACCCTAATGAAGGTTATATACCTCGTAAAATAATTAAAAACGTGTTTTCACGTTTTGTGACTTTTACGTATTTTCTTTTTCTTTTTGGTTTTTATTTCTTCACCAATGATCTTAAGGACTTAATTAGCCCTAGAAAATTATAATTACACTAATAATTAACACATTAAGGTTTGGGGTATTTCAATCTACCCCCTTAAAAGAACTTCGTCCTCGAAGTTCACACTTCCCACACATCATTGGTTAGAATACGGGGATTACTTGTAACATAAACTTCCATAACAAACATACTTTACATCACAACCTCGGACTTAACGGTCCGGGTAACACGTCCATACATACATAACATGACATAACATACTTACATAGTATCCTCAGACTTAATGGTCGGGTACCTTAACAACATTTGCACATACATAACAACCCTTAGACTCTTGGTCTGGGTAACATAATAACATTTAGACCCGTAGGTCTTGATAACACAACATCCTTTCGGAACTTAACCACATTAGGAATCAAGGTCAAAATAATAATTATTACACATACCACACAACATGCCATAGCATGTATACCAACCAGAAATTCCTTTTCCATCTCTTCATGGGTTCGAGACCCATGTTGAGCACGTATACACTGTGATCCCGCAGAACCGGTCGCGATGGACACTCTAGTCCCCGTTCCTTTGGGAGGTCAAAACAATTGCATACCTCTTTAAAATATGCTCTCATGTCACCGGTCCGAAGACAAAGGCTCATACGTCCTCAGCTCGTGAGCAAGTAATACGAAAGTACTCTATATGAGGTTGAGTATAATGAAATCCTTTATTGGAGAATACCAGTTGAAAATCCTTTTTACTAGGTCAAGTAAAGGTAGTCCTTCCTTTGAAAATACCACTTACGAATCTTAAAATATTTATTGAAGTCTTGAAAATACCAATTAAAATTTGAAACCCAATTTAAAATTCTTTTGAAAACTCCATACAACTCCAAATCCAATTATTGTTAACTGCATCTTATTCTTGATGTGATTATCTGTGACCACTTATAGGGAGTTTCAAGAATCATCCAACCCTAATGTGATCAGCATCAGTGTTGAACTATCTTTCCACCCCAATTTGTGTTCGGCTTCCCTTGACCTCATGATAATCAAGTTTCACCTCCCACTTCAGTTTCAAACAACAACTAATTCAAACATATACCATTTTCTATCTTTTAATCCATCTAGTCATAATCATTACATCTCCAAGGGATAGAACTCCGTCTATCAGTTATCTCCATTCACTTTAATCCAGTTACCTAGGGAATCTTATTCTCACTAGGTTCTATGTCGGTTTCATACCTCTTCACAATTCACAATACTTTATATATATGCTTTTATCAAAATACAATACACGGTTTTACATCTAGTATTACATGAACACACATAGTCGGGGTTTTAGTTCCCCGGGAGTTTTTCTACTCCCTTATACTTGTACTTTCACACATCCCTTAACAAAATAACACACTTATCACAATGGTATTCGCATCTTCGGTGCGCAATTACCATAATTAAACCATGAATGAATGCGTATGTTTATGTAACACACGCACCAATCATCAAAACAAAATCATTTTGTGATATGCACACCATAGTTCACGTACGCTTGTACGGTAAAACACACTAACGGTTTTGTGCTCTACCCCCCTTAAAAGGGATTACGCCAACGTAATCAATCACTTAATCACTGGTTTAAGCGTTCTACCATCGTGAAGTGTTTTATCTCCACGCGGTTTATTTCACAATGTGTTTTGGTTAGAGGATCTTAACCATATTGGCGGTTTAGTCCCTGAACCAATAATCCTCTTTAGAGTTTGTTTAACTCATAACCGGTTTCGATTCTGGCCTGTGAGGCTTCTAGGCGTTAATAATTAGCCATTCACTCATATTCACAACGGACATTTCCATACTTGAATCGCTGGCTCACTAGTTTCTGCTGCGCGACTCTTGATAATTTAGAGCTTAGTTTGCCCCTACATTATTCCTACTGTATTGTACATCCTCGATTATCACCTTTATCTTGGCGATAACGGTTTCTCTACCGACGTGTGGTATCACTTACCATGAGCGAACTCGGTGAGTTACAGACTTACTATCCACTTCCATGATAATTTACGGTATTCCACACTGATTTACTTACTTTCTTCCGACTTACTGTCAGTTACGTTTGAGCTACTACCTATTGAGTAGTACTCTTTCGGTTATTTCCAACAATTGAGGTATGTTCCATACTGATGTTTAATAATCATGTTAATGTAGTCACTTACGCCCATCAAGTATTCTTTGATTGGTACAACCGTGCTTCTCTTATGCATCAGTTTTATCACCTTGTAAGTCTTGTCCTTCTATCTCATTTAACATTTCCTAAACTTCCTAGCTATCTCACTTGATCGTTACCGCGCAAGCGCAATACCAAAACACTCAGTCATACAGAGTGCAAGGGGTAAACTCTTGACAGTAAGTCTCTTATGAGATAGAAATAGGAATTCATACTGTGTTCCTTACCACGTAGCATCAACTACTGGCGTATTGCTCAGTCTGTGTATCATCACTTATTTGTATGTCCATTGAGTTTCACTCATAACTGGTCTTATTGCCACATTATTATTTAACAATGCTTATAAAACGGTCGCTTGCTGCGGTCCGTGCTTTCACTCATTGTATAACATTAGTTTACACTGCATCCGTCATTATATTAGCTTCCACCATTCCACTGTGTTTCGCCATTTATTTGGCTGGTTGCTGAATAGGCTATTCTTCGAGTCTTTATGCTACTTGAGCGTTGTTCATTACACATTTAGCATCCCACACCTATGGTGGTAGCTATTTGACTTATCACCCTTTCAATCTCCACAACTGGTGCAACTCTTTTCGTAGTACAACATGGTCAACTCCTAACACATCTTCTGAATTTAGTTCACATAACTACCGCTGTTGCGGTCTCTCAATATTAAGAGGTATCCCCACACTTTAAGCAGTGGTTCGTTATCCGCTTACTTACTTATATAACATAAACTTCTGTGATCAATAACATTTTCTTAACACCTTCAATTTGTGGCTCTTAAGCCTTATTGCCTCGAGCTCTGCCCGTTGTTGGCTGTCCACACACATTAACTTCTCCGTACAATATTACATGGTTCCTTTCATGGGATGCCCCTTCAAGGATGTCAGACTTCGTCCTTACGACTTATGTTTAAACTGGGTGTTAGTTTCAACCCTTGCGTTTATGTCGCATCAACCACTGTTGATCTCAACACCCTTTTAAGGATAGTTCCTGGTGTTACTAGGTCATGCCATTACATCTGGCTTGTACTTATGAGTACGTTTGATTAACTACATCCCCTTGCATTCTTGGCCGGGTTAGATATCCTCTTCCGTGAGTTTGATATCTCCTGTTAGTTTAAGTGTTCATTCCGGGAGTCTCATCCCGATCGTTGCACATTGACGTGTTCATAGTAGGCATCTGCCTCACCATATGTAGGCTGGGTACTTACTCCAGCTATTATGTTCATCCTTTAGGATTTTTAAGACATGTGTGATGTCTTTACTTACTAACCAGTGCACTTCGCACTTGTTCACCTTTAAACATTTCCTTAAAATAAACTTACTAATTCCTTTAGTCTCCTTAACTTAACTGGATTCCTTTACTTCCACCATTCTTGGTAATCCATTACTCTTGTCTGACTTTTACTTCGGACCGTAGTATGGAGTCGATTACTTCCTGTGATCCAGACTCCACTCGTATACATACGTGGGGTATCCTACTGATACATTGCTACTTATCCGACTAACCTATAAGAAGGTCTGTCAGGCCCACAAGCTCCTACCGGAGTGCGGTCGTCCCATATTACTGTTGGTACACTTGTAGTGTCCGTCACACGCCTAGGTGAAGTATTCTGTTGTCAACTCCTCTTATATATCCTGTGATAGTATGCATTCCATGCTTCCCGAACTTAATCAAGGGAAATGTATCCACTGTTGTATTATTATGAACTCAATCCATTCCTCGGGTTGTTACCCTTGGGTTTACCGGTTTCCATCCGGTTATTTTAAAAGTAACTGGGTAAAACTTACCTACCATGTGGCACTGAGGTCCATGTAGTTCTTCTGGTTTGGTTTAAAGAAAAAGAAGGATTGAAATAAAATGGGTTTGAAAGAAAATCTGGTTTTGAAAAAGGTTTTGAAAATGGATTTAAGTTAAAAGAAAAATTCTCCTGGTTTTACAACGTTTACTTGCCTTAGCCGAGTCTAGCTTCCTGCTGACTGGTGTATTTCCAAGTACTGAGGTCAGGCTATCAAGCCCTTCCACGGTCATGATAATCCCACTTAACTTCATGGTGCTTTACTAAGTACCGGTAGTTGTTTAAAATTTTCCTTACACCTTGTTATAGCAGCACTTGCCATGGCAAGTGCGCCATGCTAACTGGCTACTGGTTCAATACACACTAGTTGCGGTACTGCTTTCACCCGCACTAACATCAGTGGCCTTGTTGGCCTTTACTTGATCTTGCAGTCTTAACAATAAATCTTCTGGGTACTTCTCACTGTCTTCACATGATAATCATTAACTAGGGTGTTTCCCATCCTCGGAGACCCCCTTTTACTTAGTATTGTATCCTCCTCGTACTACGTTGCAGTTCCTTAATCCGGTTGGTATACCGTTGGTGTATTAGTTAACATTGTAGTCCCGTAGACACTCGTCTCAGGTTTCATTACTTCGCTTCTTACCTGTTGCACAGTTGGTGCGTTGCAAGCTGGTTGTCCTCGACTGCTCCGCATGTCGACCCAGGTTGCCGGAAATTTATTTTCTTAGCTTAAGATCCATCACATTTTGCTACCTCATGCGGCAGACATTGTTAAAATGGAGACCGTCTTCGGGATTCACACCTTTCGGGATCTACCGTGTGACAGGTTCTCCGTACTTATAAGGACACTTAATAACAGCCAGATCGGGTATCCCCGAGTAAGAGAGGACTTTCATCTCTCTGGCGTTCTTCCCTAGTTATAAAATAGGGTTTGTGGAGGGCGGGATGGATATCGTAGGTATCCAGTACACACTGGTATTTCCTAACTAGCGTATTTCTCACGCTATCACTCAACCCTTAACCCAAAGTACTAAAATCCTAACTCGGTACTTCCTAAGCTCAGTAACTCAGTCATCAGAGCGATACTTCGCTCTGATACCACTTTTTGTAACACCCCAACTACAAACTATACATTTAACCATTAATTGCAGCGGATCTTACATCATAAACACTGACCGAATCACTGAGTGTTACACGCCGTTAGCCCCACGTGGCTAACAAGGCCACTACATACACAACGTACCGGTCTGATGGACTAGATTCCCGAGCATCCACACATTACTTTCCTTTCCATTAACAACAACTGATAAACATACATACGTTACAACTGTACCGAGTATTTACAACTAATGCCGATAACAATTTCGGTCTTACTACACCTACAATACATTCTCAAATTGAATGTCTACCCATGTACAACAACTACCCGTCCTACTCTCGAACGGCTTCCAGCTCCTTCGTACCTGTAGAGTAATGGGGGCCCCCAAAGGGGGTCAGCACCTTTGCTGGTATGGTAATCCCGCAGCCCGCATACTACCGGGCCACGCACAACTATTTGTCGTTAACATGCGATTGATTTTATTTCAAACATGCACAAACTCACACACGTATCATGTTTAATAGCAAACATCCATTAATAGGACACAACACAAGGTTAGCACACACAACATAACAACAACACACTTATTATCATATACCGACTTATTTCCATTCTTCTTAGAGAACATAAACTTTACTTAGGGAGTGCCGGGGTGATATAAGCCGAGCAAAACATACATACATTTTCTTAACTTAGGTGTGGCGGCCTCATATAGGACCGATCATACCTCACACAATTTCCCCCTAGCTCCAATAATGATGAGGTAGGTAAGCCTTGGTTAAGCTTGTGGGTGGTTGTAATTCAAGGAGGAAAAACAACCGTAACATAACAAAGAGGGAGTCGAAGCGAACTTAGGCATCAACACCCTACCAACATTAAACATGATTTCCCCCTAACCCGATTGGAAGTTGGGTAGGTAAGCTTTGGCTAAGCTAGTGGGAGGTCGAAATCCGATGAAGGAAAACAACCCTAACATAACAGGATGGGAGTTGATTGACATATATACATCAACTCCCAAACAAAACGCGCGACCGGAACGACCGGATTCCTCACCATACATAACATATACATATTAGTTAAAGGTTCCTTTATGGAACTTATCACATACATACATCATATAGTGTTACTAACTCTGTTAGACACATAAGGGAAGTAACATCCCTTTATAACAACATGGTTAACTGTATCCGATAACAACAACACACAAAACAAAGACACATGCTTCATACATAGTCACAACATACACAAACGTACGGATAGCCGTAGTTAGAACGCTCCCGTGGGTTTGGGACGTTATTTATTCCGAATACCGATTCTCTTATGTGAACCTAAGGTTGGTTAACTATTATTTAACACATAACTAAGGTTAAGTGGTATCGGAATTAATTACGCCCCACAAATATGAATTACTATAAAACTCATTTCATGCTTTATCTTGCAAGGTTGGCAACACACAGAAAAACACATTGGCATACAAGCCGGTGTAAATCCGTACGACACAGGTTGTGCAAGAAAACCATACCTGTCCCGTGGGAATTACTTTACCGGTGTTTCTCACGTTCCTCGTTTCACACTTGTTCCTCATGTCTTACTCTTGAACCACTATTTACATGTCAAATGGTTCAATTAATATTAAGGCGTTACGGTAGGTACATAATGCTACTACCTCCCGTACTTACCCCGTTATCCCGTTATTTCGTTTAACTTTGTGTACTTAAACTCACAAACTTTCTCAATCACTTCCAACACTTGTTTATACTTCTAATGGTCTTTAAACTAACCTCGCCAAACAAGGCCTAATCAACATCTAAAAACCATTCACTTACCCATTCACTTCCCCATTCCCCACCATAACAACCCTTAAAACACTCTCTGGACACTTTTTAACATGGTCCGGGTTTGTGTCCGGGGTTACAAACCCGGACCAACCCTGGAAAACGTTTCTCTGGACATTTTTCTATGTGGTCCGGGTTTGTGTCCGGTTTACAACCCGGACCACCCCCTGGGATGATCTTCTGTAGTGTTTTTTGCTATGGTCCGGGTTTGCATTCCGATTTGACAACCCGGACCCACCTCTGGAACTGTCAAAATAACAGTTTTTGATCAGTTTTCAACCCCTAATTCACCTCTAATCATTCCCTAAACTTTCCACATGTTTCCTACATGTTTAAAACACACTAAAACATGCACTAAGCCACTTCAAAACATAGGTCCATTCCTTACTCAAATTTCTTGCTTCCCATTCTCAATTTTTCCATTCTCTGTTACACTTATGCACACTTGTGCTACAGATTTTCACCTCTTGGCAATTTGCATTTGTTCTACTCCATTTGACCATTCCAAATCCTCTAAGACAATTGCACTTCTCTTACCTAGATTCATGCCTCACTCTTAAAGCCTTAAATCCTCTTTGTTTCCAACACTCCTAAGGCACTTAAACAACATCTTTTGCTACAGATTTTTGCACAAACCTTCTGTACTTAAACAAGCATTCCCCAAGTGGTCTACTAACTCAAATCAATTCCCAACAACACCTAGTTAAACTTAAAGCCTTCCCTCACATCACCACCCAAGCTTCTACATTTCTACCGAAATTTTGCCATGACCTCCCCATAAATCTACATACTCCCCAATCATCAAATCTCACCAATTTCATTCCTAGTCTAGCCACACCCTCAAAAGGGTCCTACCAGCACATAATGTATTCACATAATTATCCAAACAACAATATAACTCAACTCTCAAATCCTTTGGCACTTAGGCCCTTAAATCAAACCAACATTTCACAAAATCCAACTAACCACAATCAAGCACATCATTGCTCCAGATTTATTTCATCATTGTTTTTCCCAAACCCAATTCTAAAACAAATAATATAGGCATTTAAGGTAGATTCCTTACCTTAATTTACAAGTCTCACATTAAGTCTCCTCTTGCTCCTCTTCTCCTCAAAATCGGTCAAGAGGGAATGGAGTTTCCAAACTCCATTCCAACATCCAAGAAACACAAAATACATTCCATTAATTATCTAAACCCTTAGGAAATCTCAATTCAACAAAAGGGTTTTTAGAGCACAAGTTAGGGTTTTACCTTTGGAGATTTTTGAATGGTTTTCAACTCTTGGATCTTAAGAGGGACTCCCACCACCTTTTAAAGCTTGGAGAGTATCTCAACAAGGAAGAAAAGCTAGTCATTACAAGAGCCAAAATCGGCCAAGGTGGGAAAATGGAGAAAACATGACTTGTTCATGGATATTTTACCTTGATAGAAAGAGGAAGCTTCAAGCTTCAAAATGGTGTGCTTTTCTCTTCAAATGGCCAACACCCATGAAAATGAACTCATCCTTTTCGAATTTTGAAAAGAGAGAGTGATAGAAGGTGATGAGAGGATCACAAATATGTGATTATTTTTGAGTTTGGAGCTTGGTGTAGCTTGGGCATGAGAGGAAAGTTGGAGAAGCCATGGAAGGGGAGAGAAGAAATCGCTGGCCTGAAGAAGAAAGAGAGAACGTAGGGAAGAAAGGAGAAAGGAAAGAGAAAAGGAAAGAGAGAAATGAGAGGAGAGAGAGGGTGGGGGCTCCTTTTACTTTTCTTTCTTTCTTTTCCTTTTTTTTTCTAGCTTATTAGGTGTGTGAGAGGGCTGTCTCTCAATAAAAAAAACGGCCCACTTAATTATTACAAGCTGGAGCATTTTTTGTCTTTTACCGAAAACGCTCGTTATTTTACCCGGTTTAGCACTATTCACTAACCGGGCCCGTTTTCTGGAATTTTCACGTTTACTTAATTTTAATGGTTCTTAAGCTCCCATTAATGTTTAATTATAGTTATATAGTCAACTATAGTTTTTACGAAGTCATTTAACTGTTTAAAGTCACGTTTTTGGGTTTTCTCGAAAAACACGTTTTAAGACTCCGTTAGCGTTTTAACGCATTATTTGGATCCGTTTTCTTCCGGAATTTTTCCCACATGTTCCTAATGTGTAATTAAGGTACAAAAATATAATTATAACCCTAATGAAGGTTATATACCTCCTAAAATAATTAAAAACGCGTTTTCACGTTTTGTGACTTTTACGTATTTTCTTTTTCTTTTTGGTTTCTATTTCTTCACCAATGATCTTAAGGACTTAATTAGCCCTAGAAAATTATAATTACACAAATAATTAACACATTAAGGTTTGGGGTATTTCATAAAAATTTGACAAGCCGTGGGGATGGGAATTGTGTTTGTTGCTTGTTACCTATTTGTTTGATTGTTTGGAATTAGTTGTGATTGCAGATAATTGGGGCTATACTAGGATAATACTGGAACTTGTTTAATTGTGCAATTGCTTGAATCTGACGTGGAAGGTTGACCTTGATCCTGGTCAGATCAAGGGAAACTGAACATAAATTGAAGTGGAAGGACAGTTCAACACTGGCACTGACCATGGCAGGGCTAGAGGATTCCTGAAGCTTCTTGTAAGTGATCACGAAAAATTAGATCAGAGTAGTGCAGTGGAAGCGTGGTAGGTGTAAGACAAAGGTGTTGATTAGTGGTGAAATAATTGAGGATAGTTTGATATTAATATTGAAGATTGATGCAATATGACACTTAAAGTGTTGGGCATGTTTATATGATCTAAAATTGTTATCTTTGCTATGTGGTGAATTATCTTAAGTAGATGGATTGTTATTGTATGTGGTGAATGTTGTTATTTTATGTGGTAAATTATTTGAGGTGGTTGTTATTTGAGGTAGTTGTATATATTACTTGTGATGGTTGAGAATCTTTGTGTTGTTATGTAGACATAATGCGTATAGTGAAGAAATAATGTTGATTAGTCTTATTGTTATGTGATGTAACTGTGAGGTGAGTTTAAGCTTCGTGGACGAAGCTTTGTTTAACGGGGGGAGTAATACCCTGAATTTTTGTAACCCTAATGGAAGTCTACGCAAATCACAACCAACAATTAAACGACGCGCCTAAGTTAGCAGTAGAAGTCTACGCAGCGGTTTCGAACTCTATTCGGGTGCTACAGACGCCAACCACCCACGTGGTTGACAGACCACATTACTAACACCAAGTTACGGTCTGAATGACTGGAAGTCCAACCTTAACGAAATCCAAATACAATATAAAGTACAACCCAAGTACCGAGACATCTACAGTTTAGTTAACAACTTAAAAACACATAACTCATACATAAGAAAGCATACTACTTAAAGTCTTGCCATGTGGACTACCCCTATGATAGTCACCCTTGCCTACTCTCCGTTATCGTCTGGCACAAGACCTGAAAAAAATTGGGTGTGAAGGACTCAGCAACTACGCTGAGTATGAACGTGTGAAGCCCGCATTTTACCGGGCACACGACTAATTGGTCGAATATTATTAAGTCCATTTTACATCTATGATTAAAGCAGTAAAGCACACATCATACATCATGATATCTTACACACTCATCGGTAGCATAGCAATATCAGCAAGCAACCAAGCACATCTTGCAATAGCACAGCAATATCAATAAGCAACCAAGCACGTAAACTCATCACAACAAGCTGCTAATGTAGCAGCAACAGTCAAGTACATAATACAAAGTGTGCGTAGGTATATTATACCGTCGATCCTCACTATGGGATCATTCAAGAGATTTCGTACTGTTTTCTTGTTCTCATTCCACATGTTTTCCTTTCTTTCCTTGCACCGAGTCAGGGGATATAAGTTAGATCCCGAGACTTTGCTATGTGTGCTATTAATTCCTTGTTTCTTAAAGGATCACATTTGTGACTTTCTCTTGTTTGTTTGGTCTCATTACACAAGTTTTCCTTTATTCTCTGGCACCGAGTCAGGGGATTAGATTAGATCCCGAGACATCATTATGTAGGTGCTAATCGTTCCTTGTTTCTTTAAGGATTATTTGTGAATTCTTTTATCACCGCACGTTGGAGGACGTCTCCTCCATAGCTAGTCCCCCATTCCCGACCCCAGGGTCAAGGAAGCGGAAGTCACCTATAGACTCCAGATAAGCTTCACCAATTTGTCACTCCCCCATTCCCCACCCCAGGGTCAAGGAAGCGGAAGTCCCCTCTAGAATCCGGGATGTGCTTCACCAACTTGTCACTCCCCCATTCCCGACACACCCAGGGTCAAGGAAGCGGAAGTCACCTCTGGACTCCGGGATGTGCTTCACCAACTTGTCACTCCCCCATTCCCGACACCCAGGGTCAAGGAAGCGAAGTCACCTCTGGACTCCGGGATGTGCTTCACCAAAATATATTCCATCATAGACGGTCGAAGGATCTGATGCAGATACCAACTCCCGATCATCCATACCGCGCGGCCCGAGCTGTTCTTCCCGGGTTATTCTCATGTTTCACAGTTGATACTTTTCGTTTCATTCTCATTATAATCTCGACACCATAGTGGGTGTCATTAGCGGTCCTCTAAAGTTAGAGAGGATTCGTCTCTTTGTATAGTTCTTTTGTTTTGTTCGTGGTTCGTCATGTCTCACCAAAGGAGACTTCTCTTCATTAACATTAATAATAGACACCATAGTGGTGTCATGGTAGTCCTCAATGGTTTAGAGAGGAGTTCCCCTTATAGCGTTTTTCTTCTTTTTTATAGTTCGTTGTGGTTCTCGTATAGTTTTCCTTTATGTAGTTTCTTTGTTTACATAGTTTCGTTGAGTCTCATCTCAAAGTTCCATAACGCGAAAGGACTAAACTACTGTGTGCGCGCAATGATATATTCAACAATGATATAGAAATCATACAACATGATAACAAGCAATCCAATTTCATGCTTTGATCTTATGTCAGTTTCGCGTACACAAGCCACAGCACACAAGCCGTGTAACACGGCAACATACGAACCACACATGTCCATACCTTTTTGAAAGTACGAGCCGTCTCACACTCGGAGTCCCGGTCGGAGCTCGCTACGGCCCTTGGGTTTGCTTTTGTTTTAAGGCTGGTTCTTCCTGGCCAACTCTCGGTACAATGCAGCTCTTTCAGGGCTTCATACTTCTGGCCTCAACTTCTGTTTGTACTTCAGAGAGGTACTGAGCAGCTTTTACCCATGAGATTTTCAACAGAGCCAGAGGACTTGTGCACAGAAGAGACACAGAGGGGACGATGGAGCTTCTGTATGTGTGGAACTGGTGCATGCAGAAGAAGGAAGAGGATGATCTGGTTTTCCTCTGAACCGACTGGCACAAGGCCGAGGGGTTAAAACGCAGAGAACCAAATGACCGTGAGTGGGATACGTTTCCAATGAAAGTTTTCTCGTGGGAGTTTGGAAAAAAAAAAGGACTGTCTCTGATGTGTTTTTTACTGAAATCAGGAATGGACAGAACTTGTTTTTGGCTCCAGTTTTTTTTTATTGTCTGTTTCACACTGATTTTGAAGACTAACGTGGGAGCACACAGCCATTACTCTCTGTCTGATTGTCTAATACTGGAATCGACATTGAACATGGCTTTGTTTTATTGATTGCAGGGATTGAAGGAGTATATGGCGTGGTTCTGGCTGGCATAAATTTTGAGACCAGAACAGACCTTGTCTGTCTACTGCAACCATGACTTTACTGAGAATGGGAGTGGAGAGTGGGAAATGATTACTAGATATGGGATGTGGGTTCCAGGCTACACCGACTGGCGTGGGAAATTTCACGCAGATAAGATTGTCCTCAGTTTTTTTTTGATTCCCACGCATTGCAGAGGGACTGAGGAGGCGGGAGATTTAGGAGGACAAGACAACAGGATGCGCAAGTTACAAGAGTATGGGTTCTTGAATTAACAACGTCTATTGCTTCTGGGTTTGATTCCTTGGTCTCTCTACATATTTTTTTCTTCGATCTTGTTCTGAACGAGGAAGAAGAAGGAAGGAACCGGCTGTTACCGTTGGTTCTCCTTTTTTTTTGTAGTTGCTTAGATACTAGTTTCAATTCGCGTGAATCAGATACCGAAAATGAGCTTAGCTCACCGGTTTACAGCGTCTATAAGTATGCAAGAGGTCTCGGGTTTGAGCCTCATTGGGAGCGTCTTTGCTCCCTTTTTTTTTTCTTTCTTTTAATTTGAATAAGTTATGTATGTGTACTTATATATATGTGACTATATATTATTTCATGTTATATTATTATTATTATTATAATTTTGTTTCGAGGTTACGTAACGACATCGTTACTTATTCACGACGTCTTTAATTTCGTAACGTAACGTTACGCCTACGTTCTTTCGTGCTCGTACATATATATATGTACTAGATTTATTGTCCGTACCTTATTTTAGGTCCATATTATAAACGTGTTATGATTTTATACGTTTAATATTTATGGGGTATTTCAGCTTACCCCCCTTAAAAGAGACTTCGTCCCGAAGTCTTACTTCCTTAACTTATATTTTCTACTCCTAGTAATCTTAGGGATCCAGTCCCGCTCTCATTCACGATACACAACGGATTAAGTCCATAGTTATAATGCTCGGTGCTTCTGAGCACCGTGCCACATCAGTGGCTTCACACAAGTTCTCATAGTAGACCAAGGAGCTAGCGATGTGTATAACATGCTAAAGTGCAACCCAAGGCACACGACATTCATTCATACATAGCGTACATAATTTTTCATTTCACACACAATTGCAAACAACAACCTACCAACCAACCACGAGTGGGTTGTAGGAATGCGTATAATAAAATCAAACAATATAAAACGAAGCGCGCTTACCCCCTTAAAAGAGGGGTACGCCCCCGTACCCTACACTAAACCAAAACATCGATGAGGAGGTAGGGGTGCATAGTTTTCCTTACCGGATTGAGTATAAGTCATTGTGTAAACGCCATATCGGGTTTTCCCGAGTGTGAGGAGGCTTCCTACCTCTCCAGCGTTTTCCTAAGGATTGAAATGGGCCTTAACTAACGAGCCTCACAACTAACCCGTAACCCCGTTTCCCAAATTTAGGTTTCCTATACTCGGTACTCCACTGTTCCAGTCATCAGAGCGCAACTACTGTGTGCGCGCAATGATTATTCAACAATGATATAGAAATCATACAACATGATAAACAAGCAATCCAATTCATGCTTTGATCTTATGTCAGTTTCGTACACAAGCCACACAGCCACAAGCCGTGTAACACGGCAGGCAACATACGAACCACATGTCCATACCTTTTGAAAGTACGAGCCGTCTCACACTCGAGTCCCGGTCGGAGCTCGCTACGGCCCTTGGGTTTTGCTTTTGTTTTAAGGCTGGTTCTTCCTGGCCAACTCTCGGTACAATGCAGCTTTTCAGGGCTTCATACTTCTGGCCTCAACTTCGTTTGTTACTTCAGAGGTACTGAGCAGCTTTTACCCATGAGATTTTCCAACAGAGCCAAGAGGACTTGTGCACAGAAGAGACACAGAGGGGGACGATGGAGCTTCTGTATGTGTGGAACTGGTGCATGCAGAAGAAGGAAGAGGATGATCTGGTTTCCTCTGAACCGACTGGCACAGGCCGAGGGGTTAAAACGCAGAGAACCAAATGACCGTGAGTGGGATACGTTTCCAATGAAAGTTTCTGGTGGGAGTTTGGAAAAAAAAAAGGACTGTCTCTGATGTGTTTTTACTGAAATCAGGATGGGACAGAACTTGTTTTTGGCTCCAGTTTTCTTTATTGTCTGTTTACACTGATTTTGAAGACTAACGTGGAGCACACAGCCATTACTCTCTGTCTGATTGTCTATACTGGAATCGACATTGAACATGGCTTTGTTTATTGATTGCAGGGATTGAAGGAGTATATGCGTGGTTCTGGCGCATAAAATTTTGAGACCAGAACAGACCTTGTCTGTCTACTGCAACCATGACTTTACTGAGAATGGGAGTGGAGAGTGGGAAATGATTACTAGATATGGGATGTGGGTTCCAGGCTACACCGACTGGCGTGGGAATTTCACGCAGAGCATAAGATTGTCCTAGTTTTTTTTTGATTCCCACGCATTGCAGAGGGACTGAGGAGGCGGAGATTTAGGAGGGACAAGACAACAGGATGCGCAAGTTACAAGAGGTATGGGTTCTTGAATTAAACAACGTCTATTGCTTCTGGGTTTGATTCCTCTGGTCTCTCTACATATTTTTTTCTTCGATCTGGTTATGAACGAGGAAGAAGAAGGAAGGAACCGGCTGTTACCGTTGGTTCTCCTTTTTTTTGTAGTTGCTTAGATACTAGTTTCAATTCGCGTGAATCAGATACCGAAAATGAGCTTAGCTCATAGTTCCATAGGAATTATTAGAGAATACAAGGAAACCCTAGTGGTCGGGAATCAACCAAGAAACCTTGGAGAAACCCTAATTTAAAAAGTTCCGAAAAACACTGAAATTTCAGGGAGTTACTTAGAGTCCAAGAAGCCCGGTCAACTATGGTCAAACCTTGGTCAACCTTGGTCTAACCGGTCAAATATTTGACAATGGTCAAACCTTGGTCAATGGTCAACTTTTACCATGATGATGCAGTGGTGATGTAGTGATGATGCAGTGATGATGCAGCGATGATGTCGGCATGCCATAATGATGATGTAAGCGTCGAGGTGTCAAGAGATGATTAGTTACACATGGTCCAATCAAGAGAAGCCTTGTGTCATCTTCATTAATGACTAAACTCCCTTAGGTGTCACTTTATCATTCGACAACAGTTGGAACCAATGAGGGTGAAACACGTGTCCTAACCTTATTAATTATTCTTGTCCTTATATAATCATGAAGATGATAAGGCTTATCATATTAATAATGAGGGGTGGCCACACATGGAGGGTGGAGATTAATCCAAGCAAAATATCTATGATCCAAGGGCTGTAAGTGAAGACATCTTTCTTAACCTCATCACTATTCACTATTCTTGTCTTATTCTCATTATTAGCCATGCCACTTGTCTCCTTCATTTAATATGGCCGGTTACACATGGATGGATGGGATTAGAGCTTGGCTAGGTGTCTCTCATCTAAGGGCTCCTTAAGGATAAGGCTTATCTCTTTAATTATTACACTTGATTAATGAAGTAAAATGAACTCTTTTTGGAGTCCACTCACGCCATCTATAAGAGGGAGCTGGGTTCTGATTTCCTTGCCTTCTTCACACACCTCACGCCATTATAATACCATAGAAGCTCATAGAACACAACACCCACCATTAGAGAAGAATTCAAGCTAGAAATCAAGGAAAAACAAGATTTCAAGGAGGGAGAAGCAGCTGGTGACCTTGGGCGAATTGGTTGGTGGAAGAAATTGATTCAATTAGCTAAGGAACTTGTAAGGTCGTGGCTAGAATGGCAAGAGAGTCCAGGTAACACTTATGCTCACCATTTCTTTCTTTAAACCCTGATTTTGAGCTTTAACTCTTGTTGATGGTAACTTCCGAACCCTAGCTTCTCTTGAGCTTAAATTTTGACAGTGTTCTTGATAGTTATTACTAGACAAACTCAAAAATTCAGGCGAAAATACCTTTGGGAAGTAGGATAATTTCTAGGAACTTTTAGGAAGGAAAAATGTGTTTTAAGACTCCATGAGTGATTTCGATGGGATTTGTTGAGTTTGTGTGTTATTATACCTATATAACTCATAATAATTGATTATAGATGGTGGGAACTCGTGGTTAGACATAAAAATGCTAGGTTAAGGTGGGAGGGCTTAAATGGTGCTTTAAGCCTTGAGACTTAGTTAAATAGGTTTCCTAATTCATCTTGCCTTGAAATTTTGAGGGTATTCTTATATTTCAAATTTAGATCTATGGTCAAAAATTGAGGTCGAAACTCATTTGGGAAGTCATTCGAATTATTAGGAAGTGATTTGGGTTAAAGGTGTGCTTTAAGCTTGTATAAGTGTAATTGTGTGTTGGTTATTGGATTTAATGGTTTATCTGGTCATTATAGTCCTAATATGACTTGTGGTTGAATTTTTAAGAGATAGTGAAGTGTAAAGTATATAAGGAAGCCCTGTAAGGTTATATATGTGTGCTAAAACTTGGAAATAAGGAAAATTGTGTTTAAGTATGGTTTGGGGTGTTTTGTTGCTTGGTTTAGCCTTGAAAGGTTTGGGATGATATTGGTTTGACTATTTATCAAAAAAATATGGTGTGGATATCTTAACCCCTTTCTAAGGATGATTGTGTTGTAATATTCTTCTGGAAGGATTTGGGAATGATTTTTGAGTTATCCTTGTGTTGAATGTTGATTTATGACTGATAAGAGATTGAGCTGATTTCTGGTTGAGTGAATGGTATATTCATGGAAGGAGCTTATTATTACACGAATTGTGAAGAATCTATTCGAGAGTTTTACTACTTATTTGATGATGATTATGAATGTTGGATTGGAAATTGTATTGTGTGTGATACTATGTGATGGTGGACTTGTTGGTTGGTTGGATGGTGATATTGAGAAAGGCTATGGTTAGCCTCATTGAGAAACGCTATTTGGGCAACTGAATATTAAGTCATTTTATGGCTTGCCGTATTGGCGACTGATTATTAGACTCCTACCAATGAATTGGGGTCGTCCTATGATCTACTCTTTGAGCAATGGTTAGCCTTAGGGGGTGTGCACACTTAAGGATATAGGGCCAGAGAATTGAGATTTGTGGATTTCACTATGTGATTCCAGTGGTGTGTTGAGATTTAACCGATTGACGAGGTACGAATGTGATGGTATCCCAAGGGCAGGTAAACTCTTCTGTGTGATATACTCTTATTGCATTCCTCTGCTTGTGTGATGATGTTGGATGCTTATTTGTTATGCAAAGAGTTTTAAAGAGAAAATGAATTTTACAGGGTGAGGTAATTGTTACTCAGTTTCGCTGATTTTGTGCAACCCCTTCGTGAGTTTGTTTGGATTTATTGTTGCAGGTGAAGTTAAATCTTTGTGTGATATTGCTCTTGAGCTTGGGACAAGGGAACACGCCGACATAGCTAGGAATTTCATTTATTAGTAAGTGGCAAACTCCTTGGAGCATGTTCCGGGAGTTAAGTTGTAGGTGGATTAGCCTTAGCATCCACATTAGTTGGTGTGGGTGTGGCGGTAGCACTCCGGTTTGGCTTATGTGTTATTTAGTCTTCCGCTGTAAAATATTGTAGAAAGTTGTACAAGTAAAAATAAATAAATTAGGGTGTAAAAACCGGGGTGTTACAGAGTGGTATCAGAGTAGGTTTGGTCTTTAGGGAGCTTTGGCTGAGTTAAGATTAAATCTAGGCTTAAAAATTTGACAAGCCGTGGGGATGGGAATTGTGTTTGTTGCTTGTTACCTATTTGTTTGATTGTTTGGAATTAGTTTTGATTACAGATAATTGGGGCTATACTAGGATAATACTGGAACTTGTTTAATTGTGCAATTACTTGAATCTGACGTGGAAGGTGGTTGACCTTGATCCTGGTCAGATCAAGGGAAACTGAACACAAATTGAAGTGGAAGGATAGTTCAACACTGGCACTGAGCATGGCAGGGCTAGAGGATTCCTGAAGCTTCTTGTAAGTGATCACGAAAAATTAGATCAGAGTAGCGCAGTGGAAGCGTGGTAGGTGTAAGACAAAGGTGTTGATTAGTGGTGAAATAATTGAGGATAGTTTGATATTAATATTGAAGATTGATGCAATATGACACTTAAAGTGTTGGGCATGTTAATATGATCTAAAATTGTTATCTTTGCTATGTGGTGAATTATCTTAAGTAGATGGATTGTTATTGTATATGGTGAATGTTGTTATTTTATGTGGTAAATTATTTGAGGTGGTTGTTATTTGAGGTAGTTGTATATATCACTTGTGGTGGTTGAGAATCTTTGTGTTGTTATATAGACATAATGCGTATAGTGAAGAAATAATGTTGATTAGTCTTATTGTTATGTGATGTAACTGTGAGGTGAGTTTAAGCTTCGTGGACGAAGCTTTGTTTAACGGGGGGAGAATGTAATACCCTGAATTTTTGTAACCCTAATGGAAACCATAGTTCCACAGGAATTATTAGAGAATACATGGAAACCCTAGTGGTCGGGAATCAACCAAGAAACCTTGGAGAAACCCTAATTTAAAAAGTTCCGAAAAACACTGAAATTTCAGGGAGTTACTTAGAGTCCAAGAAGCCCCGGTCAACTATGGTCAAACCTTGGTCTACCTTGGTCTACCTTGGTCTAACCTCGGTCAAATATTGGACAATGGTCAAACCTTGGTCAAGGGTCAACTTTGACCATGATGATGCAGTGGTGATGCAGTGATGATGCAGCGATGATGTCGGCATTACATAATGATGATGTAAGCGTCGAGGTGTCAAGAGATGATTAGTTACACATGGTCCAATCAAGAGAAGCCTTGTGTCATCTTCATTAATGACTAAACTCCCTTAGGTGTCACTTTATCATTCGACAACAGTTGGAACCAATGAGGGTGAAACACGTGTCCTAACCTTATTAATTATTCTTGTCCTTATATAATCATGAAGATGATAAGGCTTATCATATTCATAATGAGGTGCAGCCACACATGGAGGGTGGAGATTAATCCAAGCAAAATATCTATGATCCAAGGGCTGTAAGTGAAGACATCTTTCTTAACCTCATCACTATTCACTATTCTTGTCTTATTCTCATTATTTGTCGTTCCACTTGTCTCCTTCATTTAATATGGCCGGTTACACATGGATGGATGGGATTAGAGCTTGGATAGGTGTCTCTCATCTAAGGGCTCCTTAAGGATAAGGCTTATCTCTTTAATTATTACACTTGATTAATGAAGTAAAATGAACTCTTTTTGGAGTCCACTCACGCCATCTATAAGAGGGAGCTGGGTTCTGTTTTCCTTGCCTTCTTCACACAACCTCACGCCATTATAATACCATAGAAGCTCATAGAACACAACACCCACCATTAGAGAAGAGAATTCAAGCTAGAAATCAAGGAAAAACAAGATTTCAAGGAGGGAGAAGAAGCTGGTGACCTTGGGCGAATTGGTTGGTGGAAGAAATTGATCAATTAGCTAAGTAACTTGTAAGGTCGTGGCTAGAATGGGAAAGAGAGTCCAGGTAACACTTATGCTCACCATTTCTTTCTTTAAACCCTGATTTTGAGCTTTAACTCTTGTTGATGGTAACTTCCGAACCCTAGCTTCTCTTCAGCTTAACTTTTGACAGTGTTCTTGGATAGTTATTATTAGACCAAGCTCAAAAATTCAGGCGAAAATACCTTTGGGAAGTAGGATAATTTCTAGGAAACTTATAGGAAGGAAAAATGTGTTTTAAGACTCCATGAGTGATTTCGATGGGATTTCATTGAGTTTGATGTGTTATTATACCTATATGAACTCATAATAATTGATTATAGGTGGTGGGAACTCGTGGTTAGACATAAAAATGCTAGGTTAAGGTGGGAGGGCTTAAATGGTGCTTTAAGCCTTGAGACTTAGTTAAATAGGTTTCCGAATTCATCGTGCCTTGAAATTTTGATGGTATTCTTATATTTTGAATTTAGATCTATGGTAAAAAATTCAGGTCGAAACTCATTTGGGAAGTCATTCGAATTAGAGGAAGTGATTTGGGTTAAAGGTGGCTTTAAGCTTGTATAAGTGTAATTGTGTGTTGGTTATTGGATTTAATTGGTTTATCTGGTCATTATTCCTAATATGACTTGTGGTTGAATTTTTAAGAGATAGTGAAGTGTAAGTCTAAGGAAGCCCTGTAAGGTTATATATGTGTGCTCAACTTGGAAAAAAGGAAAATTGTTGTTTAAGTATGGTTTGGGGTGTTTTGTTGCTTGGTTTTAGCCTTGAAAGGTTTGGAATGATATTGGTTTGACTATTTATCAAAAAATATGGTGTGGATATCTTAACGCCTTTCTAAGGATGATTGTGTTGTAATATTCTTCTAGAAGGTTTTGGGAATGATTTTTGAGTTATCCTTGTGTTGAATGTTGATTTATGACTGATAAGAGATTGAGCTGGTTTCTGGTTGAGTGAATGTATATTCATGAAGGAGCTTATTATTACACGAATTGTGAAGAATCTATTCAGAGTTTTACTACTTATTTGATCATGATTATAAATGTTGGATTGGAATTGTATTGTGTGTGATACTATGTGATGGTGGACTTGTTGGTTGGTTGGATGGTGATATTGAGAAAGGCTATGGTTAGCCTCATTGAGAAAAGCTATTTGAGCAACTGAATATTAAGTCATTTATGGCTTGCCGTATTGGCTACTGATTATTAGACTCCTACCAATGAATTGGGGTCGTCCTATGATCTACTCTTTAGCTATGGTTAGCCTTAGGGGGTGCACACTTAAGGACATAGGGCCAAAGAATTGAGATTTGTGGATTTCACTTTGATTCCAGTGGGGTGTTGAGATTTAACCGATTGACGAGGTACGAATGTGATTGGTATTCCAAGGGCAGGTAAACTCTTCTGTGTGATATACTCTTATTGCATTCCTCTGCTTGTGTGATGATGTTGGATGCTTTTTGTTATGCAAAGAGTTTTAAAGAGAAAATGAATTTTACAGGGTGAGGTAATTGTTACTCAGTTTCGCTGATTTTGTGCAACCCCTTCGTTTGTTTGTTTGGATTTATGGTTGCAGGTGAAGTTAAATCTTTGTGTGATATTGCTCTTGAGCTTGGGACAAGGGAACACACTGACATATCTAGGAATTTCATTTATTAGTAAGTGGCAAACTCTTTGGAGCATGTTCCGGGAGTTAGGTTGTAGGTGGATTAGCCTTAGCATCCACACTAGTTGGTGTGGGTGTGGCGGTAGCACTCCGGTTTGGCTTATGTGTTATTTAGTCTTCCGCTGTAACATATTGTAGAAAGTTGTACAAGTAAAAATAAATAAATTAAGGTGTAAAAACCGGGGTGTTACACCCATTGTTTACCCAAACTTCACACATGTATTTAGGCATATTCTAATACCAAAATAACACTTCGAACCTCCTTAAATCATTGTCCAAACTTGTTACTCAATTTCTTACAAAAATTCCTAACACTTATAACATTTTTCCTTAGGATCTCTAAGTGGTAGTTTCATGCCTATAATATCACTAACCAAAGTGTTGCCGCACAAACATTACCACTACTCCATAAGCATTATTTCCCACAAACACCTCCTTTACACAATTCATTAAGATTTTTCCACAAGTTCATACTTAATCCATCACAAGGCATTTTACCTCTTTGTTACCAAGTTTTCACAAGACTTCACCACATCTCCTCCATGACCTTGGTGTATCTAGAAATCATCCATTAGTTCTCTAAATCTCCAAGACTATGCCCAAGGCATCATAACACTTAAGAACACCTTAATTCACTTTATTTCACCAGCTTAACTCTTATAAATTCCTAGTACCTTCTAGGTCATAAAATCTCATTAGAATGCATAAACTCCTTTGTTTATCAAATAAATTTTGCCATAGCTCCGTTAGTACATCCTTACACCAAAACACATAGTTTTTCCACTTTTATACAATCAAGAACACTCAATCTCTTAATACACAACCTTACACAAAACACATGGTTTTCCATCCTTTAACCATCAAGGACATTCATCTTCACAAGAAATGTTCTTTACACACAACTAAACCTTTAAACTACACTACATCACAATATAGTGCATAAACTTAAATTGCTTGGCACTTAGGCCCTTAAATAACATGGCTCTTAGGCCCTTAAATTGCATTAATATTAAACACTAAATTTCCACATTTAAATGCCTTTAACCTGCAATTACACACAACAATGCTCCCATATCCATTTCGTCCACCTTGTGGATACTTTTCTAGCTCATTTCCTATTGGCTCTTTTGGTTATTTATTAAACAAATATAGCTCAATCCCCTAGTACACAAAACTACATTAAGAGAGGTCATTTACCTCTTCTTTTCAAGATTTTCTCACTTTTTTTCCCTTGTTCATTCTTGATTGAAAATCGGCAAGGAACTTTTATCACTTGTCAATCTTCTAACCAATAAAAATATAAGGGTATTGAGCATTAAGTTTAATACTCAAACTCATAATAAAACCCTAGATTACATAAGTGTTTTAAAACACTAAAATTGATGTTTACCTTTGGAATTTGAAAGAGGGCTTGATTAAGAAGCAAGAGAGGACTCCTCCTAGTCCTTTGAAGATTGAATCAAGCTAAATGAAGAGCAAGATAATGCACCATTAAGAGGTGAATTTTCAGCTACATAAGAAAATGAAGGAAACATGGATTTTCTTTTATTTTCCTTACCTTGAAGCAAAGGAGAACAACAAGGTGTGAAAATGTGAGCTCAAGCTCCTTCAATGGAGATTCTTCATGGCACCAAAATGGAGTTCTTGAAGTTTTGACAAGATAGAAGTGTAGAGCTTGGTCTAACTAGAAGAATGGTGGTCTTGGAATTTAATTTGGAGCATGGAGCTAGAAGTTACAAGCATTCAAAGATGGAGAATGTGTGGTTGCTGTAGCAAAACGATATTGGTTGGGAGAATAGAGGAAGATGACGGTGGGAACAAGAGAGAATGAAGAAAGGAGGTGAGAGGTAAGCCTTTGTTAAGATATTTTGACTTATAAAGGTAAATAGTAACTTTACTTTATTTTCTTTTACTTCCTTTAGTTGGCTGGCTTGGTATGGTGACTCACACCCTAAAAACCGTCCCCCCCTTCAATATATAAGATAATTATGGTCTTTGTTGACCATTTAACTAATTAAAGTTGACTTAAGTCAAAACTAGCACTATTTGAGCACTATTCACTAATTAGTGCACATATTTGTGAAATTTTTGGTTTCCCATTGATTTAGGCTTCCTAATGTGATACTAAGTAGTACACATATTGATTAAAGAGTAATGATGGGCATTTAGCCACTCAAAACCCATTTCTAAGACAGTTTTTAAAAAATGTGCTTTAAGGCTCCTTAAAGCACATTTTGTGTTTTAGCTTGTTTTCCAGGTTGGTTTTCTTTATTGATTGATTTAACATGTTCATTATCATTTTAATAAGGTCTAGGAAGGACCTTTAGGTCTTATACAAGGTTACACCAAGTCTAGGGCAAGTATTTGCTTAAATTAACTTTATGGTGTTTTATTGTGTTTCGTTTGGTTTAAATTGTCTACCAACGTTTCTTAAGGACTTAATTAGCCTTCCAAATCATAATTACATATTATTAAGTCTTGGTAGGCTCTTTGGGTCCTGACCAAGTTCTTTCCAAGCTTAGAGCATGTTTTTGCTCAAACTGTCTTAGTGGTAGTTATAGTTTTTACTATGGATTAAATTGTTCACTAATGTTTCTAAGGCACTTTTTAGCCTTAATATACCATAGTTTAATAGTTAAACAACATATCAAGGTTTGGGGTATTTCAATCTACCCCCCTTAAAAGAACTTCATCCTCGAAGTTCACAGTTTCCCTTATATCCTTCATAGAATCAGGGAATTACTTGCACAATAAGACTTCCATAACCAAACATACTTTACATCACAACCTCGGACTTAACGGTCCGGATAACAGATCCACATTTGTATCAACATTTCCACCCTCAGACTCTCAAGTCTGGGTAACATAACCAAATTCAAAACACTACCACCTTAGGACTCACGGTCAAGATAAAATTTATTACACTTACCACACAACATGTCTTAGCATGTATAGCAATCAGAAATATCCTTTTTTTCCATCTCTTCATGGACTCCCATGTCGAGTACATATACACTGTGATCCCGCAAAACCCGGTCACAATGGACACCTTCTGGCCCCCGTTCCATTGGGCGATCAAAACAATCACTTAATTTTTTACATATATACTTCTCACGTCATCGATCCGAAGACAAATGCTCGTATGTCCTCAGATCATGAGCAAGTACTATAAAAATATTCTTTACGAGGTCAAGTATAAGAAATTTCTTTATTTAAAGTATCTATCGAAAGTTTTGAAAATACCAATTGAAAATACTTTCTGAAAACGCAATACAACTCCAAGTCCCATTTATGCTCATTGCATCTTTCCTTAGCGTGGTTATTTGTGACCACTTATAAGGACCTTCAAGAATCATCCAACCTTGATGTGATCAGCATCAGTGTTGAACTATCCTTCCACCCCAATTTGTGTTCGGCTTCCCTTGATCACATGCAAATCAAGTTACACCTCCCACTACATTTTCAAGCATCAAGTAATACACTCATTTCCAATTTTCTATCTTTTTTTTGTCATTCTAGTCATAATCATTACATCTCCAAAGGATAGAACTCCGTCTATCAGTTATCTCCATTCACTTTAATCCAGTTACCTAGGGAATCTTATTCTTACTAGGTTCTATGTCGGTTCATACCCTTTCATAAATCACAATACTGTATATATATAAATATATATATATCAAAATATGATACACTGTTTTACAATTAGTATTATGTGAACATATACTATTGGGGTTTTAGTTCCCATGGAGTTTCTTTACTCCCTTACACTTGTACTCTCACACACATTAGTTAACAAAATGGATACACTTATCACAATGGTATTTCGCATCTTCTGTGAGAAATTACCACAATTAAATCATGAATGAATGCGTATGTTTATGTAACACACACACCAATCATCCAAACAAATTTTTTTGTACTAAGCACACCATAGTTCGCGTACACTTGTACGGTAAAACACACTAAGCGATTTTACGCTCTACCCCCCTTAAAAGGGATTACGCCCACGTAATCAATCACTGAACATTGGTTTAAAATGTTCTACCACCATGAAGTGTTTTAACTTCCACGCGGTCTGTTATACAATGCGTTCTGGTTAGAGGATCTTAACCATATTGGCGGTTTAGTCCCTATACCAAGAATTCTCATTGGAGTTTATTTAACTCATATTCAGTTTCGGTTCTGGCCTGTGAGGCTTCTTGGCGTTATTAATTAGCCACTTATTCGTATTCACAATACATATTGGGTATCTGAAGCATGGGTCCGCTGGCCTCTGCTGCGTTACTCTAATAACTTTAGAGCTTAGCTTGCCCCATTCGTTATCCTCACTGTATTATACATCTCCCATTTATCACCTTTATCTTGGTAATAACGGTTTCTCAACCGATATATGGTATCTCTTACCGTGAGCGAATTCGGTGAGCTACAACCTTTCTATCCACTTCCACGATAATTTACGGTGCGACTGCAATGTGTTTCATGACTATTCACTTTGCTTCTTCGACTTACTATCGGTTGAGGCCGAGCTACTACCTAATATGTAGTGCTCCCTCGGTTATTTCCAACACTTGAGGTATATTGCATACCGGTATTTGGCATTCCGTGTTATTGCAGTCACTTATTGTTAATCATGCCTCCACATTTGGCTTTGTACAAGTATTCTTTCATTTGTACGACCTTGCATTCCCTATGCATCGGTCATTATAGCGTTATAAGTCTCTTTCTACTTCCACCATAATTAACATTCCCTAAATTCCTAACTATCTCACTCGATCAATACTGCGCAAGTGCAATACCAAAACACTCAGTCATATAGAGTGCAGAGGCATAAACCCTTGGCAGTAAAACTCTTATGCGATCGCAATGGAATTCACAGTGTGTTTCACTGAGATCCTTATCTCATAATACTGGCTACTGGCTTACTGCCTAGTTTATTTGCTATCACTTATCGTTGTATCTCCACTGAGTCTAACTCATAATTTTGCTTATTTGCCATATTATCATTTAACAATACTTATACAACGGTCGCTTACTACGCACCGTGCTCATACTCATTGTATAACACTGACTTACATGGCATCCACTGTCATATTAGCTTCCGCACATATACTTTCGTCATTAGTATTTTGGTTCATCCTTCATTTGGATGCCTACTGAATACAATATTCCTCGAGTCTTTATGCTCCTTGAGCGCTGTTCACTCTACATTTAGCATCACACACCTATGGTGGTTGCTATTAGACTTATTACTCTTCCGGTCTCCACCACTGGTACGAATATTTCTTTTCGTAAGACGACTACTCAAATCATTCTTGGGTAATAACAATATGGTCAACCCTTAACATATTTCTTGAACTTGGTTCACATAACTACCGCTCCTACGGTTTCACAATATTGAGAGGTATCCCCACTCTTAAGCAGTGGTTCGTTCTCCGCTCTATTTACTTGTACAACATAAACTTCCATAATCAATTAAATTTACGTAACACATTTAGTTTGTGGCTTATAAGCCTTATTGCTTTGAGTTCTACCAGTTGTAGGCTGTTCGCACACATTTACTTCTCTGTACAACATTACATGGTTTGGAGGTTGTATTGGGCTCCATGACAAGGTTGTTGCATCATGCTTCCATTCATGGGATGTCCCTTAGGAATGTTAGTCTGCCTCTTGACGACTTATGTTTAAACTGAGTGTTAGTTTCAACCTTTACGTTTCTGTCACGTTACTTCATGATCCAAATACCCTTCAAGGATTGCTCCTCGGTATTGCTAAGTTATGCCATTACATCCGTCTTGCACTTATTGGTGTGTTTAGTTAACTACTTCATTTTGCGTTCTTAGCTGGGTTTACCGTTCAAGCTATCATGTTTATCCCTGAGGATTCTTGAGACACATGTGATGTCTTTACATAACAGTCGGTGCACTTCGTGTTTCCTGACTCTTAAACATTCCCTTATGATGGATTCACTGCTTCCTTTAGTCTCGTTAAATTAACTGAGTCCTTTTACTCCAACCATTCGTGGTAATCAGTTGCGATTGTTTGACTTCTACTGCTGACCGTAGTATGGAGTCGACTACTTCCCGTGTTCCTGACTCTACTCGTATCCATATGTGGGGTACCCTACTGATACATTACTACTTACCCGATTAACCCATAAGTGGGTCTGTCAGGCCCACAAGCTCCTGTCGGAGTGCGGTCATCCCACATTTCATTTTTGTACACTCGTAGTGTCCGTCACATGCCTTAGTGAAGTATTCTGTTGTCAACTCCTCTTATATAGTCTTGTGATATTATGCATTCTGTACTTCCTGAACTTAATCAAGGGGATTCCAACTACTGTGCTCTTAGGCATGTCCTACTCCCTCATTGTGTTTAACATAGGTTCGGTCTTCTCCTTCGGGTTTATACCCTCGGGTTATCCGATTTCCATCCGGTTACTCAAAAGTGAACTGGGTGTAACTTACCTACCATGTGGCGCTGAGGCAGGTGTAGGTCCTCTGGTTTGGTTTAAAAGAAGGTTAGAAATAAATATGGGTTTGAAAGTAAAATTCTCGTGGTTTCACAACGTCTTCTTGCCTTAACCAAGTGTAGCTTCTTGCTGACCGGTGTATTACCAATTACAAAGGTTAGGATGTTAAGCCCTTCCACGGCTATAATGACCTCCTTTAACTTCATGGTACTTTACTAAGTACTTTGTAGTTGTTAAAAATTTCCCAAACAGCCTGTTATAGCAGCACTTGCCATGGCAAGTGCGCCACGCAAACTGGCTATTGTTTCAACACATACCGGTTGCGGTATTGTTTTCACCTGCACCATAATCAGTGGCCTTGTTGGCCCTTACTTTGATGCTCTAATTTGATAATCAATCTTCTGCACAATACCTCATTGGTCTTCACATGGTAATCATTAACTAGTGTGTTTCCCATTCTGGGAGACCCTTTTTTACTTAGTATTGTATCTTCTTCATAGCCCGTTCCACACATTTGTCGTGGTTAGTGAGACTTGTCTCTTGTTTGGGTACTACGTTGTAGTTCCTTAGTCGGTTGGTATACCGTTGGCGACATTATTTAATAATCGTGGTCCCGTAGACACACGTCTCGGGTTCCATTACTTCACTTCTTGCCTGTTGCATGGTTGGTACGTTGCAAGCTGGCTGTTCTCGACTGCCCGGCATGTCGACCCAGGTTGCCAGATATTCCATTCTCCTATGCATAGGATTCTTCGTTTCTCCGCTATTAAGTGCGGTTAACGTTGTTCTCATGGAAACCGCCTTCGGGCTTCCCACTTTTTGGAATCTACCGTATGACAGGTTCTCCGTACTTACAGAGGTACTTATTAACAGCCAGATTGGGTATTCCCGAGTAAAAGAGGACTTCCATCTCACTAGCGATCTTTCCCAAGTTATAAAACAGGGATTGTGGAGGGCGGGAAGGATGTCGTAGGTATCCAGTACAAACTGGTAATTCCTAACTAGCATATCTCTCACACTATCACTCAACCCTTAACCCAAAGTACTAAAATCCTAACTCGGTACTTCCTATGCTCGGTATTCTAGTCATCAGAGTGATACTTCGCTCTGATACCACTTTTTGTAACACCCCAACTACAACAATGCACTTAACAACAATTTGCAGCGGAAAACATAACTCATCACATTACTAAACTCATTGGTGTTACACGCCGTTAACCACCCACGTGGCTAACCAGGCTAATACATATACATTGTACCGGTCTGATGGACCAGATTCCCGAGCAACTATACATTACAATCTTTTTCCATTTCCGACAATCATTACACATTTACATTTCAACTGTACCGAGTATTTACAAACTAATGCCGATAACAGTTTCAGTCTTACTACACCTAAAATACATAAGTAATTAAATAACTACCCATGCACAAACAACTACCCCATCCTACTCTCGAACGGCTTCCAACTCCTTGTACCTGAAAAGGAAAGAAAGGGTGGCCCCCTAGGCGGCTCAGCATCTTTGCTGGTATGGTAATCGTGCAGCCCGCATACTACTGGGCCACACACAACTAATTGTCATCTAAGCACGCGGTTGATTATATTAAAATCATGCATGAAAACTATAAACACATAGCACATTACATACCCACAACAATGGGGCTCAACAAACAGTCAACACACCTATACTCGTTAGATCACTCATTGTGTTCTTTAACCCTTGAGGGTTTCTCCTCTAATGGAGCTATTTCCTTAATAGACGACACTTACCCACTAGTTGGGTTAAACTTAAATTTCTCTTATTATAACGTGGGATTGATACCCATGAACCACATACTCCACATAACAACTCATATCACATTTTACATACATACAACATAACTTGGAGAGGGTCACGTGAGGACACGTACCCCGAGATGTGAATTAGTAATCTCGTTGGAGCCTAGAGAATCTTTTTATTCCCATACTAAGCTCATTATACAATAACCTATTGTTCTACATAGAGAATAAGCATCTACCTAAGATGTGTCGGTCTCAATATAGTACCGAACACACCGTACATATCCCCCGGATCCGACGTGAGTCAGAAAAAGCCTTGGTAAAGCTTGAGGGTGATTGAAGACCCAAAAAGGAAAACAATCCAACAGAGAGAGAGTTACAGAAACTGTATACATCAACTCCCAAACAACGCGCGACCGGAACGACCGGATTCCTCACCCCCCATAATATTATATATATCAGTTAGGAGCTCTATTATGGAACCTATCACATCCATACACCATATGGTGTTACAACCGGGTTAAACACACAAGGGAGGTAAACACACTTACACGCACAACTAACTCACGCATAACCGTAGTTAGAACATTCCCATGGTTTGGGTTGTTAAATCCGAATACCGATCTCTTATATGGTTTAACACTTTCGAGGTTAATCGGTATCGGAACTAAACATGCCACATAATTGTATTACTGTAAACTCATTACATGTTTTTATCTTATAAGGTGGCAAACATTCAGAAAAACACATTGGCATACAAGCCGGTGTAATCTGGTAGAACACTGGTTGCAAGAAAACCATACCTGTCACCAACGTCCACTCTATCGTGTCCTCTTATGTTCCTCGAACAATTCTTGAACAACTGGTAATATTACAATTGTTTTCATTAACATCGGGGTAATATGATTGTTTAATGTCTAACGCCCATAGTTAACCCCGTTAACTAGTTACACAACTTCACATTTTTAACTTGTTTTACTTTCACATGTTTCTACCACTTTTCACCAACTTAGTTGTCTTTATAACTCACCTAACATGTCCTAAACAACTTAATAACTTCATTACCTATCAATCCCCATCATTACATATCATTTTCCAACCTTAAACAACATTTTTAGAGTGGTCCGGGACTTGGTACTTACCTTAAGTCCCGGACCAATACATAAGAAGACTCTCGGGTGAAAATTGGCACTGGTCCGGGTCATTGTACCGACCCCAAGTCCCGGACCAGGCTATGGAAGTAACTTTCTGCCAGTTTTTGTATGTGGTCCGGGACCTTAACCCGGAACCAAGTCCCGAACCAAAGCTACAGAATTACATTATTAACATTTTCAAGCTTTGTTCAACTTGTTCTCTTCACCCATTGTTTACCCAAACTTCACACATGTACTTAGGCATATTCTAATACCAAAATAACACTTCGAACCTCCTTAAATCATTGTCCAAACTTGTTACTCAATTTCTTACAAAAATTCTTAACACTTATAACATTTTTCCTTAGGCTCTCTAAGTGGTAGTTTCATGCCTATAATATCACTAACCAAAGTGTTGCCTCACAAACAATACCACTACTCCATAAGCATTATTTCCCACAAACACCTCCTTTACACAATTCATTAAGATTTTTCCACAAGTTCATACTTAATCCTTCACAAGGCATTTTACCTCTTTGTTACCAAGTTTTCACAAGACTTCACCACATCTCCTCCATGACATTGGTGTGTCTAGAAATCATCCATTAGTTCTCTAAATCTCCAAGACTATGCCCAAGGCATCTTAACACTTAAGAACACCTTAATTCCCTTTCTTTCACCATCTTAACTCTTAAAAATTCCTAGTACCTTCTAGGTCATAAAATCTCATTAGAACACATAAACTCCTTTGTTTATCAACTAAATTTTGCCATAGCTCCGTTAGTACATCCTTACACCAAAACACATAGTTTTCCACTTTTATACAATCAAGAACACTCAATCTCTTAATACACATCCTTACACAAAAACACATGTTTTAAATCCTTTAACCATCAAGGACATTCATCTTCACAAGAAATGTTCTTTACACACAACTAAACCTTTAAACTACACTACATCACAATATAGTGCATAAACTTAAATTGCTTGGCACTTAGGCCCTTAAATAACATGGCTCTTAGGCCCTTAAACTGCATTAATCTTAAACACTGAATTTCCACATTTAAATGCCTTCAACTTGCAATTACACACAACAATGCTCTCATATCCATTTAGTCCACCTTGTGGATAGTTTTCTAGCTCATTTCCCATTGGCTCTTTAGGTTATTTATTAAGCAAATATAGCTCAAATCCCTAGTACACAAAACTACATTAAGAGAGGTCATTTACCTCTTCTCTTCAAGATTTTCTCACTTGTTTTCTCCTGTTCTTTCTTGATTGAAAATCGGCAAGGAACCTTTATCACTTGTCAATCTTCTAATCAATACACATATAAGGGTATTGAGCGTTAAGTTTAATACTCAAACTCATAATTAAACCCTAGATTACATAAGTGTTTTAAAACACTAAAATTGATGTTTACCTTTGGAATTTGAAAGAGAGCTTGATTAAGAAGCATGAGAGGACTCATCCTAGTCCTTTGAAGATTGAATCAAGCTAAATGAAGAGCAAGATAATGCACAATTAAGAGGTGAATTTTGAGGCTACATAAGAAAATGAAGGAAACATGGATTTTGTTTAATTTTCCTTACCTTGAAGCAAAGGAGAGCAACAAGGTGTGAAAATGTGAGGTCAAGATCCTTCAATGGAGATTCTTTATGGCACCGAAATGTAGTTCTTGAACTTTTGAAAAGATAGAAGTGTAGAGCTTGGTCTAACTTGAAGAATGGTTGTCTTGGAATTAAATTTGGAGCATGGAGCTAGAAGTTACAAGCATTCAAAGATGGAGAATGTGTGGTTGCTGTAGCAAAACGATTTTGGTTGGGAGAATAGAGGAAGATGACGGTGGGAACAAGAGAGAATGAAGAAAGGAGGTGAGAGGTAATCCTTTGTTAAGATATTTTGACTTATAAAGGTAAATAGTAACTTTACTTTATTTTCTTTTACTTCCTTTAGTTGGCTGTCCTGGTATGGTGACTCACACCCTAAAAACCGTCCCCCCCCCCCTTCAATATATAAGATCCTTATGGTCTTTGTTGACCATTTAACTAATTAAAGTTGACTTAAGTCAAAACTAGCACTATTTAAGCACTATTCACTAATTAGTGCACATATTTGTGAAATTTTTGGTTTCCCATTTATTTAGGCTTCCTAATGTGATACTAAGTAGTACACATATTGATTAACGAGTAATGATGGGCATTTAGCCACTCAAAACCCATTTCTAAGACAAATTTTCAAAAATGTGCTTTAAGGCTCCTTAAAGCACATTTTGTGTTTTAGCTTGTTTTCAAGCTTCGTTTTCTTTATTAATTGATTTAACATGTTCATTACCATGTTAATGAGGTCTAGGAATGACCTTTAGGTCTTACACAAGGTTACACCAAGTCTAGGGCAAGTATTTGCTTAAATTGACTTTATGGTGCTTTCTTGTGTTTTGTTTGGTTTAAATTGTCTACCAACGTTTCTTAAGGACTTAATTAGCCTTCTCAAATCATAATTGCATATTATTATGTCTTGGTAGACTGTTTGAGTCCTAACCAAGTTCTTTCCAAGCTTAGAGCATGTTTTTGCTCAAACTGTCTTAGTGGTAGTTATAGTTTTTACTATGGATTAAATTGTTCACTAATGTTTCCAAGGCACTTTTTAGCCTTAATATACCATAGTTTAATAGTTAAAAAGCATATCAAGGTTTGGGGTTGTAACACCCCATCGCCAAATATAGTGATTGTCGCCTTAAGTCCATCTCGTTCATTAATAATGTAGTGGAAAAGTTCTACTAAATTGGTGTTACCGCCATTAGTCACCCACGTGACTAACTAGGCCTATTTCTTACAAGTCACGGTCTGACTAACTGGATAATTACTCGAGCATCTATACAATACAATCCCTAAACCACAACTTATACCGAGTATCTCATATCCTAATACATCATACTAACATCTCATCCATTTACTAAACGAGTGTACATGCACAACTCGTGTAACAAATGTAAAAGCAACCCGTAGTACTCTACCCGCTCCTTCTCTCAGGTTGAGTCCCGTCTGGCACCTACCTGCAAAGTTAAATCACAGGCCCCAAGGGGCTCAGCACATTGCTGGTACAGAAAATGTGCAGCCCACAAGCTAACAGGGCTACACACGACTACTTGGTCATATACATGCAGTTGGTTATTCATACAGATAATAATAAGAAGTACGATAACAAAACACACACACCCATGTGCAACATTCACAGCTCCAAAAATCGAACGTCATAATGGACGCCCATTAATGAGTAAGTTAGATTCCTAACTCTTAGGCCTGAGAATTGTTTAGTTCTCGTGTTTGACCATACCTTATAAGTGTCAACCGTTCTCTTAAAAGAACTGGTTGTTCTCTAACTAAATTATTTATTCTGTCGGGTCAAGGTACCCTAGCCAATGAGTTATTAGCTCCATTGGGTTAATAAACATTAATTCTTAAGTTATGAGAGATGTAGGCTTGACCCTCCCGCGCCTCTTGAATTTGCCTCCCACCTCGAACTGTTCACTCGAGACGGTCGGGTCTGTTTGTCGACCCTAGGCGACAAGTCGTAGACGAGCCACATGCGGAAGACAAATCTGATACAGATGTCGACCTCCTAACCTAAACATGCATGACCGGAGTCAGTCCCGGATTCCTCTCCCCCAAGTTCCAGTTAGTTGAAGTCTCATTAACAATTTGTTAGTCAAATCTCCCTCGGTATTAACCAACTAACAATAGGGAGTATTTATAACCTTATACAATTGTTACTAAACATAGTTGATGAACAAGCACTAATCAAGTCGTGTTAGTGTGCGATGGACACACAATAACAATACAGTAGATCGGTTTCATGCTTAATCTTGTTTGGTCGTATCACAATAACACATAGCACACAAACCGAGGTAGACCCGTTAGCAAGCAAGCTACAAGAATCCCATACCGTACACCGGAGATTGGCTAGCTCTTAATACCACATTCGCCTAATCCGCCGAACGCCTCAACTATCTAGATCTATAACCAGAACTAGTATTAGTACCCTGTATCTTAGAACTAATTTGGTTCTCTTTTCAACTTAAACCTCTTTCTAGGTTAACCCGGGTATAATAGTTTACCGTTAAACGGGTTCGTTCATTTTGGAGCGTTTTCAAGCTCAATTCCAATTCATTAACATACTAATGTCGTTAGCAGCTATTTAGATGCACAGTTCCAACTTTAGACTTATACGGACCTTGTATTAGGTTTTAGTATTTTCACTATTCATCCATATTTCACTATTCATTTCTACGGTCTCGCATTATACTATTCATTATACGGTGTCGTATTTTACTATTCACCATATTTTACTTTTCACGTATACGTCTCGTATTTTACGTTCATGTATACGTATTTCCTATTCATTTATACGGATACTATTCACGTATATGAGTACTATTCATGTATACGTATTTACTGTTCATGTATACGAGTACTATTCATGTATACCAACATTTTCGTATACGTCCATATGATATGGAGTATCATACGTATTTATTTCTTTTTCCAATAGAACTTGTATCTTCTTTAAAATACTTTAAGTATTGATTTCTCCCATATTATTAAAATTACGGGTATACCCCTCCGATACCTTAAGTTATATACGGGTCTCGTTTAACCCTGTCTTAACTCTGTTTCTTTTTACAAATTGTTTCTAAATTCGTTATTTAATTTCCTTACCTTCTAAACACATAAAAATGTGTTATCTACATTCCTTACCCATAGTTTTCTTTTAATTTTATTTTACTCATAATAAAGTTCTAAAATTTATTTTTATTTCTAATTTCTTCTAAAGTCTTTTCTTAATAATTTCTTTTATACTTTTGGTCAATACCAAAACATACCCAAGTTTGACCAGCCTGTTATGGTCAAACCCCCTAAACTTTATAGAATTTACAATATTACCCCTAAAGTTAATTTATCTTAACTTTTTATTCCTTAAACATTTTATTACTTAATCTTTTGCTATAATTTTTATTCTAACTCATCCTAACATTTTATAAACTGACATTGACCATGTTTGAACCACGTTTGACCACTAAAATTACCATTTTACCCTTGTGGTCTATCTTTCATTTATTAAGCAATTTAACTCCCAATTAATTTCTAATTTTCGTAACTAATTTTACCTACAGATTTTTGAACATCAAAAATCACTTTTAATGTCTCCAACCACCATATTTATTATCTAATGTTATAGTATATAAATAACCATCTCTTATTAACCTTAAATATACCAAAAACCTTATAAATTCCTTATAATACTTATAAACTCTTTATAATTGTAAACTTAATTCTACAATTATTTTCTCATCATCTAAACTCTCAAAAATTCCGTACTGACCCCATTAATTTTCGGCAATCACCATTAGGTACCAAACCTCTCTTCATTTTACATATTACTCTTTATTACACTATTCCTTTAATTTACTATGTTAGATAATTTTTTTCTAACTCATTAATAAGCCTTAATTTTCAGCCATATTGAAATTCATAGTATATGAATTTTTCTTGTATATTATGATAGTTTATATTGAAGCTTATATCATAAGGATATAATCTAATTTAGATTTACAAAATATTAACATTTAATGTGTCAAAAATTAAATCTAACACACTTATAATTTCGGCAATAATAACAAGATGAACAATATGTTAGATCATATTATAGATCAACAATTAGAACCTTGAATAGGTATTGTAGGATTTACCTTGTATATTAACCATTAGCTTAGTATTTAAGCTTGATTTCCTTAGAAATTTGACAAAAAATTGCTAGAGAAATTGGCTCCAAAAATAGAATAAGATTAAGAATAAGGAGGGTTTTGTAACCCTAGGCACTCGGCCTTGATGAACATCAAAGAACAAAGAGTTCCATCCAAGAAGGCAATGTTTAACCTCAAGAATCAAAGGCACTTCTTCATGGTTTTTCCTGAGAATCTGGGGGCTCATGAGCTATGTTGTAAAGCTATTTGAAAGAGGATTCCAATGAGCTATCAACTTGTTATTTGGAGCTAGGACGAGAAGTTATGATTTCTACAAGACAAGTGTTCTTTAAGGTTCTAATCTAAGAACAATGAAGTTTTGTGATGTTTCTTCAAAGAGAGGAAGAGCTACGAGTTTGGGAGCTCTCATAATGACAGGTAGTGTCTGATTAATGAATTACTACTCAGGAACAAGGTGATATGGCTTCAGGAAAGTTATGGTAGGTGTAATAGTAAATTTAAAGCATTTTGTGAGTAATGACTCACCACTATGTCGTCCAGCCTAGGTCTCTTTTGACCTGATTTTTTTGTTTCTCCCTTGTATTTATGTAATATTAGATGCTTAATCTCGTTCATAGGACTTATACATGTTTTAGGTATGTTACTAGCCGAAAATCCTTAAAACACCATTTTATGATGCTTCCGGGTTCACAATTGATTTGCAATTTGTTTTGTTGGCTAGTTTAAATGTGGTCATTAATATATTTACAACCTTTAGATACTTTTTTTCATGAAATAGCAAATGTATTTGTAACACCCCTCTCCATAATCACGATATAATCCTTCACGTAGCAATAATTAAACGTCTCGCAGCGGAAAATAAAAACACAATTACAAAACTCACTCGGGTGTCACCGGCCATTACTCTCCCCATGCGAGCAACGTAGCCAAACTACATCCAACTTCCACAATAAACAAACTGCTAACCGCAGTGATAACGAGAAACTCCTATACATCATACTAATCCATAAATCATAAACATCGACAAGTGAGCATCTACCCAATCCTAAAATACACAACCTTACCATAAGACCATACACCATCTTCATTGCTATACAACATCTCCAATACCCTGTTCCTGCTCTTCAGCTCCGACAATGATCAACAACCTGTAATGGTGTAGTATCAGCGATAGACGCTGAGTATGCCGGCCTGGACCCTAATGGTCACTTGTCATTTTAACCATCTTGTTATTAGATTGGTTTCATGCTTTTCCATTTTACAGTTATAATCAAAACTGAAGCATAAATGTATAATATACATAATCAACCATCCAAATATCCATAAACATTTAACCATCCATCCAATCCAAACAGTCATAGAATATTCAAACAACATTTGTATATCGAACGTATCGAGTATCACAATATATTGTACAATGTACAATCGCCGTAGCGTTCACCATCCACTGTCAATTTATTTTATTTGGCTTTCAAGCCCCATCCATATGTACAATGTACATTCGCCGTAGCGTACAATTTCCATAGTTAATTTACCTTAGCCTTGAAGGCTCCATCCAACCATCACACACAATAAAATAACCACAAGTTTAACCGATGAACAACAAAGCGAAACAACGAGAATAATAAACAAGTATAAGTCTCGCCCATGGTTTTGTTCGCCACTGTATAAGTCTCAATTGTTTTAGTTGTTCAGTTATACCTAGTGACAATGTCTCGTTAAAACGACATGTCTCTAGTTACCCATATATTATGGCGGGTCACCCACGGCAGTAGCCACTCCAACGGTAGAGTCTCCGACCAACGAGCCATTCTAGCTCACGGGAAATTTTCTTGATACTTACGGACCCGTACGCGGACATCCTGGTATCGTTTTTGTGATCACAGCGCGCACCAAGAGCCACATCCTCTTGGCTTTACTTCCATTCCATTAATTAATTAATTATACCATCGCATCGCATTACCAAATTTTCTAACACAGCAGACTAAGGTCATTAGTCCAATCCGGAGTCTGTAAACTCGGGATCCAGTGCTAGATACAAGAGCGGCGTATAGAAAGGCCAATGCTCCGTATAAAAGTCTCAGATAATATGTATATGTTATTATCATAGTGCTACAACGTTTTACTTACGTTCCTTATATTTCATATAAGATAGCACCATAGCCGCTAGTTCGTTTTATATATATAGGTTCATATATACGAACCAATACTGTTAACTCAACACAGTAAATAATAAGCAGCTATGAATATACAGTTCATGCATATTAATTATCACATTCAGACAAACGATCTTATCACAGATCACACAGAAGTCTGAACTGAGGAAGCCCTCAGAGACAATCAGAGACACATAACAACATACAAGTTATATCAACCAAATCCGAGCCCAAGGAGCAACCTTAGGACAACTCGGATCAACCCCTTTACATACCGTTCACCCTGACTGTATTACGGTGGAGTATGAATCAGCAAGATCCTACGCTCCGTGTAGTCCGTTAGCTCGTCAAGCGTCCTTGTCAGAAGTATACTCTAAACGGTAATAAAACTATAAGTCAGTCTCCATGACTAACTACATCCGGTATTTCCGATTATAAGTAACCCCGACAGTTCACCCCTGTTTTCTACAGTTGTTTGTTACGGTTTTTCTAAAACAGTCGGCTTTGTTACTTAAAACGCGTACGTCAAAATTATTTCAACTGTTAAGTTTAATTCCTATATTTCTTTTAATCTTATCCACATCTAGTTTAGGTACGTAACCTATAGTTGCATGTATGCATGCATTCTTATATTATATTGCATTCTAAAATTCATAGCTTATAGTTCGTACCTATTATTTTTTTTAAATCCACCACCACCATTAAATCATATCGTTTTTAACCAAAATATATATATCCACCTTATATACATTATTCTTGTGTATGTATATATTTTTACCACGTAGGTAATTCTCATGAGTTTCATAAACTCTTATATTTTATGTTACATTTTATCATCTTTTATTGGATGATTATTCCCATTAGTTGTATTATATTATACAACTTATATTAAGATTATTATCCTAATATCATGTAACATCTTATGTTGTATAATTACAACTCCTAAGGTTTATTCCATAAACACCTTAGTTATAAATCCCATTATTTATAGTTTGTCACATTATTTTATGTGAGTACCCTTCCTTATATTAATTCCATTAAACCACCTTAATACCATATAATTGTCATAACATTTATAACATTGTAGACCTTAGTCTAAAATTCTTTCCCACTCTTATTAATTCGGTATAGCCCTTGAATTTATTTAAATTCCCTTTTTGACCACATAACATTATGTAATGTTATACCAAAATATTAATACCATTTGATATGATATTTTTATTTCTTTAATTTATTCCTATAGTTTTTATACAAAACTATTGTATTTGCCTCATAGGCATATATTAAACCTTATACTTTTCCTAAACCATAATTTCCTTTATTTACCAAATCACCCCTTTCTTTTTACCATGTTATATATACCATTTAATATAACATTTCTAACTTATAAAAGAGTATAAACTATGGTTATTTTTTTGTAAATTTCGAACAGCCCTTGTGCTATTCTATAATTGCCATTTGGCCCTATTTATAATATATAGTTTTACCATATCATTAAAATCATATCTTATACACATATCTCAATAGATACTCTTATATAATTCTAAAAATCACCAAATTCCACCAAAGGGTTATAAATATCCTTATTAACCCATATACTTTTGATATTTACCATTCCACCATCTATTTTTTCTCCAAAGTGTCATAATGACATATTAACTATATATTATACATATATAGTTTATTTTAATTCCAAAATCCACCAAATAAATTCCTAAAAATTCCTAATAGCCCATGGGTGTTTAAAATACCATTGTACACCCTTTATTTTTGGTAATAACATATTTACCACATATGTTATAAAAATATTACCATTAAATACATAACTTATTATAAACCTTAAATAAGTTATCTAACTTATTTATTTGGTCAAAACCTAGCATATGGTCAATGTTGACCTCCTTAATTTCCTTGACCATTAATTCCTAATAATTACGGTTTGCACCCAAACTTTCTAGAAATCACCATTTAACAACCCAAAACTTTATAAAATCTTATAAACTTTATTTTAACTCTTTTTACCTCTAATTTTCGGCCTTATTATTCTAAGCCCCAAATTTAATTTAATTACACCTAAGACCCCATTTATTTTCGGTAATGCATTTATACTACTTAAACTTAATTAAAAGCTTGTAAATGCATAAATAAAATGGCCTAAAATACATGGCCTTATTACAAACATTGGCTTGCAAAATAAATTACACATAAATGTCCCAAAATACATATAAATTTTCGGCCTCACCACACACTTTCCATTTAATTACCAAACTTCCACATAATGTCTTAAATTTGACAATTATGCTTGTTTAATTAGTTAAAAATTTATTAAACCATTCCTTAAACATTTTAAGGTCAAACAAGACCTTATTACCTCTTCACTCACGGCAATTAATATAGAATAGCTTAAACTTGCATTAATGTAAAGTTAAGGTTTTAAGTGATTTATACCTTGATTTAGCCTAGAAGAACCTTGTTTGGTTCGGCCACCTTGAGTAGAAATTCTCCACAGCTTGTTTTACATGTTTTCAAACAAAACCAAGGCCTAGTTAGTCTCCAAGCAAGATCTAACCATAAGGAATAATTTAATGTAAGATTTAAGGCAAAATCACCTTAAAATGCAAGGAGAGTTCAAGATGGTTTCGACCTGAATCAAACACACCACAAGGTGTTAGATCCACCATATTGACATAGGAAATAGCTAGATCTCAACAAGCTACCTTGTTATTAGGTTTTACCTTGGAAAAATGCCTTAAAAGAGGGTATTTCCTTTGGATCTCGGCCATCCTTGCTCCAAATGGCTAACCACAGATTCCACATGAAAAGGAGAAGAAGATGAGGCTATGACCAAATTTTCACAGCCGAACTTGAAGGGAATCAAAAGTTATGAGCTTAAAGCACATTTTTACCTTAAAATGTAGATTTGAACAACCTTGGTCCCTCTACTGGTCTCAACCGTTTTAGCTCTTGTTCTAACCTTAGAACACTGAGAATAAGCCATAGGAATTGATGAGCCACGAAATCTAGGTGTTGGTAGTGAAGAGATGAAGAAAAAGAGCTAAAAATGACATTAAAACACTTACATTAAGAGCTTAGGAGCTAGGTTTGCCTTCCTGCTCAATGCTCAAACACCTGAGAGCTTCAAAGGAAGGGGAGAGCTCGGCTGGGCAGAAGAGAATCGGACAAGGAAGGGGAAATGAGTGGAAAGGCTTGAATTATTTGAAAAAGTAAGTTATTTTCAAAAAGTAAATGTATTAGGTAGGAATTATTGTCAATCAAGGACTTATGCTGCCTCCTCTCTTATTGCAGCCGATTTCCATGGTCCAAGTGGGTCAATTAATTGACCATTGACCATACTTGGTCAATTTGACTCATGCGGGCCCCACTTTAGGGTTTTATTAATATTTTAATATTAAATTTGTAAAAATTCGTAAATTTCTGGAATTAAATTCCTAATATCATATAATATGATATTTTATTATATTTAAAGTTATTTATAACCTTTTAGCCCATTTAAAACCAATTTAGAAGGCGATTACACAAAAACGTGCTTTAAGGAGTTTTAGTGCACATTTTGTGTCGCAAGGTGTTTCTGGGCTTGGTTTTCTTTGACAACGGTTTTTTTGTGTTCCTTACATGATATTTGATCATGTAATTCAATTTTATATCATTTAGAGGTCATTTGATTTTTAAGGTTTTCCTAGAGCACCTTTTTGCCCTTTTTGACCTTGAAGCATGTAAATGCTTTTTCTTTGTGTTGGAGTGTTGTCCAACGGTATAATAATGTTTTAGTAATGTGTTAATATGCTTAGGACAAATTTTTAGGTCCTAAGTAGTTCATTTGGGTATTTATTTACCCTTAGCAGTCAAAGGGTGCAACATCTTGATTTGTGTTGACCACTGTTGTTCTCAGTTGACTTTTAAGGCATGTTTAGGCCTTAATTAATGTGATTAAATATTTAATCCATGCTTTAATAATTTGGGGTATTTCAGTCTACCCCCTTAAAAGACTTCGTCCCGAAGTCTCTTAATCAAATAGGTAAGTATATAAATGTATAACTACCCATTTCCCATAATGTATATCTATGTGATATATCATTTACACACATCATATTGCGCTTATACAGCACATAGCCATCACGTTGTGGCGTTAGTTCAATCATATATGGATATAGGTGATCCATCAGCACCACCATTTCCTATCAGTTCTACCAACCCTGACAACCTCCCTGAGGTGTCCATAACATTCCATTGTTCCACATTCCATATCTAATGATTCATTTCGTATCTAGGCGATACCATATGTAATCATTCTATAAAGCAATATGAATACATATCACAAATAGCATAAGAAAAGTACTACACACATGGTGTACATACAATCATTCAAACAAGTATCTCATAGGATACATACATTCAAGTGTACATCACACACACACACACAAACAACGCACGCCCCGCGTACCAACCATAACCAACAAAACCAATTCACTGTATGATGCCATGCATACTAAATAATTCACATACTAACCAAACAAACCTCGTATGGCCCCGCACACCACCATTCTCTTTTTTTTTGTATGCAATGCATATAAAACAAACAAAACTTAGTGCAAACATTGCACAGCCAAGAGGGCTCTACCCACCCCTTAAAAAGGGTTACGCCCCCGTACCACAAGTATACAACATCCAGCGCGCTCCACAAGGAGCGCTGGATACTTTGGCTCTCAAGAGTTCTCCAACTCGTGGATTATCCTCATATCAGAGAGACGGTATATCACTCTAGCCCTTCAGGGCTCCACAATGCATAAGGGTGAGGCACTGATCTATTTGTGCTTTCTCCCAAGTTTTTTCTATGGGCCCACTCTCGCTCCGTATGAGGTGTAGACCCATGAACAAGGCTCAATTTGCCTCTTTTTTTTTCATTGCTGTGAATCCACTGATTTGGATCACTAGCATATATGCGTTGTTCTTCTCTCACTGACATTCAGCTTTAGATGTAATATGACATTGGCTACTGTTAGTACTTAGTGCTCTTTGCACTTGTCTTTGTAATACTAACTACGACGTACCAGCCTATATGTCCACAAAGATTGTTTATCATCCATGTCTCCTGGTAGTTTTGGTTCGGGGTACACACTGTTGTAGTTTTTTTTTATAATACACACTCTTGTTGATATCCACTTTATCTTTCACATTCCACAAGATTAATAACTGCGCGAGTGCAATACTAAAACACCCAGTCATACAGAGTGCAGAGGCGTAACGCTCAACAGCTAATATCCAATGAGGCACATAGAAAAGATGGTGAATTAATCTTGTGAGTGGTACATTCCGAATCCACTGTTCCTTGAGCAAGGTATCTGCTATCATATAGCTTTATCTTTTCTCTTTGCGTAACCACGCGTTTATGTCCATATCATCTGGTAGGTTTTCCTCTTGATCAAGCATTTGCTTATCCTTATGAGGCTTCTACATATTATTCGTCCATAATGGGTTTTCCTGTTTCCCCTTTTTTTTTGGGTTCCTATCCTTAACTGTTTCCTTGTCTTCCCTGTATACTGTCCACTGTTCTTGTTGAAGGTTCTCTTTTTTTTTTTTTCCCCGTTGGTTTAACTGCGGCTCTTCTCGTCCATCTTCGAGGTAATCCGTCTTACTGCCTGTAGAATGGAGTTTGACTACTTCTCGTGTTCCTAACACTACCTGTCTACTACTGCATGGGGTACCGTACTGATACATTACTACTTACCACGACTAACTACTTATCATAAGTCTGTCAGGCCCACATGCTCCTAACAGAGTGCGGTCGTCCCATGTCTCGTTTAGTAAACTTGTAATGTCTGTCACACGGTTGTTGTGAAGTATTCTTTTGTCAATCTCCCTTTGATGGATATCCTTTTTTTTTCTTCTTCTTCTTTTTTTGTCTTCTTTTTGCTTCTGCTTTTTTTTTTGTCTTGTTTTTTTGCTTCTGCTTTCTTTTTTTTTTGTCTATAGTTCGTGTTATCGGTTATCCTGTAATAGGTGTTATTGCCTTTGTGCATCCGTGGTAATTCGTATCATAGACTGGTATTATTCAACTTGGTGTAAGTAAAATCCGTGCTATATTAGCAAACTTGTTTTCCCCCTTTTTTTCTGATCTCATTGAGTACAACACATTTTCTTTTTTTTTTCTCCCTGTTTTTTTTTATCATATCTCCTCCATAGTTCCATTTCGTCCCCTCATCCATGTAATGGATGTATTGCAGATTGCATAACAGCTTGAGCAACTTGGCTCTTTACTTCCCAACCATCCTCACTAACGGTGGTGCATCTACAAAGGGTATGCTTGTCCATGAGGACTAAACATTTAGCACTGGTAGTGATTAGCATCAATGCGGGTATACACTGATGGTATTTGGCTAATAAGCCCTGTCTGAAGATTTCCAACAATTTAAACTGGTGTGGTTTACAGTCATAGTGGCTGTATAGTTTTCCTCAGTTGTAGTGGTTGGACTAACGGTCCTTCCAGCGTGGCATAGGTTTCTAACCTCAAGGTTTGTATGAAAAGTTTGAAAAGCATTTTTTTTTTGGTATACATATATGAAAGACTAAAAAGTAGTAGTTGTTGCAGTTGCCTTTGCAGTTGCTGTTACTGTTGCTGTTGTTGTTGCTGCACTTGCTGTAGCAAGTGCGCAAGGCAGATGGAAATTTCAGTGGTTTACTGTCATAGCGCTTGCAATAGCGCTGCAATAGCAAGTGCGCCATGCAGGTGGAAATTCTGGTTCAGTAATCCCGGTCTCATTGACTCTTCGTCATTTGAGTATTGCTACATGATAATGTAAGATTAATAACATTCTGTTCATATATATATTTCCGTCAAAGTTTAAAGCTTACTGGTACTGAGTACACATAATCTCAGAAGTCATACACAAATGGCGAGTGGTCCCCGACACACTCCCATATACTAATAACATAAGTCTGTTTAACATCCAAGGTAAGTACATAACAAAGTAAGTAAACAAAGTCTTCCACCAGCGGTCTCATGGAGTTAGGGTACTCATGCCCTATCTACTCCCTTGCCTTTATAGGCTCCAGCATCAGTAGATGTCTGGCCATCCTGACCGCCTCGTGGTACTCCAGATCCTCCAACTGTGGTCTTCTGAGTATTCTTTGGTGGCCTGTAATTACGGCTCTCTGGGTTCATCCAGCATTCGAATTCCCCATGGCCCTCTTTGTGGCAGCACCGACATTCGACTTTGCGGCCTTCGGAGTCGACCCCTGGATGGTCCTTTCCACAACGCTTACAGTAAAAATGGCGCTGGGGGCTGTCTGGTGCCTAATGGTAGTATTTAAGTTTAAGTTAAAATCTGGCGGTATAAAAGGTTAAGGTTACAATTAATTTAAGAGGTAGGTGTTCTCACCCTTAGGAGGTGCAGATCTCAGAGGCTTAGCATCAATAGCTGGGCCGGTCAACTGAAGGACGGGCTCTTTTCCTTTCTTTCCCTGGTTACACCTCGCTGCCCTTTCTTTGGAAAGAATTCCCTGTTCAGGGTTTCGGGTCGGCATTCTTAGATATTTAATATGGTAAATAGTTTAGAATGGGATAAGTCCTCACTTTCCCTTCTTTTGGCTTTCGCCTGGAGATGCTCCTCCACCCTCAGACTCTCCCTCAGGGTTCTTCCTTTTCTTGGCCCCGAGAGTCTCTTCCCGAGTCTGGAGCATTAGCTCCGTCCTCGAGGCAGCCTCATACACTCTTGGAATCTCCTTGGTAAGTTCTCACAAAGTTAATTGATAATGTAGTAAGTAAAGAATTTTTTTTTTGGCTTTCATGTTAGCACCTGGATGGTAGTGTACCCATCGCCATCTGTATGCGAAATAATAGTCCTCCCCGGAACTTCTCGACCTTCACGGTCTCTGAGTAATCCACACCGGGAATGAAGTCCAGCTGACCAATGAATCGAGCGTAATACTCATCCACGGTCAGACCTCCTTGGGTCAATGTCTCGGACTCCTGGCGCTTCTTCTTCTGTTTAAGATGTGCTGGGTAGTACTTCCGTCTCAACAACTTGACAAAGGCAGCCCACGAAAAGTCGGGCGTAGCCAGGTGATGGTCCTTGACCAACCTTCACCAAGTACTGGCTGCATCCTTCAGATGGAAAGCAGCAATGGCGACCTTCTTGTCGTCTGGTACCGGTAAAGCTTCAAATGTTTTCTCATGTTCAACAATGTAACGCTCCAAAGCTACGGGTCTGGTCCCCCTGAATATGTAGGTGGTCGGGTCTTGCCAACTGACTTCAGCCAGTTCGTTTCCCTGGGCTGTGGCGGGTGGGCTGGTGCTCCTCCTATTTGGGTACCCAGCTGTGCAAGAACAGCAGCAACCGTCTCCGTCTCCTAACTCCTGGAATGCCGGGGTCACCGCCTCTACCTCTTCCAGTACCATGCCCTCTAGTTCCACCAGACATCTGTAGTACAGTATGTCACGTAAATACTCGGTAAATTTACCGTACACAACCAATAGATATTAAGTTGCCTTAAGGCTAACCTGTCGCGCAATTTGCGTTACTAGACACCATATCTTTCTAAGACGAATCGTCTCGTAACTCCCAAATATTTCCCATAATTTCCCAAGTCCTAAGCTCACTGTCTTTTCCTACTTTCTCGTCATCAGAGCGGTACTCCGCTCTGATACCACTTTTGTAACACCCCTCTCCATAATCACGATATAATCCCTCACGTAGCAATAATTAAACGTCTCGCAGCGGAAAATAAACAACAATTACAAAACTCACTCGGGTGTCACCGGCCATTACTCGCCCATGCGAGCAACGTAGCCAAACTACATCCAACTTCCACAATAAACAAACTGCTAACCGCAGTGATAACGAGAAACTCCTATACATCATACTAAATCCATAAATCATAAACATCGACAAGTGAGCATCTACCCAATCTTAAGAATACACAACCTTACCATAAGACCATACACCATCTTCATTGCTATACAACATCTCCAACTACCCTGTTCCTGCTCTTCAGCTCCGACAATGATCAACAACCTGTAATGGTGTAGTATCAGCGATAGACGCTGAGTATGCCGGGCCTGGACCCTAATGGTCACTTGTCATTTTAACCATCTTGTTATTAGATTGGTTTCATGCTTTTTTTTTTTACATTTATTATAATCAAAACTGAAGCATAAATGTATAATATACATAATCAACCATCCAAATATCCATAAACATTTAACCATCCATCCAATCCAAATAGTCATAGAATATATCAAACAACATTGGTATATCGAACATATCGAGTATCAACAATATATTGTACAATGTACAATCGCCGTAGCATTCACCATCCACTGTCAATTTATTTTAGTTTGGCTTTCAAGCCCCCATCCATATGTACAATGTACATTCGCCGTAGCGTACAATTTCCATAGTTAATTTACCTTAGCCTTGAAGGCTCCATCCAACCATCAACACACAATAAAATAACCACAAGTTTAACCGATGAACAACAAAGCGAAACAACGAGAATAATAAACAAGTATAAAGTCTCGCCCATGGTTTTGTTCGCCACTGTATAAGTCTCAATTGTTTTAGTTGTTCAGTTATACCTAGTGACAATGTCTCGTTAAAACGACATGTCTCTAGTTACCCATATATTATGGCGGGTCACCCACAGCAGTAGCCACTCCAACGGTAGAGTCTCCGACCAACGAGCCATTCTAGCTCACGGGAAATTTTCTTGATACTTACGGACCCGTACGCGGACATCCTGGTATCGTTTTTGTGATCACAGCGCGCACCAAGAGCCACATCCTCTTGGCTTTACTTCCATTCCATTAATTAATTAATTATACCATCGCATCGCATTACCAAATTTTCTAACATAGCAGACTAAGGTCATTAGTCCAATCCGGAGTCTGTAAACTCGGGATCCAGTGCTAGATACAAGAGCGGCGTATAGAAAGGCCAATGCTCCGTATAAAAGTCTCAGATAATATGTATATGTTATTATCATAGTGCTACAACGTTTTACTTACGTTCCTTATATTTCATATAAGATAGCACCATAGCCGCTAGTTCGTTTTTATATATATAGGTTCATATATACGAACCAATACTGTTAACTCAACAACAGTAAATAATAAGCAGCTATGAATATACAGTTCACGCATATTAATTATCACATTCAGACAAACGATCTTATCACAGATCACACAGAAGTCTGAACTGAGGAAGCCCTCAGAGACATTCAGAGACACATAACAACATACAAGTTATATCAACCAAATCCGAGCCCAAGGAGCAACCTTAGGACAACTCGGATCAAACCCATTTACATACCAATCACACCTGACTGTATTACGGTGGAGTATGAACCAGCAAGATCCTACGCTCCGTGTAGTCCGTTAGCTCGTCAAGCGTCCTTGTCAGAAGTATACTCTAAACGGTAATAAAACTATAAGTCAGTCTCCATGACTAACTACATCCGGTATTTCCGAATTATAAGTAACCCCGACAGTTCACCCCTGTTTTCTACAGTTGTTTGTTACAGGTTTTTCTAAAACAGTCGGCTTTGTTACTTAAAACGCGTACGTCAAAATTTTTTCAACTGTTAAGTTTAATTCCCTATATTTCTTTTAATCTTATCCACATCTAGTTTAGGTACGTAACCTATAGTTGCATGTATGCATGCATTATTATATTATATTGCATTCTAAAATTCATAGCTTATAGTTCGTAACTACATTTATTTTTTTAAATAACCACCACCATTAAATCATATGGTTTTCAACCCAAAATATATATATCCACCCTATATACATTATTCTTGTGTATGTATATATTTTTACCACGTAGGTAATTCTCATGAGTTTCATAAACTCTTATATTTTATGTTACATTTTATCATCTTTTATTGGATGATTATTCCCATTAGTTGTATTATATTATACAACTTATATTAAGATTATTATCCTAATATCACGTAACATCTTATGTTGTATAATTACAACTCCTAAGGTTTATTCCATAAACACCTTAGTTTATAAATCCCATTTATTTATAGTTTGTCACATTATTTTATGTGAGTACCCTTCCTTATATTAATTCCATTAAACCACCTTAATACCATATAATTGTCATAACATTTATGACATTGTGGACCATAGTCTAAAATTCATTTCCCAACTCTTATTAATTCGGTATGGCCCCTGAATTTATTTAAATTCCCTTTTTGACCACATAACATTATGTAATGTTATACCAAAATATTAATACCATTTGATATGATATTTTATTTCCTTAATTTATTCCTATAGTTTTTATACAAAACTATTATATATTGCCTCATAGGCATATATTAAACCTTATACTTTTCCTTAAACCATAATTTCCTTTATTTACCAAATCACCCCTTTCTTTTTACCATGTTATATATACCATTCAATATAACATTTCTAACTTATAAAGAGTATAACTTATGGTTATTTTTTTGTAAATTTCGAACAGCCCTTGTGCTATTCTATAATTGCCATTTGGCCCTATTTATAATATATTGTTTTACCATATCATTAAAATCATATCTTATACACATATCTCAATAGATACTCTTATATAATTCTAAAAATCACCAAATTCCACCAAAGGGTTATAAATATCCTTATTAACCCATATACTTTTGATATTTACCATTCCACCATCTATTTTTCTCCAAAGTGTCATAGTGACATATTAACTATATATTATACATATATAGTTTATTTTAATTCCAAAATCCACCAAATAAATTCCTAAAAATTCCTAATAGCCCATGGTGTTTAAAATACCATTGTACACCCTTTATTTTTGGTAATAACATATTTACCACATATGTTATAAAAATATTACCATTAAATACATAACTTATTATAAAACCTTAAATAGGTTATCTAACTTATTTATTTTGGTCAAAACCTAGCATATGGTCAATGTTGACCTCCTTAATGTTTCCTTGACCATTAATTCCTAATAATTACGGTTTGCACCCAAACTTTCTAGAAATCACCATTTAACCCCAAAACTTTATAAAATCTTATAAACTTTATTTAACTCCTTTTTACCTCTCATTTTCGGCCTTATTATTCTAAAGCCCCCAAATTAATTTAATTACACCTAAGACCCCATTTATTTTCGGTAATGCATTTATACTACTTAAACTTAACTAAAAGCTTGTAAATGCATAAATAAAATGGCCTAAAATACATGGCCTTATTACAAACATTGGCTTGCAAAATAATTACACATAAATGTCCCAAAATACATATAAATTTTCGGCCTCACCACACACTTTCCATTTAATTACCAAACTTCCACATAATGTCTTAAATTTGACAATTATGCTTGTTTAATTAGTTATAAAATTTATTAAACCATTCCTTAAACATTTTAAGGTCAAACAAGACCTTATTTTACCTCTTCACTCACAGCAATTAATTAGGAATAGCTTAAACTTGTATTAATGTAACAAGTTAAGGTTTTAAAATTTATACCTTGATTTAACCTAGATAGAACCTTGTTTGGTTCGGCCACCTTGAGTAGAAATTCTCCACAGCTTGTTTTACACGTTTTCAAACAGAAACCAAGGCATAGTTAGTCTCCAAGCAAGATCTAACCATAAGGAATAATTTATGTAAGATTTAAGGCAAAAATCACCTTAAAATGCAAGGAGAGTTCAAGATGATTTCGGCCTGAATCAAACACACCACAAGGTGTTTAGATCCACCATATTGACATAGGAAATAGCTAGATCTCAACAAGCTACCTTGTTATTAGGTTTTACCTTGGAAAAATGCCTTAAAAGAGGGTATTTCCTTTGGATCTCGGCCATCCTTGCTCCAAATGGCTTACCAACAGATTCCACATGAAAGGAGAAGAAGATGAGGCTATGACCAAAGTTTCACAGCCGAACTTGAAGGGAATCAAAAGTTATGAGCTTAAAGCACATTTTTACCTTAAAATGTAGATTTGAACAACCTTGGTCCCTCTACTGGTCTCAACCGAGTTTAGCTCTTGTTCTAACCTTATAACACTGAGAATAAGCCATAGGAATTGATGAGCCACGAAATCTAGGTGTTGGTAGTGAAGAGATGAAGAAAAAGAGCTAAAAATGGCATTAAAACACTTACATTAAGAGCTTAGGAGCTAGGTTTGCCTTTCATGCTCAAGAACACACTGAGAGCTTCAAAGTAAGGGGAGAGCTCGGCTGGGCAGAAGAGAATCGGACAAGGAAGGAGAAATGAGTGGAAAGGCTTGAATTATTTGAAAAAGTAAGTTAATTTTCAAAAAGTAAATGTATTAGGTAGGAATTATTGTCAATCAAGGACTTATGCTGCCTCCTCTCTTATTGCAGCCGATTTCCATGGTCCAAGTGGGTCAATTAATTGACCATTGACCATACTTGGTCAATTTGACTCATGCGGGCCCCACTTTAGGGTTTTATTAATATTTTAATATTAAATTTGTAAAAATTCGTAAATTTCTGGAATTAAATTCCTAATATCATATAATATGATATTTTATTATATTTAAAGGTATTTATAACTTTTAGCCCATTTAAAACCAATTAGAAGGCGATTACACAAAAACGTGCTTTAAGGAGTTTTAGTGCACATTTTGTGTCGCAAGGTGTTTCTGGGCTTGGTTTTCTTTGACAACGGTTTTTTTGTGTTCCTTACATATATTTGATCATGTAATTCAATTTTATATCATTTAGAGGTCATTTGATTTTTAAGGTTTTCCTAGAGCACCTTTTTGCCCTTTTTGACCTTGAAGCTTGTAAATGCTTTTTCTTTGTGTTGGAGTGTTGTCCAACGGCTATAATATGTTTAGTAATGTGTTAATATGCTTAGGACAAATTTTTAGGTCCTAAGTAGTTCATTTGGGTATTTATTTACCCTTAGCAGTCAAAGGGTGCAACATCTTGATTTGTGTTGACCACTGTTGTTCTCAGTTGACTTTTAAGGCATGTTTAGGCCTTAATTAATGTGATTAAATATTTAATCCATGCTTTAATAATTTGGGGTATTTCATAGCATGTTGCTCATTCCAATTTAACCAAGTCGTTTAGTGGTTTCTCTTGACTTTCGTCAGTTTAGTACCTGTTTTACTGTGGACTTTGTATACTTATTTTGTGTGTAAACATAATGGTTCATATGACCATTTAATTGTTGTTTCCTTATTTCTTTATGGTATTTAGGCTCATTAGCCTTTTCGTTCCACGTATACATGCTTAAGGCACATTTTCTTTAAAGCACATTTTTGTGCTCTAAGGTGTGTTTTCGGTTTAAAACGCTAATTCCGCTTAACGTGTATTACTAAACTTAGGGGTATTTCATAATTGAAACCACTTGGGAACTTATTGGTAGTTCCCTAATTTAGTTGTGCTCTTTAAAAAACCTTTTGCTCTAATTGTTCCTAAAGCATGTTTTGGTGTAAATTGTTGTTTAACACTTCTTTTAATGTTTGTAAGGCATGTTCTAGCCCTAGTATATCCTAATTAGATAGTTCATTAATATATTAAGGTTTGGGGTATTACAGGGGTATTTCATCAAGTCCTAAAACATTCATCCAACTTAGGTTGTTAATTACTTCCATGTTACTTAACTCTTACTAAGCCACTAATGATCCCTAACTAATACCACCTAAGTTCTTATAAACTTAACTTAAACACTTAAATCATTTACTTAACTTAATCTCTTAAGTCCTTATATGCTTGTCTTTCTAATCATCATTAACACCTTTAATGGCTTACTACTTATACCCCTTATCATCCTTAAAATTTGAATTTTTTTTATAAGGGCCGACCGACCTTGCAAGTGAGGTCCCAAGGTCGGTCGGAACCAGAACACTTCCCGTTTGAAATTTTTACCCCGACCGACCTTACCAAGGTCGGTCCTAAGGTCGGTCCAAGTCAGAAACATTCCCGTTTGCAAAATTTAAGCCTGACCGACCTTGCCAAGGTTGGTCCTAAGGTCGGTCTAAGTCAGAGAGCTTCCTAGATGGGTAATTTAGGCCCGACCGACCTTGCTAAGGTCGGTCATAAGGTAGGTCGGCTCCAGAACCTTGTTTCTAAGTGTTTAATTCACTCCAAACCTTACCACAAGTGTCCTAATATGTTCTAACAACATCATTAGCACTTTAACACATTCTTAAACAAACCATCCACCAAACCTCTTAATCCACCTACAATCAAACTCCTTAACCATTTACTCAAATTCTCACTAACTCCTTAACACTTAGCACTTAATTCCTTACACTTCCAACTCGTAATTTTGCCTAAGACTTCAACTAACCAAAATGTTTCCTTTCCATCAATGTAAGCACTCCTCAAGCATTATTACTCATTCCCATTTTCTTTTACTCAAACTTTTAAGGCTATATACTCTAGCTCATGCTTAAACCTTCACAAGACATAACACCTTATTTCCTTCAAACTTTGCACAAGTTTCATAACTTCTCTTATCATGGTTTTGGGGCCTTAAATTCACCATTGTAACCCCTAGTTCCTCCTACACATTCCTAGGTCATCTTAATACTCAAGAACAACTTAGTTTATCCATTTTCACCAAAAAAAAACCCTTAATGTTTACTAGTACATCCTTAGTCAAAAATCTCCTTAGAACACCTTAAACACCAAGTTTCACAACCAAATTTTAACATGGCTTCTCTAGTATATTACTACACCCAAACATTTAGTTTTTCATCCTTAAACGACCACGAACACTAAAATCCTCAAGAGACACTCTTACACACAAAACTTCACCCAAATTACACTACATCATAATATAGTGCATAAACTTAAAGGCTTGGCTCTTAGGCCCTGAAATGACATAAATTTAACCACCGAATTCCCCACATATAATAGTCTTCAACCTGCAAATACACACAACAATGCTCCCATTTCAATAATAGTGTTCTATTAATTCACCTTGGGATTGTTTTACTAACTCAATTTGCCATTTTCTCCTTAGTCACAAGTTCTCAAGTATAATCATGTTATTTCTCCTAGGTTTTATAGCCCTTACATAATGTGAACTCTAGTTACACCTATCATTTATCTAAATCCCACCCCTTAAAACAATAAACACGTTAAGGTAAGACATTACCTTATTTCTCAAACTTTTCTCTCAACCTCCTCCTTAGGTTTCCTTGAATGATTCTCGGCCAAGGATCTCAATCCTCTTGCCAATGTTCTAATCCACAATCAAATAATCTAATGAGTACTAAGCAATATACCAAAACTCATAGAACTCAATCTTAGGTTAAAATGTGTCTTAAGGTATTTAAAAATGGATGTTTACCTTGAAGTTCCATGATGGGCTGGGTAATGAATCAAAGAGGACCTCCTTTAGTCCGTTAGATATTGTAAACAAGCTAGTTCAAGGCATAAATAAGGCTCCATGAGAAGATAATTTTCGGACATGGGTGAAAAATGAAGGAAAGTTGATTTTTTTTCTTTAAGTTTTCTTACCTTGAATGAATAGAGAAGCAAATGAGCTCTTCAAACTTGATTTTCCTCCTTCAATGGAGTTTTCCCATGCCACCAAATTTTATCTTTTGGAGATTTGAAAAGATAGAAAGGAAGGGCTTGCTGTAACTAAGAGTTATCTATGCTTAGTTTTGGATTTGGAGCTAAAATGAAGATTTTGTGAGCAAGTGAAAGTGGAGGAAGAATGGGCTGGTTCTTGCGGTTTCTTAGAGAGGAAGAAGATGAAGAAAAACGGTGAAGAATAGAATGAATGAAGAAGAGAGGAGAGAGGCTACTAAAGGTAAGATATTTTCATTTAAAAGTAAATAGTATTTTCTTAATTTTCCTCTTCATTCCTTAAAAGGCTGAAGCCTTATGGTGAGTCATCACCTCTAAAAACCATACCTCTCCTCCTTAACGAGATATTTATGGGCTTTGTTGACCAACTAATTATGTAAAGTTGACTTAAGCTTAAATTGGGCACTATTTGGTTACTATTCACAATTAGTGCACATATTTGTGAAATTTTGGTTTCCCATTGATTTAGGCTTCCTAATGTGATACTAAGTAGTACACAAGTTGATTAAGGTGTAATCATGGGCATTTAGCCACTCAAAACCTCCTTCCAAGATAATATTTCAAAAATGTGCTTTAAGAGTCCTTAAAGCATAATTTGTGTTTTAACTTGTTTTTGAGTTTGGTTTTCTTTGGTAATTTTTTTTTTTGATAAAACATTGATGCATACTATATTACCGATTAAGTAGCACTCAAATTACAGAAAGTAGAGATTTTTAGGGGAATGTTCTCCTCCCTCCAGAGCTTATAATCATAAGAGCTATTATACAGACCAGCAATCAAAATAGAAAGGAGATAAACCCTAGTTTTATCTAAATACCAATGACGATTACTAAAGAGATTCGAAACCTCTCTACATTGGCAAAAAACTTCAGCAGAACCAACATTGTTCCGGCCGCTCAACTTCGCGAACGAGTCTTCCACTCTGATGTCGATGCAGATGTTGGCGATCCCCTTCTCCAGAGCCCATCTCAACCCGAAGGTAAGACCTTTAATTTCTTCTAGCTGCATGTTGCTGTAACCTGGCACCTTCTTGTTGAATACCGCTATTGGTTTGCCATGGTAGTTCCTAATCGAACCAATCAGGATGGTAGGTTGCCCTCTTTTGGTAACCCAAGCACAGTTGATCTTATAGAAACCCTGCATCGGAGGAAACCAAACATTATCATCAATAACCTCGGTTTCCCGATTTTTAACCATCGCAGTGGAATATGCTCTTGTAAAAACCAGGTTAGCCTCCACTGTTGCGAGTAAGGACATTTCCTGATTGTGCCTGATAAAATTTTTCGCATCATAAATAGACCACATTAGATTTGCTATAGTAATCAGCTTATCAGTTCCCCAATTTGTCGATTTTTTCACAATCCAGTCCTGTAGACTATTATCCCCTACCAAAGGAAGCTGATTGAGAGGAAGGATATTATTCCACAGATGAGCTATCATGACACATTCAAAAAGGAGATGAGCAAGAGAATCTGTCTTCCCACAGAGATGACATATCCCACTGCCCCCCACTCTCCTAGCTAGATTAGCCATACATGGCACAATGTTGTTCAGCACTTTCCAGTAGAATAACTTAACCCTAGGACTACACTGGTGGTTCTTCAGTCTGTCAACTGAATTGAAATAATCCGAGGTCGAAGAAGTATTACCCCGGGATTCTCATCTCTGATAACTTTGTACAATGATTTTACTGAAAACTTATTATCACTTGAAAGATGCCAAATCCATTTATCCTTATCATAAGCATTGACTTGGATTTCCTTTATGATCTCTGCATCGACCTCCCAGACTGTAGCATGAATTCTGTCCACATCCCAAGTACTACTGTTACTTAAAATGAAAGAGCTAACCGGGCTCTGAGGCATAGGATTAGGAGGAGGGGTAATTAACTTGAAAGAATTCAGCCTAGGTACCCAGGGATCAGACCAAAAGTTAGTAATCCTACCATTCCCAATTTGTATCCTAGCCCCTTTCTTGACCAAGGGGATGACTGAATGGATGGATCTCCAGATTGAGCTAGGATGAGATCCCAGATTAGCTGACAGTATATTCGAGGAAGGGAAATACAGTCCTTTCATGTCTCTGGCCATGAGTGTATCCTGATTTTGAAGAAGATTCCAAATCTGCTTAGAGAGAAGGGCTTTATTAATAGGGAAATGTCCTTAAAACCAGTCCCCCCTTTAGATTGATGTTACAGATCTTAGTCCAACTTAACCAGTGCATCTTTTTTTTCCCCTCCTCCTCCCTCCCCACCAAAAAGATGAAAAAATGGAGTTGAGCTTGGCAATGATCTGAAGAGGGAGGAGAAACAAGGACATAGTATATGTTGGCAAGGATTGCAGAACACTTGTAATAAGAATACTCCTTGCCGCTTGAGAGAGTGGTCTAGACCATGCGTGAACTTTTTTTCCTAACTGCATCAATAATATAATTGAACATTTGAGCTTTGTTTCTCCCAATGTGGACTGGTAAACCAAGGTACTTAGTGAAGGTGGGACTTTCAGAGACACTCAGGATGTTACAGACTTGATCTTTGTAATTAGCATTGAGGCGCTTATTGAAAATGATCTCGATTTGTTGTGATTGATCTCATGCCCTGAGGAGCTTAAAAACTCTGTAAGAATATTTTTAAGAGCCTTGGCATTAGAAGTTGTAGCTGCTCCACAGAAAAGTATATCATCTGCGAAAGCAAGATGAGTAATAGCAGGCCCAGTAGGAGACAGTTTGATGCCCTTAAAAGTACCTCCTATCTCAGAAAGAGAGAGCACTCTAGAGAGAGATTCTTGGACTAGGATGAAAATGAAGGGAGAGAGAGGATCTCCCTGTCTTATCCCTCTAGTAGGTGAGAAAAAACTCCCTGGAGCACCATTAACTAGAATGGAGCATCTGACTGACGTGATGCAATTAAGCACAGGGGTTAGCAGGCAAAGAAAACCCATAGCTTGTAAAATCTGATGTATAAAACACCATTCAATTCTATCATACGCCTTACTGAGGTCTACTCTTAAAGCAAAGTTTCCTTTCTTCTTAGCACAACTTCTGTTGAGATAATGGTGTATTTCACCAGTAATGACCATATATCAGTTATGTTTCTATTCTTAACGAAGCCAGATTGGGGGCTCGAGATGATGAGGGGTAGAATACCTTGAATCCTATTAGCCAAGACTTTGGATATGATTTTATACATAAAATTGCACAGGGCTATAGGACGAAACTGACTAATCTCTGTAGCACACATGTAATTTTGGAATTAAGGTAATAAAGTAGTCATTTAAGTGTGGGGGTAAAGGATTACCTTGAAGGACCAACAAAACTGTTTCTGTAACTTGACAACCCACAGTGCTCCAGTAAGTCTTGAAAAACTTCCCATTAAAACCGTCAGGCCCTGGTGCCTTATCTGCCCCCAACTGTTTAACTGCTTCAAAAACTTCTAAAGGGGTATAAGGAGAACTGAGCTCTTGAATGGACTCTGGAGGAAGAATACCTCTGACTGCCTGGATAAATCTGGGAGTAATTGAGACATCTGCTCTAAGGAACAGACGTTGAAAGTGGTCTCTGGCAATGGTCTCCAGCTGCGACCACTGATAACACCATGATATTTTGGGGGTTTAAAAGTGCATAAATCTGGTTTTTCCTAAATCTAGCAGAGGCTCTAGCATGGAAATAACCAGAATTTTTATCCCCCTCCTTGACCCATTTATCCCTTGATCTTTGTCTCCAACAACCTCTCTTCTTTAAGCATCAGTAACTCAGTTTCCATCAGCAATCTTTTCCTGTTAGCCAGATTACCTTGCGTTGGTCTTTTGCTCTCCAAGTCTTTGAGTTCCTTTCTTTTTTCTTCAATTTTCCATCTGATTTTCCCTAATGACCATCCTCTCCACTTAGATAATTTTAGGGCACATAATCTGACCTTGCTGGTCAGATCCAATTGTTTCTACCCCAGACTTCCTGGATAATCTGAAGGCATTTCTTTTCCTTGAGCCAGAAGTTCTCGAATCTAAACACCTTTGTAGGAATTCTATGACTGCCATAGAATCTAACCAAAATAGGGCAGTGATCTGAATTTACTCTCTGCAAAATGCTCAACTGATATATCTAGAAAGAGCTTAATCCCATTATCATCACAAAAAGCTCTATCCAATCTTCCTTGATAATTATAGGAATCCTCCTGACCGTTGGTAAAAGTTTCCATTTTTCCAAAAAAAACCTAGATCTATCAGCCCACAAAACTCCACCGTCTCCCTGAAAGGTTAATAAGGTTATCATGCCTGGTTCTGCCACCTGTTTTTTTCTGAATTTGATAAAATCTGGTTGAAGTCACCAACAATCAACCAAGGTAATTTAACTTGCTTAAAAGAACTCTAAGTAATTTTCCACAAAAGATACTTCAATTCCCAATCTGACCAGCCATAGAACCCAGTAAAATAAAAAGATTACCCCTATCAGCTGAACCTCAGCAGAGATGTGCCTCCTAGAAAAATTAATAAGCTTCACACTTACATCTTTTTTCCACAGAAGAGCCAAGCCTCCATCCTGCCTTGACTACCAACCGAAATTCCATAGTACTCAGGGAATTTACACAAAATCAGATCCATTTGAATAACAGATCTATGGGTCTCCATGATAAAGAGCAGCTCTGGATTGAATCTCTTGGCTAGTTTCACCATCCAAGCTACTGCCTGGGGGCGACCCAACCCCCGGCAGTTATAACTAATGCAACTCATTTTTCCTGGCAGCCTTGTCCAGAGACAAGGTCTGCCTGATCAAGGTGACAGTCCGATGAAACAGAATCCTGGGTAGCTACCATATGTTTAATACCTACCCCTTGAAACTTATTCCTCGTGCTTCTCCTTTTCTTCTCTGTTTTCTCACTAGACTTGCTGGGAGAGACTCCTGGTGCATATAGCAGATTCTTTCCTTCTCTCTGAATAAAATTTGCTTCAGAAGCACCACCTCCTTCATCTACCACTTTCCTTTTTTTTTCCTTCTGCTTCATTCATAATCTGGTCCACTTCATTACCAATGCTGTAAGAGACATCTTCTTCTCTAGCCTTTTTAACTCCTTTCTGTTGGAAATGTTTGATAGCTAGATTCCAGTCAAAAGTGTGATAGAATTTCCTCTTCCCCAGCTCTTCTCTCTCACTGAACTGGGACTCAAAACCTGGAGGGATGCAAGGGCTAGGACTGTCTGAATCTGTAAAATGCTTAGAGCTTAGAATCTGCATCTGGTCGCTGGAATTTTGAGAAACTAAGGAAGTAGAGGCTCCTTCATTGGACTGAGATGTAGTTCCTCCTGGGGTACTGGCCTTTAACTGTAAAGGCTCTCGCACAATGATCAAAGGGGGATTCTTCCTGGGTTTAGATGTCGTAGCTTCTAAGGCCAAATCTTGCTTAGGCTTATTAGAATCCTGGGGCCCTTGGGGAAAAGAGGCAGCCTCATGAGACACAGTTTTGTTTTGGTCAATCAAAAACTTGTCGGGAAAATTTGCCGAGATACCTGCAAATTCACTTCTCAGCCAAGGCCCATATCTCTCAGTCCCTTTCTCATTCAGCTTACCAAATTTACATTCCACTATCATATGATCCAATCTACCACACCTATAACAGAAGCTGGGTAGATTGTCATAAGACACTCTGCAGTATCTATCCTTCTTGCCATCAGCTACCACCAAGACTTGGTTTAACATGTCCATTAGCATGTTACTAAGGTCTAAGAATGATATTTGGGTGTTAACCAAAGTTACTCCAAGCTTAGAGCATGTTTTTGTCTAAACTGCTCTTATTGTGTTTCCTTGTGTTTTCTTTGGTTTAAATTATTTTGTAATTTTTCTAAGGTATATTTTAGCCTTCTTATATCTTAGTTTAACATCTAAACACCATATCTAGGTTTGGGGTATTTCATGAATGATGGTGTTGCGTTACTATGTTGAAATCATCTAAGTGTTGGTTATTTATATAGAAGTTGATGGTTTTTTATAGTCTGAATGTGTGGTACAATTATATGTATGAGGCTAGTACTTATTTATCCTCATAGCTGGTAAATATATTTACCTGTTGCTAGTAGTTCTTCCTATATATGTTTAATGCTTGTTTAACTATATTCTTGTACGTTTGAGCCTGTGGTATTTATTGTCATATGTAAACGCAGAAGAGGATATAATGGCTGAATTGAACAAAATGTTGAAAAAGGATGTCTTGCTAAAGTAGTTGATGATATTGATGATATACTTGCAATAGTTGGTATGTATTTTATTATTGTTTTAAAGTGATGTTAGCTTAAATGGTGCATATGTATTTCTTAATTAGAAGTTGGACGCTTCTTCTATTGTTTCTGAATGGGGGTGTTGTGTTACTATGTAAAATTTATTTGCGTATTGGTTATTTATGTAGATGTTGATGGTATTTTATAGTATAAATGTATCATACAACTATATGCATAAGGCCAGTACTTATTTATCCTCATAACTGGTCAATATATTTACCTGTTGCTGGTACTTATTCATGTATATGTTTGATACCTATTTAAGTATGTTCTGGTACAACTAAGCCTGTGGTATATATTGTCAAATAAAAAAGAATTAAAGGGTGTAATGGATGTACCTGAAAAAGAGGTTGAAAAGGGACAAGTTGCTGGAGTAGTTGATGACGTTAATGGTGAACTTGCAATAATTGGTATGTATTTTAATGTTGTTTTGAAGTAATGTTAGCTTTAAAGAATCATATGTGCTTTTTTATTGAATGTTAGATGTTGCAATTACAATATTTTGTCAGTTTTCTTACTGTGGATAAACTTGGAAATAATGTAGTGGGTGAGGTTAGAGCGTCATCAAAATCTAGTATGTCGGATCAGCATGTTTTCATTCAATCATCTTTAAACTTTTGGTTGTTTATTATAGTCAATGGTTATTATACAATTTTTGATACCGCTGATGTTTACGTTAATTTGATTAAGATGTAGATGAAACACCAAAATTTGATCTTGGTATTCCTACAACCCAAGTGATCAATCCAATTGGGGTTAATGATACTAATGCCAATGCTGTTGGTAGAACATCCCCCCCGTGCAAACCGTAAGGTCATGCCCGGTTTAGCATTGAGATCACCTTATACTGAGATTTGTCGTTAAGCTATAGTGAACGAAGAGGATGAAGAGATGTCCGCCTTCATTTGGTCTTATAAAAAGAATAAAAAGTACGTATAATTATATGCACAATGTGTTTATGCTTTGTGAGACTGTTGTAATTTGATTGAGTTATGTTTCAGTTTGGTAATTATTAATATTAGTTTTAATATGCAATGTAGTGTTATTGTAGCCGACGATGGTGATTGCAAGCTGGAAATTAAGTTCTTGCTAGATCTGTGCAGGAAGAGATGGTTTAGCAGTAGATATATAAGCTTTTATTAACTTTTTAAGGTCTTAGGGCATTTGGATGCCGTCCCACGACCCGGAGACGATGTTGTACGTAGGCCGACTAAAATGTGGTTTCATCCTAACATTCTTGTAAGTTTGTTGTATTTGTTTTTATCTCTTAATTGTTTGTCTACCAATTCGTTGTATGTTTGATAGATTAATTTTTAATTTATTTAATGTTGATATTTATGCTTAAACAGTGGCTAACTGCACCGAAATGATGCTCAACCAGCACCAATGTTATAGAATCGATCATCCGGCCACACCTACAGCTGCGACATCTATCGGTTACTTTAGATGATGTGAAGATGGTAAAACAACCTTGTTGTCTGCATTTGTTTCTTAAATCTGTTAAAAAATTTAAATTTACTTCTTCTATTTCAGTTCTTTGTGCCTTGCATTTTCAACTCCTATTGGCGCTTGTTTGTAGTTAACATGGAATCAAGGAGGCTACAATATCTTGACAGTCTTAGCAACTGTTATGATGAAGTGAAGATCCAAGCCAACAGATGTGTGAGTGTTATATTACATATTTTTATTTATATTCGGAAGTAACTTTTTTAAGCTTATGACTGGTTATTATTCATGCAATTAGTTGGTATCTTTCTGGGCATGTTACTGGTTATTAATTGTATGATGAATAGTATCTCTTTGTACTTGTGTGTGGTAGTACTACTAGTGTGTGGTTGGAACTTGCAATGACTGATGTATTGGTATCTTTTTTTACATATGGCTGCTAATTCTGTAGGAATGTAGATAGTATTTTGTAATGCTGTCAGGTGGTATTAAATTATGCTTGATGTGGTTGGTATCTATTTTTATACGTGGCTGGTAATTTTGTAGGAATGTAGATAGAATTTTGTAATGTTGTTAGGTGGTAGTAGCCCAATATAATGGGCTGTAGATTTATTTACTAATGTGTAGATTTAGTTATTAATGTAAAGGCCCAAGGCCATATAGTTACCATATAAATAGAGGCTGTAGGGAACCTTGTACATACACAATATCAATAACATACAAGAGGGTCTCTGGACCTTTCTATACAAAGTCTTTCCAAACTAACTATGGTATCGGAGCCAGTGACTATGGCAAATTTTTTTCAAACTTCTTGACCTCTTCTAAAGCTTCTCGCGACTGTTCCTCTCCCGCGGTCACTCTATCCTTTTGAATTTCCCCGATGAATGATATGGAGTCATCGCTCAGTGGCTCTGGTGACAATGGACCAGGCGACAACGGCGGCCAAACTCCGGTGACTCAAACTCCAACTCCGGTGACTCAAACTCCAACTCCAGTGACTCAAACTCTTGTGACTGTTCGTCTCCCTGCACATCAAACCAGTAGTCAGTCCCTTCTTGCCGCTGCAACAAATTTGGTAAAATTAAAACTAGAAAATTTTCGTATTTGGAGAGGTATGCTAGTTACGTTTCTAAGGGCTAATGATTTGTTTAAATACGTTGATGGAGCGCTCCCTTGCCCTCTTCCTTTGACTGAAACATCTTCTGTCTCTGAAATTCAAAAATGGACACAACAGGATCAAATTGTTCTCAGTATTATTTTTGCTTCTCTGTCTGAGGCTATTCTTAGCCAAGTTATCAGTCTTCATACCTCTGCTCAGGCTTGGAACTATTTGAATGATACCTTCTCTGCTCAAACCAATGCTCAAGTTGGGCAATTACATTATCAGATCTCATCTATTGAAAAGAAACCTACTGAGACTATCACTACATACTATAATAGAGCCAGATCTCTTGCTAAATCTCTTGCTATAACTGGTCATATTGTTACTGATAGAGAGTTTCAAAGCAACATCTTAAAGGGCCTCCCATCTGCGTACAATTCTCTTGTCTCTAGCATCCTTACAAGAATAGAACCTTGTACCCCAAGTCAACTATACAATTTTATGCTCTCATCTGAAATCTGGATTTCTAATCAGACAAAAACATCAAACACCTCTGTTTCTTTAAACTCCATAAATCAATCATCCTCTCTTCTCCCTACTCCTTGCCCTCCAAATAATAGCTATGGACGTGGCAGAAACTCAAACAACTCCAGAGGTAGAGGTCGTTACAATTCCTATCAAAACAACTCCAACTACAATCAAAACAACTCCAGTCAAAACACTTTTCGTCCTCAAGCTAGAAACAATTTCACTGGTCAACAAGATAACCGACCACAATGCCAAATCTGCAAAAAACGAGGCCATGAGGCTTCTGCATGTTATCATCGTTACAATCAAACCTACCAGCCTAGACCTCCATTTCCCATGAGTGCTAATGCTACTGGTCGCAACAATATCTCTGAATGGATGCCAGACACCGCGGCTACACATCATTTCATAGGAGATTTCTCAAACCTAAACATTTCTGCTAATGACTATGTTGGAAATGATACTGTTTCTTTAGGGGATGGTTCCTCTCTGGCTATAAGCAACCAAGGCACAGGTCTGTTATCATCTACAGAAAGAAATTTTGTTCTCAATAATCTCCTACATGTTCTAAAACTGAATAAACAGTTGATTTCAGTTAGTAAATTCTGCACTGATAATGAAACTTATTTCGAGTTTTATTCAAACCATTTCCTGTTGAAGGATTTACACACTAGGACAACTATCCTCCGGGGACAAGTTAAAGATGGAGTCTACTTCTTTCCCAAGAATGCTTCTCAGTCTAAGAGGGCTCAATTGAACTACACTACATCTGCTCCTACAACAATCTGGCACCAACATCTTGGGCATCCTAGTGATATGGTTACTAGGCGTGTAATAAATGATTTTAGGCTACCTACTGTTTCAACAGTTACTCATGAACTTTGTACTGCTTGCTGTCAAGGAAAAGTACATGCTCTACCACACTATCCATCAGATTCTGTTTCTAGTGATTGTTTTGAACTTCTGTTTGCTGATGTTTGGGGACTAGCAAATTGTGTTTCTCAAGACAGTTTTAGATATTTCTTAATCATTGTGGATGACTTTTCTCGGTACATTTGGTTATTTCCTATGAAAGCAAAATCAGAGGTGGCTAATATTCTTGATTTTTTTTGCAAACTAGTCTCCACTCAGTTTGGTAAATCTGTTATGGCAGTACAAACTGATGGAGGTGGAGAATTTAGAGCCCTTACAAAATTTTTCAACAGAAAGGTATCAACCATAGACTTACATGTCCTCCAGTCATCAACAGAACGGTTCTGTTGAAAGCAAGATTAGATTTATTGTTGATAAAGGGTTATGCCTTTTGGCTCAAGCTTCTATGCCTTTACTTTTTTGGTCTTTTGCTTTTAGGACTGCCACTTATCTTATGAATAGAACTCCAACTCAGGCTCTGTCCTATCACACTCCCTTTTTCAAGCTTCACAAAAAACACCCCATTTACACTAACCTAAAAGTCTTTGGCTGCAGTTGTTGGCCTAACCTTCGTCCCTATAACTCTCACAAACTCTCTTTTCGCTCCAAGGAGTGTGTCTTCCTAGGTTACTCGTTACACTCTACAGGCTATCTATGTTTTGACAAAGAGACACATAGAATTTATACATCAAGAGATGTGAAGTTCCAAGAAACTGCCTTTCCTTTCTCTGTTACTAAACCTGATCACTCATCTGCCTCAGACTCCTCTCAAACAGTCTCAAACATCCTTGTTCCCTTTCTTGGATCAGATGACACTCTCCCTACTTTTACACCCACAGACACATACACTCCATCTTCACCATCCTTTATTTCTCCTACATCTGTTAACCCCACTACACCCTCAAACAATACTTATGTCCCCTCAACTTCAAATACTCCCTCTGTTTCTCTTACACCCTTAAATACTCCCTCTGCTTCCTTTACACCCTCAAGCCCTTCTTCTGGTCACTCACCCCAAGCCCAACCCAATCCACCTCAATCTAAACACCACATGATTACTAGAGCAAAAACAAATTCCCTCAAACCTAAAGTTCGAACAGATGGTACCATAAATTGGTTAAATCACACTTCTACTACACACTCCCCCCCTCTTTGCCTCTTATCCCAGAACAACCCACATTCTCTCAAGCCCTAAAATTTCCAGAGTGGCAGGCAGCTATGAAGACTGAATTTGATGCCCTACAGCGAACAGGCACTTGGGATCTTGTGCCTTTCAAACCCCACATGAATGTTCTAGGATCAAAATGGGTTCTCAAGACCAAAAGATTTGCAGATGGCACTCTAGAACGAAGAAAAGCACGTTTAGTAGCACAAGGTTATAATCAAACTCAAGGGGTTGACTATACAGAAACCTACAGTCCTGTAGTTAAAATAGCTACAATTCGTTTAGTTCTGACTATTGCTACTACCTCTAACTGGCCTATAAGGCAACTAGATGTTGACAACACTTTCTTGCACGGGGAATTGGAAGAAGAAGTTTATCTAAAACAACCAGCTGGTTTTGTTCATAAAGATTTTCCTCACCATGTTTGTAGGTTAAAAAAGGCCTTATATGGCCTAAAGTCTCCTCGTGCCTGGTTTTCCAGACTTAGCACTTATCTAATTCATATTGGTTTTAATCACTCTCAGTCTGATCCGTCTCTTTTCTTTTACCTCAAAGGAAATGACAGAGTGTATGTGCTAGTATTGTGGATGACATTCTATTCACTGGTTCTTCATCTGCTTTACTAAATCAGCTAGTCGCAGCATTGGCAGCTGAATTCCCCATTAAGGATCTTGGTTCTCTAAGTCAATTTCTAGGTATCACTGCTACCCGAGACTCAACAGGACTAAAACTAAGCCAAGCACACTATATTGTTGAACTACTGAACAAAATACAGATGCAACATGCAAAACCTGTCTCTACACCCATACTTGATTCACAGAGTTTAGCCCTCACAGACTCTCCTTCTTACCCTAACCCAACACATATTCCGTAGCATTCTAGGAGCTTTACAATATCTGGCCTTTACTAGGCCAGACATCAGCTTCACAGTCAATACCTTAAGCCAATACATGCAAAAACCACAAGAGCAACTGTAACACCCCATCCAACATTAACATACTTACAATAAACTGCAGCGGAAAAACAAACCTCATCACATTACTTAACTTGTTGGTGTTACACGCCGTTAGCCACCCACGTGGCTAACAAGGCTAATCCATATACATTGTACCGGTCTGATGGGCTAAATTCCCGAACGACTACACATTATTATCCCTTCCCATTAACAACAAACGTACACATACCTTCCAACTGTACCGAGTATTTACAAACTGATGCCGATAACAACTTCGGTCTTACTACACCTACTGTATATATACAACTTACATGATTACTCATGTACAACGACTACCCCGTCCTACTCTCGAACGGCTTCCAGCTCTCTGTACCTGAAATAGGAAAAGAATAGAAAGGGTGGCCCCCAAGGGGCTCAGCACCTTTGCTGGTATGGTAATCCCGCAGCCCACATGCTACCGGGCCACGCACAACTAATTGTCGTCTTAGCATGCGGTTGATTATATTTAAATCATGCATGTAACTGTAAACACACAACACATAACATTTCGCCTCAATGGGCTCAACAAACGGATAATATATCCTTATTTGATAAGTCACTCATGGCATTCATTATTCCTAGAGTGTTTCTCCTCTAATGGAGCTACTTCCTTAATAGACGACAACTACCCATTAATCGGGCTATCCTTAAACGTCTCTTATCACAAACTGGGATTCATTTCCTTGATCCACACACTCCATATCTTACAACATATAACACTCCTCACATAACAAAACATAACAACACTTTCACGTTTCGACGTGCACATGATAACATCGCAATAGGAATTGCATTACAATAACATCACATAACATAACGGGAACGGTCCTTTTAGGAACCGACCCAAACATAGTTAATTCACTGGTGAGCCTAGAGAATGGTGTCACCCTCATGGTAAGCTCGTTATACAACAACACTCATTACCGTCCTAATAGTCGGACGAGTAACTTAAGTTAAGATGGTACGGGTTTGGAGGCCCGAACACACCACACAAACACATGTTCCCCCTAAACCGATCATAAGTCAGAATAGCTAAGCTTTGGAGTAAGCTAATGGGAGATCATAACCCGTGAAGGAAACAACCATAACAGAGAGAAGGGTAAAGCTAAGAAGGATACCCACTCCCAAACAACGCGCGACCAGCCAAACCGGATTCCTCACCACTGTTAGTACATACTTACTTTAGATATTAGTTAGAACCCCACTATGGAGTCTATCACATCTACACAACATACAGTATTACAACTGGGTTAAGCATACAAGAGAGGTCCTTACATACACACACACAAATATCACATAATTAACACACGCATAGCCGTGGTTAGAACGTCCCGTGGTTCGGGTCGTTTAATCCGAATACCGAACTCTCATGTGGTCCAAGACTCAGTTAACTAAGGTTAACACTTCCGAGGTTAAATGGTATCGGAGTTGAACACGCCACATATATGAATTACTGTAAACTCATTACATGTTTTATCTTACAATGTGGCAAACATACAGAAAAAAAAACACATTGGCATACAAGCCGTGTTTATCCGGTAGGACACAGGTTGCAAGAAAACCATACCTGTCACCGGAGTCCACTCTACCATGTCCACTTATGTTCCTCGAACAATTCTCGAATAACTGGTACATTACATTTACTTTTATTAACACCGGGGTAACATGATGTTTTAAAGTTCAATGCTCATAATTTCCCCCCGTTAACTAGTGAAATAACTTGACATTTTTAACTTGTTTTACTTTCTCATTTTATTACAACTTTTCGCCCACTTAATTGTCATTAAAACTCACCTAACAAGTCCTTAGCAACTTTATAACATCATTACCTATCAATCCCCATCATTAGCCATCATTTTCATACCTTAAACAACATTTTTAGAGTGGTCCGGACTTGGTCCTTACCTTAAGTCCCGGACCAACACTTACAGAAACTCTCTGCTATTTTTAACAGGGTGGTCCGGGACCTTGTACTCACCCCAAGTCCCGGACCAAAGCTCTTGTGAACTCTCGGCCCTTTTTTTGTGTATGGTCCGGGACATCATCCACTACCTAGGTCCCGGACCACTGTAACAGAATCCCAAATATGACATTTTCAAGTCTTGTTTCTTCTATTCTCTTCATCCATTGATTACCCAAACTTCATACATGAACTTAGGCATATTCTAATACCAAAATATCACTTTGATTCTCCTTACAACATTGTCTTGTTTTTTTTTCTTTGCATAATTTTGGGCCGTCCGACCCACTGGGTCGGACCGTTCCAGAAACTTTTCCCGTCTTTTAAATACACATGTCCGACCCATGTCCGACCCAACCATCTGGGTCGGACCATTCCAGAAACTCCAACCGGTGACTAAAACAGAGCTGTCCGACCCACAACTGGGTCGGACCACTGGGTCGGACAACATCAGAGTTTGTCCAAACTTGTCAAATTTTCTCCAAACTTTTCCTCAAGCCTCCTAATGTGTTCTAACATCATTTGGCACTTCAAACACACCTTTAGCCATATGCTAAACTCTTTAAATCACTCACCAAAACCATTTTATCATTCACAAATTCCTTACAAAATTCCTAGCACTTGGAATGTTTTCTCCTTAAGATTTCTAGGTGGTATTTCACCTATAATGACCACTATACCAAGGTGTTTCCTCTACACCTTAACATCACCTCTCAACTTCTTTTCTTACTAACTAAATCTCCTTTTTGACATCTTACCTAAACATCAACATTCCTAAACCTTGAACAAACTTCTCCAAGACTTAAATACATTCTCAAAACACACCTCGAATTCCTAGAACTTCCAAGATAACACCTAAATCCTTGCATCACACTAAATCACTTTAATACATGTTTTCTTCCCAAATAAAACATTTGTTCACCTTTCACACTTCCTAGTTCACAAAAAACCATTTAAAACACTTAGAACTTCTTACACATTTCCCAAATTTGGCCATAGTTCCTCTTGTATATACTCACCTCCAAACACTTAGGTTTTTACCTTATCTCATTTCAAGAACATCTAGAATCCATCAAACACATTTTATACACAAACTTCACACATTTAGCACTACATCACAATATAGTGCATAACTTAAATTGCTTGGCACTTAGGCCCTTAAATAACATGGCTCTTAGGCCCTTAAATTGCATAAACCTTAAACACTGAATTTCCACATAAATAATGCCTTTGACCTGCAAATACACCCAACAATACATATGCCCTTAATAAACTCCTTGAGAGCATTTCACTAGGCCTTTCACCTTTGGCTCCTTAGATCATTTTAACAAGCAATATAAGCTCATTTCTCCTAAGGCATTATACCACATTAGGTTAGTATGTTTACCTCTTTTCCACACAAACTTCTTTCTTGTTTCCTTATAAAACCGGTAAGGTATTTGATTCCTTGTCAACTACTAAACAATATACAAGCAATGAAATGAGTATACAAGCTTCAAGCTTAAACTCATTGTAAACCCTAGGTTTACATTGTTTCAAAAACATTAATGTAGTTGTTTTACCTTGATCTTTGAAGAGAGTTTGAATATCTATGAAGAGAGGACTCCACCTAGTCCATAAGAAATTGGAATGAAGCTAGAACAAAGTCACACAAAGAGCTCCATCAATGAGTATTTTCGGTCAATAACAAAACATGGAGGAACTTGATTTTTCTTTGAGATTCTTTACCTAGAAGCAAAGGAGATCAATAATATGTGGAAAGACAAGCTCAAGCTCCTTCAATGGTGGAACTCCATGGCACCGAAATGGGGCTCTTGAAGTTTTGAGAAGATAGAAATGAAGAGCTTGATGAGAGGAAGAGAATGGTGGTGTTTGTTTTTGATTTGGTTAAGTGAGCTAGATTTTACAAGAGGTCAAAGCTTGAGTTTTAATGGTGGTGGTGGTATTACCGTGAGAGAACAGCAAGAAGAGAGGTAGAAGAAGATTGGATACGTGGGAAATGAAGAAGGAAATGAGAGAATGAGATAAGTTTTGCTTTTTGGAAGATATTTGTACTTAAAAAGCAAATAGTACTTAAGTTAGTCATTCTTTATTTCCTTAGCATGTTAACAAGGGTGGTGAGTCACCACACCTTAAAAACCGGCCCCCAATAGTACCTAGGGGTATTTTAGACTTTATTAAACAATTGTCTCACTTATATAACATATGTTACAAAATAGCTTATTAAAGTCACTATTCATAAAACAAGGCACATATAAGTGAAATTTTTGATTTCCTATTGATATAGACATCCAAATGTGATACTATATAGTACACATATATATTTAAGAGTAATGATGGACATTTAGCCACTCAAAACTCATTTACAAGACAATTTTTCAAAAATGTGCTTTAAGACTCCTTAAAGCACTTTTTGTGTCTTTACTTGTTTTCAAGCTTGATTTTCTTTGGTAATTGATTTAATATGTTCTTTAACATATTTTTAAGATATAGGTATGACCATTAGGTCTTATACAAATTTATCCCAAGCTTAGAGCACCTTTTGCTCTTATTGACTTTAAGGTATTTTCTTGTGTTTTATTTGGTTTAACTGACTACCAAGGTTTCCTAAGGACTTAATTAGCCCTATTAAATCATAATTGAATATTATTAAGTCTTGGTAGGATCTTTGGGTCCTAACCAAGTTCACTCATAGCTTTGATAATGTTTTTGCTCAAACTGTATCTTAGTGCTTTATTGCATTTACTATGGTTTAAATTGTTCACTGATGTTTCTAAGGCACTTTTTAGCCTTTACATACCATATTTTAAATGTTTAACAACATATCAAGGTTTGGGGTATTTCAATCTACCCCCCTTAAAAGAACTTCGTCCTCGAAGTTCACATTTCCACGCATCATTGGATTAGAATACGGGAACTACTTTCGAATAAACTTTCATTACCAAACACACTTTGCATCACAACCTCGGACTTAATGGTCCGGGTAACACATTCACATCCATACATAACATAACATATTCACAAGATAACCTCGGACTCAATGGTCCGGGTATCTTAACAACATTTACACATACATGACAACCCTTAGACTCTCTGGTCTTGGGTAACATAACAACATTTAGACACACAGGTCTTGATAACATAACAGCCTTTAGACACGTAGGTCTATATAACACAACACATTTAGACTCATAGGTCTTGATAGTATACACTTTAGGATAACAACATATCAAGGTTTGGGGTATTTCAATCTACCCCCCTTAAAAGAACTTCGTCCTCGAAGTTCACATTTCCACGCATCATTGGATTAGAATACGGGAACTACTTTCGAATAAACTTTCATTACCAAACACACTTTGCATCACAACCTCGGACTTAATGGTCCGGGTAACACATTCACATCCATACATAACATAACATATTCACAAGATAACCTCGGACTCAATGGTCCGGGTATCTTAACAACATTTACACATACATGACAACCCTTAGACTCTCTGGTCTTGGGTAACATAACAACATTTAGACACACAGGTCTTGATAACATAACAGCCATTAGACACGTAGGTCTATATAACACAACACATTTAGACTCATAGGTCTTGATAGTATACACTTTAGGATAACAACATATCAAGGTGTGGGGTATTTCAATCTACCCCCCTTAAAAGAACTTCGTCCTCGAAGTTCACATTTCCACGCATCATTGGATTAGAATACGGGAACTACTTTCGAATAAACTTTCATTACCAAACACACTTTGCATCACAACCTCGGACTTAATTAATGGTAACACATTCACATCCATACATAACATAACATATTCACAAGATAACCTCAGACTCAATGGTCCGGGTATCTTAACAACATTTACACATACATGACAACCCTTAGACTCTCTGGTCTTGGGTAACATAACAACATTTAGACACACAGGTCTTGATAACATAACAGCCTTTAGACACGTAGGTCTATATAACACAACACATTTAGACTCATAGGTCTTGATAGTATACACTTTAGGAGATCAAAGCCAAAATAACATTTATCACACATACCACACAACATGTCATAGCATGTATAGCAAACAAAAATATCTTTGATATACACTGTTATCCCGCAGAACCTGGTCGCGATGGACACCTTCCGTCCCCGTGCCTTTGGGAGATCAAAACAATCACTTAAGTTTAAAATTTCTTGTGAGGTTAAGTAAGAGAACTTTAATTATGTAAAGCATCTATCGATGTTTTGTAAATGCCAATTCAAAATCCTTTTGAAAACACATACAACTCCAAGTCCAACTTATGCTCTTGGCTTCTTTTCTTAGTGTGGTTATTTGTGACCACTTATAGGGAGCTTCAAGAATCATCCAACCCTAACGTGATCAGCATCAGTGTCGAACTATCCTTCCACCCCAATTTGTGTTCGGCTTCCCTTGATCACATGCAAATCAAGTTCCACCTCCCACTTCATTTTCAAGCATCAAATAAATCACTCATTTCCAATTTTCTATCTTTTTAATCATTCTAATCATGATCATAACATCTCCAAGGAATAGAACTCCGCCTATCAGTTACCTCCATTCACTTAATCTTGTTACCTAGGGAACCTTATCCTCATTAGGTTTTATATCGGTCTCATACCCTTCCATGAGTCACTATATAGTATATATATATACATATATTTTATCAAAATACCAGGCCGTTTCACATTTATACACTGTCGGGGTTTTGTTCCCCAGGAGTTTCTCTACTCCCACACTTGTACTATCACACACAATTGTTAACAAATACACACACTTATCACAATGGTATTCGCATCTTCTGTGCGCAATTACCACAATTCAACCATGAATGAATGCGTATGTTTACGTAACACACACACCAATCATCAAAACAATAACTTTGTGCTATGCACAACATAAATCACGTACACTTGTACGGTAATATGCACTAAGTGGTTTTGCGCTCTACCCCCCTTAAAAGGGATTACGCCCACGTAATCAATCACTAAACATTGGCTTAAAATGTTCTGCCGTCGTGAAGTGTTTTAACTTCGACGCGGTCTATTACACAATGGATTCTGATTAGAGGATCTTAACCATATTGGCGGTTTAGTTCCTAAACCAAGAATTCTCATCGGAGTTTGTTTAAACTCTTAGTTGGTTTCGATTCTGGCCTGTTAGGCTTCTAGGCATTAATAATTAGCCATTCACTCATGTTTACCATGCACATTCAACACTTGAATTACTGGCTTACTAGTTTTCTGTGCGAAACTCTAATAACTGTAAGCTTAGTTGCCCCATTTGTTATTCTTACAGTATTGTACATCCCCGATTGTCACCTTCGTCTTGGTAACAATGGTTTCTCAACCGACGCGTGGTATCTCTTACCGTTAGCGAATTCGGGGAGTTATAAACTTTCTATCCACTTCCATAACAATCTACTGTGTATACAGTTATGTATTTCACAATGATTGACTTGTTCCCTTCCGACTTACTGTCGGTTGAGATTGAGCTACTACCTAGTATGTAGTGCTCTCTCAGCTATTTACAACATTTGTGGTATATTCCATACCGCTATTTGACAGTTAGTGCTGCTGTAGTCACTTACTGTTAATCATGCCTCCACATTTGGTTTTGTACAAGTACTCTTTTATTGGTGCGGCTTTGCATTTCTTATGCATCGGCCATTATAACATTATTTGTCCACAATTAACATGTTTCCAATTCCTAGCTATCCCACTCGATCATTACTGCGCAAGTGCAATACCAAAACACTCAGTCATACAGAGTGCAGAGGCGTAAACTCTTGACAGTAAATCCCTTATGCGATTCGCCATGGAATTCACACTAAGTTCCTCATCACATAGTACCTACCACTGGCTTATTGCCCAGTCTGTTTAATATCGCTTATCTTGCATCTCCACTGAGTTTAACTCATAACTGGTCTTATCTGCTACATTATTGTTTGACAATACTTATACAATGGTCGCTTACTGCGCACCGTGCTTATCGTATAACACTAACTTACATGGTATTTACTGTCATATTAACTTCCACACATATACTTACATCATTCGTATTATGGTTCATCACTCATTTGGATGACTATTGAATGCTCTTTGAGCATCGATCATTCGAGTCATAAGCCGGCATTATTCAGCTCGGTGTTTCACTTTATACACACATACTACTAAGCTAACTGCTCTCTTTCAATAATAACATCGTTCATCCTTAACATATTTCTTGAACTTGATTCACATAACTACCGCTCCTGCGGTCTCACTAGGTATCCTCACTCTTAATGCAGTGGTTCGTTTACCACTCTATTCACTTATACAACATAAACTTCTACAATCAATCGAGTTTATATAACATATCTTGCTTATGGCTTATAAGCCTTATCGTCTTGAGCTGCGCTCATTGTAGGCTGTCCACATACATGTACTTCTTTGTACAACATTACATAGTTTGGATATCATATTGAGCTCCATGACTAGGTCGTTGCATTCCGTTTCCTTTCATGGGATGCCCCTTAGGATTGTCAGTCCGTCTCCTGACAACTTATGTCTAAACTGGGTGTTAGTTTCAACCCTTGTGTTTATGTCATGCCATTTCGTGCAACAATTACTGATGCTAACACCCTTTAAGGATTGCTCCTGGGTGTTACTAAGTTATGCCATTATATCTGGTTCACACTTATTGGTATATTCCAGCTAGTGCACTTCGCACCTCTTGACTCTTAAACATTTCCTTGGAAGGAATTCACTAATTCCTTTAGTCTCGTTAACTTGACTGGGTTCCTTTACTTCAGCCATTCATGGTAATCCTTAGCTGTTGTTTGACTTATACTGCTGACCGTAGTACGGAGTCGACTACTTCCCGTGTTCCGGACTCTACTTGTATACATATGTGGGGTACCATACTGGTACATTACTACTTACCCAACTAACCCATAAGCAGGTCTGTCAGGCCCACAAGCTCCTATCGGAGTGCGGTCGTCCCACATTACAGTTGGTACACTCGTAGTGTCTGTCACACGCCTAGGTGAAGTATTCTGTTGTCAACTCCCTTATATTGTCCCGTGACAATATTCATTCCATGCTTCCCGAACTTAATCGAGGGAAAGTTTATCCATTGTTGTATCCTTGTCAACTGTCCTTGGTTTTACTGGGTTCTACTCGTTACAACATTTGTTTACATGGCATCCGCTACTACTTTAGCTTCTGCTCATGTACTCCCGCCATTTATACTATGGCTTGCCATTCACTTGGTTCAATGAAATACGTTACTCTTTAAATATCTCTGCGCGCTTGCGCACTGCTTACTCTGCAGTTCATACTGTACACATACAGTGTTCACTACTCATCCGATTACTCTATCGGTTTCCTTTGTACTACCATCAAGGTTCCTCTTTACACACTACTATAGTTCATATGCTCCTTGGCAATATACACATGCTCAAGTTTTACTACACCGCTCTAGCGCTTTCACATTTCATGCCTACGTGGTAGCCTTTCTCAGGAGGATTCACGCAATTGCCGCTCCCTAGGCCCCACAGTAACAAGTGGTATCCCCACTCTAAGGTAGGGGTTCGTGCTCCACAATAACTCTTATGCCTTTATGCATATGTTTACAACATTTGGATCTACGTATTGTAGTTGGTTTTATCGGCTTACAAGCCACCTTGCCTCGAGTCATGCTCCATGCGGCTGTTTATATAGGTTTCTTCTTCTCCGTATGCCATTAAATGGTTAGGAGGTATTTATGGGCTCTTTGATATGGTTGTCTCACCACTCTTCCGTACTTGGAAGGCCCCTTTTTACTAGGTATTAATTCATGCCCTTTAGCAATTTAGGGTATCCCGTGTTACAAGGGATCCCTTCGGGTTTTACCCGAGTGTTTGCTTAAACACTTGTGTTCTCAACACGATGTTTCGTTCAAGTACTGTTGACTCCGGCACCCTTCTCGGATTGCTCCTGGGTGTTACTGAGTAATGCCATTACATCTGGCTTGTACTCATGGTTATGTTCAGTTGTGACTTCGCCTTGCGGCTATGTCCTTGACTATCCCGTTTAGGGTTGTAATGTCTCTCATTATTGGGTAGATCCTTGGTACCTTCTAATACCTTCTAGGTCTGGTCATTATTCTCTTCAGTGAGGTATAAAATGGGAATTCTATCCCGTTTATCGTACATTAATAAGTTCATTTAGGCATTCGCCGTATTATTTACACTGGTATATATACCAGTTATTAGGTATTTCCTGAGACATATCCAATGTCTATGCTTAATACTCTGTGCTTCTCGCACTTATTAACGCTATATCCTTAGGTCTGTCACCTTGCTGGTTCCTAGACTCCTTTATCTTGGTAAGCTTCCTTGTGTTCTTCGATCATTCGAGGTGTCCAACTGTCTCGGTTTGAATTGGCTCTTTCGTCCGTAGTATGGGGTGGGCTACTTCCCGTGTTCCGTACTCTACTAGTATACATACATGGAGTATCTTATTGATACGTTACCACTTACCTGACTAACTCATAACTGGTCTGTCAGGCCCGCAAGCTCCTTTGGAGTGCGGTCGTTCCATGTCTCATTTGTGTACACTTGTAGTGTCGGTCACGCCTAAGTGAAGTATTCTGTTGCCAACTCCTCTTGTATGGTCCTATAATAACTTATCGTGGTTCACTGGTTTGGTTTTAAAACTTTGGGGGTTTTTGGAAAATTTTATGTTCTGAAAGGAAGTTCAAGTTTTAAAAGTAAGTTCTTCATGGCATTTCAATGCCGGCTATTCCTCACCGAGTCCAGCTTCTCGTTGACTGGTATGTTCTTTATATAATGATCAGGCCGTTATGCCTTTTCAAGGTTTCGTTTCCCAATTCTTAGGGTTTAAGTGGCTATATTGGCTTTGTTCGCCATCTTGGTACTTGCTAAGTACTTGTCACTTGTTAAGATTCTTCTTAACGTCCCGTTATTACTGCACTTGCCGAGGCAAGTGCGCGGTACAGGCGGTTTTTAGGTTAAATCATACCAGTCACGGTATTGTTCACATTGTATCTGGTAGCCTTGACGGCTCTTCCTTGATCCCCTAGTTGGTAACTGCTCCTTGGAGCTTATTCTCATTCCTCTTGACATGACTGTCATTCATTCAGGTGCCCCTCCACTCTCGGAGTTCCTTAATCACTTTAATTCTAGGCTTTACCTCGTTGCTCGTTCCCACGTCTTTACTGTGGTTACCGAGGTTTAACTTATTTAGGTACCACTTCTGTAGTCCTATTCGGGTATATCCCGTAGCTATGCTCGTAGTTGTCTAAGCTGTATCAGTTAAGTATTGCAACCTCTTCGGGTGTGGCAGGGTGGGTGTATCTACTCTTGACAAGATTCTAAGTCGGTTAGTGTACCGTTGATGGTATTATTTAGTTATGGCGGTCCGTAGACATGTGTCTCGGTTTTTGTTATTATCATTGCTTCTCATTAATCCGCCTTCTTGCACGGTTAGTGCTTTCTTCTTGCTACTGCTCGGCTAGCTGGGTTCTCGCGACTGCTAAGCATGTCGCCCCAAGCTGCCACAGATTCCAGTCTCCTTGGTTTAGGATTTCTCGATCTCCCGCCATTAAGTGCGGTTATTATCGTCCCAGCGGGATCCGTCTCCGGGATTCTCGGTTCTCGGGTTCTACCGCATGACAGGTTCCAGTTCATATTGAAATTTTAAATAACTGCCAGATTGGGTTTCCCCGTCTCTCTGGCGTTCTTCCCCAAGCTTTCAATACGGGGGTTGTGGAGGGCGGGTATGGTATTGTAGGTATCCAGATCATACTGGAAGTTCCTATCTAGCGCATCTCTCACGCTACCACTCAACCCTTAGCCCTAAGTCTCTATATCCTAACTCGGTATTTCCTAAGCTCGGTATTTCCAGTCATCAGAGTGATACTTCGCTCTGATACCATTTTTGTAACACCCCAACCGTTAATCTCGTCATTACCTCTTAAACTGTTACTAATTACTCCTACTCATGCAGCGGAACTCTAATTACAACGAGGGGTGAAACAACGCCGTTAGCCACCCATGTGGCTAACCAGGCCTTTCTTACATACCGTAACGGTCTGATGAACTGGAACAACCGAGTACTTCATACAACACAATACTCAATTCATTTCTTTACTATACCGAGTCTACAATATACGGATGCCGATAACATACTCGGACTTACACCTCTTTCAAATGCATTAGTAATTACTATCTAACTACCCATGCTTCATAGCAGTCCCCGTCCTACTCTCTCGAACGGTGGTCAGCATCAAGTACCTGCACACTAAAAACGTTCCCCCTAGGGGGTCAGCTTACGCTGAATATGAAATTCGCATATACCGCGTGCTAACCGCGGTACGCCGACTACTTTGGGTCGGATATACATGGAGTTCATTTTAATCAAACAACATGCATCATGGCAATACAATATATATGTATATCACGCAAGGAATCTACATCCAATCACGGAACACGATTCCTAACTAACATAACAATGTTGTTAGTGGTAACTGGTTACTCTTAGGCATTGAGGGTTATTCCTCACTATGCCTTGTTTACTTATTCAATACCTCACCCGCTCTCTCGGGTTACTTATTCATATACACACCCATTCTCTTGGGCTACTCATTCTTATACTTACCCATTCTCTCGGGTACTCATACATATACTCACCCCTTTCTCTCGGGTTATTTATACTCATTATCTCACCCACACTCTTGGGTTATTCATACTCAAGCTCTTGTAGATTCTCGAGACACTACAGGTCTCCTACGTCACGCTTGTTACTCTCTTACATACTTAAGCCAAAACTCATGGCTATCTAGCATAGTCTTACTTCCCCGGTTTCGACCCTACTCTGGGTCTAGCATGGTGGGAAGGTTCAACTAGCTCACGGAACTCTCTCTTAGTTCCTATCTCTTTTACTTAGGTCCGACTACTCTCGGACTACTCTCGTTCCCATACACTCCTCTCTCGACATTATAGCTATAGCATCACTGTATATTAGTCTAGAAGCATCATTCTCGATGTTTATCTAAGTGACTTTGGGAACTTTACTTCAATTCGGGTAATCTTAGGTTAAGGGTTACCTTCACAATCATATGCTTGTACATTCGGATATTTTTCTTATACCGGTAAATCCTCATTTAGGAGGTCGACCGTGTCTCAAGGGAACCACATAGTCCCTTAGGTCTCTTTTACCTTTCATCTATATTCACATCATTGACTAACTTCAATCCTCTCGATGGAGTTCATTTATCTCTCCACTCATATTTATTTTCGTGGATTGTTTTCAATAAGGTTTTCTAACCGTTATCGGTATTTACTCAACCCGTACATCTCCTCACATTCTAGGGAGTTCATATGTTTACGATATCGTTATACTTTAATCGATAGTTTATGTGTGTTTGCATATTTCTTGCTTATGAGACTACCCGTACTACGGTTATTAGTCAATCAATACTCACTATAGTCGGTCTAGGCACTTTGTTAGACCACACCGGCATACAAGTATGTTAGCTCTCATACAACATACATCAAGGCATACATAATCAAACAAGGATTATTTTCATGCTTTAATCTTGATTAAGCCGCACACAAACACACAAATCAGAGTAACTCGTTAGCATACGGGGCATGAGAAAATCATACCTTTCAACCGGGGTTTTTACTTTTAACCGTTCATCTCACCAAGCTCGGGTCACGCACGGTTCTCTGATAATGTTTCAACATTATTGTTAACACTAAACTCATACGGTACATAATAAATGCTATTCCCGTATTTTACCCCGTTATCCCATTAACTCGGTTTTACTCTTGTCAATTTGAGTTCTCACTTCTCAATCACTTCTAACACTTTATCACACTTCCTAGGGCCTTTACATGTCACCCAAACAAGCCTTAACATCTTATAACATCATTAACATTCAAACCCCCATCATTTAAACCCTTTAAAACACTCTCTGTAGGTTTCTCGGGTGGTCCGGGACTTGGTACTTACCCTAAGTCCCGACCAATTGCAAACTAAACTCTCGGGTGAAATTTATATATGGTCCGGGACCTTGTCCCTATCCCAAGTCCCGGACCAGCTAGATTGTTCAGTCTCGGCCTTATTTTAGGGGTGGTCCGGGACTTTGTCCAAGGACCAGTCCCGGACCCTGCTAAAACCGGCTCCAAACTTGATTTTTCCACTCCAAATCAATCCTTTAACCACCCTTAATCTTTCCATAAACTTTCCACAAGTTTTCCACATGTTTAATCACCTTAAAACATGCTCTAAAACTCTTCAAATCATAGGCTCAAACCTTACTCAAACTCTTGCTCAAATTCACACATTTTGCATTCTCCCTTTTGCACTAATGCACACTTGTGCATTTTCTAACCTCTCTTGACACTTGCATTATTGTTCTCCTCTTCTCATTTAACCATTCCAAAACTTCCAAGATAATGCACACCTCATACCAATTCCAAGACTCACTCTTAAAAAAAATCCTCTCTTCTTGTTTTCTAAAACTCCTAAGGCACTTACACAACCTCTTTTGCTACAGATTTTTGCACATCTCACCACAAACATCCTCTCATATTCTTGGGTGATCATTTACCCAATTCAAACTCCAACAACACCTAGCTAACCCTAGGTTTTCTCCACACAAAACATCACTTAAACCACTTAGGTTTCCACATAAATTTTGCCATAACTTGGCTACTTCTCCAACATTGCCCAAAACTCATACCACCATTTAAATCATCCTAAAACTAGCCAAACCACAACGGTTCTATCAGCACTCAATATCTCCTCATTAATCAAGCAAAACTCATTACACCATATAGCATAATTCATCAAATACATAGCTCCCAAACAAACATTAACTCACAAATGTTTTCTCACTTGCATTATTACTAAGCAAGCACATTATCACCACCACTCAAGTGGTGTTCATTCATTTAATAACCCTTCCCCCAAATGCTAAAACACATAGGATACACATTAGGGTTGGTTTCTTACCTTAATTTCCCTTAAGTTTCTTTTAGACATTCTTCTCCTCTTCTCTTCATCCAAAATCGGTCATGGCCAATCACTAGCCCAATTCTCTAGACCAATATACCAATGGATATAAGGAGTACTCATTAGTTCTCCTAACTATGAAAATAACTCATGAATTCAAGAGGAGGGTTCAAAGCATTAAATTTGAACATTACCTTTGGAAACCCTAGAATTGATTTGCCAAGAATCAAAGAAGGAGCTCCAACCCACCATTGGAGACTTGGAGGATAGCTCAAAACAAGAGGAAACAAGACATTAATATATGCCAAAATCGGCCAACACAAGGAAGTGGGGAAAAATATGTTCTTCTTTGGATATTTTTACCTTGTTAGGATGAGGAAGCTTCAAGATTATGTGCTTTTCTCCTCAAATGGGCAACACCCATGAAAATGAAACTCAACCTTTTTGAGTTTTGAAAAGAGGGAAGTGTAGGGTTTGATGAGAGGAGTTCAAATATACAATTATTTTTCAATTCGGAGCAAGGATGAAGCTTGGCAAGGAGAAGAAGGTGGAGAAGCCATGTTTGGAGCTTCCATGTCGCACAGCACACAGAGAGGGAGGAAGGAACCGTGGAGAAGGGGGAAAGAAGAAGGGAAGGTGAGAGGAAAGAGAGTGAGGGAGATGTTAAATGCTTTTTGCTTTTACTTTTCTCTCTCCTCCTTTTCTTTCTTTCTTTATTTGCTAACTAATAAACAAGAGAGGGGGAGGCTTCTTATTTAATAAAACCGGCCCCCAATAGCTAGTTAAGCTGGAGCGTTTTTCGGTTTCTGACAGAAAACGCTCGTTATTTTTACCCGGTTTGGCACTATTCACTAACCGGGCCCGTTTTTCGGATTTTTCTCGTTTCTTTATTTTTAATGGCTATTAAGCTTCCATTAATACTTAATTATAGTTATATAATCAACTATAATTTTTACGGGTCCATTTGACCACTTAAAGTCACGTTTTCGGGTTTTTCTCTCGAAAAACGTGCTTTAACTCCGTTAGCGTTTTAATCCATTATTTGGATCCGTTTTCTTCGGGAATCATTCCCGTATACTTATTAGACCTAACTAAGCCTTAGGAATCCATCTCGGACCCTCTCGAGATCATATATCTCTTATACTCATTTAACGCGCATTTTAGCGTTTTTTCGCTTTTCAAGCGTTTTCTCTTTTCTTTTGGTTTTATTCTTTTTACCAATACTCTTTAGGCACCATTAGGCCTTTTATAATCATATTAGAGTAATTTAATCGCCATTTTTAGATCCGGTAAGCGACCATTGTAAGAGTATATTCGGATAGTGATTAGAGTTGATGAAGAAATGTGGTAAAGGAGACATGTTCATTCCTATCTCATGAGAGATTTACTATCAAGGGTTTACGCTTCTGCACTCTGTATGACTGAGTGTTTTGGTATTGCACTTGTGCGGTAATGATCAAGTGGGAGAGCCAGGAATTGAGAAATGTCAACGAAGCCTGTTGAGTGAGAATCTAGAGAGATAACCGTGCGGCCATTGGCCAAAGATGCACAAAGAACGTGGGCAGTAACCCACAGGGCCCAGGATCGATATGTGGAAAAATGCAGAGTAGTATGAATGAAGAACTCTGGTACAGAACGAAGAAACAAACATAATCCATGAGCCACTATTAAACGAGGAAGCACTACATGCTAAGTAGTAGCTTGACCTCAACCGACAACAAGTCGGGAAAAATAAGTGAATAATCACAAACGTATACAGTGTTATACGAAGTAGATTCCCAGAGAACTGGAGAGACAATCTAAAATTCATCGAATTCGCATACGGTAAGAGATACCAAGCGACGATTGAAATACATGGAGAATACCAAAGAGCGAATTAAGCTCTAGTTATCAGGTCACGCAGCAGAAGCTTGTGGACCGTGATTCAGGGCTAAGTATACCTATGTCATAAACCCCTTGAAGCCATAGAGGCTAGAACCGAACCCGGTTATGAGTTAATTAACCGTACTGAAGTTAAAACTTCATAATACTCGAATTAATGAACCAATGTTCAGTGATAACATATGGTTGGTTACGCGGGCGTAACCCCTTTTAAGGGGGGTAGGGCGAGAAACCGCTTAGAGTATGTTTTACGTATTGGTGCGTAAACTACTATGTGCATAGCACAAAAGAAATTGTTTTGATGATTGGAACTTATGTTACATAAACATATGTACCCATTCATTGTGTAATAATGATTGTTGTGCATGAGTGATGCAAGTAACGAGTATGTAATATTTATGAAAAGAGGAGTAGAGAGACTCCTAGGGAATGAGAATCCCTATAGTATATGTCTAGTGAGATTAGACATGAGTTATGATGAGTATGAATCGGCATGAAACCGATGTGTAACCTAAGAGGGAGTGAGTTCCCTAGGTGATTTTATTTGAGAATGATAGATGGAGTGAGTTCCATCCTTTGGAGTTGTATGTTATGTGTTTTAAATTGAGCAACAATTGAGTAAATGAAGCCATAAGTATGGAATACCTAGGTAAAGTAGTGAAGCAATGAGAATGACAAATGACCTAAGTACTAGGAACTAGAGATTAATTGAAACGAATTGTTTCGTGAATATGACTAGAAAGAGTAAAAGATAGAAAACAAAAATGTTTGACTATCTGATTGTTTGAAATTGACGTGGGAGGTGGAACTTGATCTGCTAGCGATCAAGGGAAACCGAACACAAATTAGGGTGGAAGGATAGTTCAACACTGATGCTGATCACATCAGGGTTAGATGATTCCTGAAGCTCCCTATAGTGGTCACAAGTAATCACGCTAAGAAAGATACAGCTACCATAAATCTGATTTGGAGTTGTGTGATGTTTTAAAAAGAATTTTCAAACAGATTTTGAAAAAGAATTTCCTTCAAGTATGAAGATGGAAATGAAACTGGTTTTGAAACCGCTATCACCCGCCGATGGCTGAGCCTTAAGTCTTGATGACCGGTAGAACGGTGGGCGTGTATTAGTTTTGAAACCATTGCACCGTACGTGCGGCGGTCCTAAGTGACCAGTTGGGGCGGTGTCAGTGTGTGATTTTTCCAAAGGCAGCGGGACGGGGAGAGTACCCTGAGATGTTCCTGTGTTGAGTGAGTCAACCAGAGTGCCTGAGGATATATATGTGTAACGTTTTGATCAGAACCGAAGGGACCGTGGGCCAGAGAGAGTAAGTGCCCATTTGTCATGAAACGGCCGTGAACCAGAAAGAGTAAGTGTTCAACGTGACCGGTACCTGAGGGATCAGTAGTATATCACTCAACATGGATTCGAGGACTGTAGTGCCTTCTTGTCTTCGGACCGATTCCATGGAGAGAGTAAAAAGAGTATTTTTGATTGCTATACATGCAGTGATATGTGTGTGGTATGTGTAGTATGAAATGAGACTGACTTGTGGAGTCAGTAGAGTTATACATGTACTATAACCTTGGCATTGAATGCCATGAGAGTAACCACCTAGATTCATCAACTTTGAGGACAAAGTTCCTAAGGGGGTAGATTGTAATACCCCGGATCTAAAAATGGCGATTAAATTACTCTAATATGATTATAAAAGGCCTAATGGTTCCTAAAGAGTATTGGTAAAAAGAATAAAACCAAAAGAAAAGAGAAAACGCTTGAAAAGCGAAACGCTAAAATGCGCGTTAAATGAGTATAAGAGATATATGATCTCGAGAGGGTCCGAGATGGATTCCTAAGGCTTAGTTAGGCCTAATAAGTATACGGGAATGATTCCCGAAGAAAACGGATCCAAATAATGGATTAAAACGCTAACGGAGTTTTAAAGCACGTTTTTCGAGAAAAACCCGAAAACGTGACTTTAAGTGGTCAAATGGACCCGTAAAATTATAGTTGATTATATAACTATAATTAAGTATTAATTGAAGCTTAATAGCCATTAAAAATAAAGAAACGAGAAAAATCCGAAAAACGGGCCCGGTTAGTGAATAGTGCCAAACCGGGTAAAATAACGAGCGTTTTCTGTCAGAAACTGAAAACGCTCCAGCTTAACTAGCTAGTGGGGCCGGTTTTATTAAATAAGAAGCCTCCCCCTCTCTTGTTTATTAGTTAGCAAATAAAGAAAGAAAGAAAAGGAGGAGAGAGAAAAGTAAAAGCAAAAAGCATTTAACATCTCCCTCACTCTCTTTCCTCTCACCTTCCCTTCTTCTTTCCCCCTTATCCACGGTTCCTTCCTCCCTCTCTGTGTGCTGTGCGACATGGAAGCTCCAAACATGGCTTCTCCACTTCTTCTCCTTGCCCAAGCTTCATCCTTGCTCCGAATTGAAAAATAATTGTATATTTGAACTCCTCTCATCAAACCCTACACTTCCCTCTTTTCAAAACTCAAAAAGGTTGAGTTTCATTTTCATGGGTGTTGCCCATTTGAGGAGAAAAGCACATAATCTTGAAGCTTGAAGCTTCCTCTTCCTTACAAGGTAAAAATATCCAAAGAAGAACATATTTTTCCCCACTTCCTTGTGTTGGCCGATTTTGGCATATATTAATGTCTTGTTTCTCCTTGTTTTGAGCTATCCTCCAAGTCTCCAATGGTGGGTTGGAGCTCCTTCTTTGATTCTTGGCAAATCAATTCTAGGGTTTCCAAAGGTAATGTTCAAATTTAATGCTTTGAACCCTCCTCTTGAATTCATGAGTTATTTTCATAGTTAGGAGAACTAATGAGTACTCCTTATATCCATTGGTATATTGGTATAGAGAATTGGGCTAGTGATTGGCCATGACCGATTTTGGATGAAGAGAAGAGGAGAAGAATGTCTAAAAAACTTAAGGGAAATTAAGGTAAGAAACCAACCCTAATGTGTATCCTATGTGTTTTAGCATTTGGGAAGGGTTAATTAAATGAATGAACCCCACTTGAGTTGTGGTGATAATGTGCTTGCTTAGTAATAATGCAAGTGAGAAAACATTTGTGAGTTAATGTTTGTTTGGGAGCTATGTATTTGATGAATTATGCTATATGGTGTAATGAGTTTTGCTTGATTAATGAGGAGATATTGAGTGCTGATAGAACCGTTGTGGTTTGGCTAGTTTTAGGATGATTTAAATGGTGGTATGAGTTTTGGGCAATGTTGGAGAAGTAGCCAAGTTATGGCAAAATTTATGTGGAAACCTAAGTGGTTTAAGTGATGTTTTGTGTGGAGAATAACCTAGGGTTAGCTAGGTGTTGTTGGAGTTTGAATTGGGTAAATGATCACCTAAGAATATGAGAGGATGTTTGTGGTGAGATGTGCAAAATCTGTAGCAAAGAGGTTGTGTAAGTGCCTTAGGAGTTTTAGAAAACAAAGAAGATTTTAGGCTTTAAGAGTGAGTCTTGGAACTTGGTATGAGGTGTGCATTATCTTGGAAGTTTTGGAATGGTTAAATGAAGAGAGAACAATAATGCAAGTGTCAAGAGAGGTTAGAAAATGCACAAGTGTGCATTAGTGCAAAAGGAGAATGCAAAATGTGTGAATTTGAGCAAGAGTTTGAGTAAGGTTTGAGCCTATGATTTGAAGAGTTTTAGAGCATGTTTTAAGGTGATTAAACATGTGGAAAACTTGTGGAAAGTTTATGGAAAGATTAAGGGTGGTTAAAGGATTGATTTGGAGTGGAAAAATCAAGTTTGGAGCAGGTTTTAGCAGGGTCCGGGACTTGGTCCTTGGACAAAGTCCCGGACCACCCCCTAAAATAAGGCCGAGACTGAACAATCAAGCTGGTCCGGGACTTGGGATAGGGACAAGGTCCCGGACCATATATAAATTTCACCCGAGAGTTTAGTTTGCAATTGGTCCGGGACTTAGGGTAAGTACCAAGTCCCGGACCACCCCGAGAAACCTACAGAGAGTGTTTTAAAGGGTTTAAATGATGGGGGTTTGAATGTTAATGATGTTATAAGATGTTAAGGCTTTGTTTGGTGACATGTAAAGGCCCTAGGAAGTGTGATAAAGTGTTAGAAGTGATTGAGAAGTGAGAACTCAATTGACAAAGTAAAACCGAGTTAATGGGATAACGGGGTAAATACGGGAATAGCATTTTATTATGTACCGTATGAGTTTAGTGTTAACAATAATGTTGAAACATTATCAGAGAACGTGCGTGACCCGAGCTTGGTGAGATGACACGGTAAAAGTAAAAACCCCGGTGAAAGGTATGATTTTCTCATGCCCCGTATGCTAACCGAGTTACTCTGATTTGTGTGTTTGTGTGCCGGCTTAATCAAGATTAAAGCATGAAAATAATCCCTTGTTTGATTATGTATGCCTTGATGTATGTTGTATGAGCTAACATACTTGTATGCCGGTGTGGTCTAACAAAGTGCCTAGACCGACTCATAGTGAGTATTGATTGACTAATAACCCGTAGTACGGGTAGTCTCATAAGCAATGGAAATATGCAAACACACATAAACTATCGATTAAAGTATAACGATATCGTAAACATATGAACACCCTAGAATGTGAGGAGATGTACGGGTTGAGTAAATACCCGATAACGGTTAGAAAACCTTATTGAAACAATCCACGAAATAAATATGAGTGGAGAGATAAATGAACCTCCATCGAGAGGATTGAAGTTAGTCCAATGATGTGAATATATATGAAAGGTAAAAGAGACCTAAGGGACTATGTGGTTCCCTTGAGACACGGTCGACCTCCTAAATGAGGATTTTACCCGGTATAAGAAAATATCCGAATGTACAAGCATATGATTGTGAAGGTAACCCTTAAACCTAAGATTACCCGAATTTAAGTAAAGTTCCCAAAGTCATTAGAAACATCGAGAATGATGCTTCTAGACTAATATACATGATATTACTATAACTCCGAGAGAGGAGTGTATGGGAACGAGAGTAGTCCGAGAGTAGTCGGACCTAAGTAAAAGAGATAGGAACTAAGAGAGAGTTCCGTGAGCTAGTTGAACCTTCCCACCATGCTAGACCCAGAGTAAGGTCGAAACTGGGGAAGTAAGACTATGCTAGATAGCCATGAGTTTTGGCTTAAGTATGTAAGAGAGTAACAAGCGTGACGTAGGAGACCTGTAGTGTCTCGAGAATCTACAAGAGCTTGAGTATGAATAACCCAAGAGTGTGGGTGAGATAATGAGTATAAATAACCCGAGAGAAAGGGGTGAGTATATGTATGAGTACCCGAGAGAATGGGTAAGTATAAGAATGAGTAGCCCAAGAGAATGGGTGTGTATATGAATAAGTAACCCGAGAGAGCGGGTGAGGTATTGAATAAGTAAACAAGGCATAGTGAGGAATAACCCTCAATGCCTAAGAGTAACCAGTTACCACTAACAACATTGTTATGTTAGTTAGGAATCGTGTTCCGTGATTGGATGTAGATTCCTTGCGTGATATACATATATATTGTATTGCCATGATGCATGTTGTTTGATTAAAATGAACTCCATGTATATCCGACCCAAAGTAGTCGGCGTACCGCGGTTAGCACGCGGTATATGCGAATTTCATATTCAGCGTAAGCTGACCCCCTAGGGGGAACGTTTTTAGTGTGCAGGTACTTGATGCTGACCACCGTTCGAGAGAGTAGGACGGGGACTGCTATGAAGCATGGGTAGTTAGATAGTAATTACTAATGCATTTGAAAGAGGTGTAAGTCCGAGTATGTTATCGACATCCGTATATTGTAGACTCGGTATAGTAAAGAAATGAATTGAGTATTGTGTTGTATGAAGTACTCGGTTGTTCCAGTTCATCAGACCGTTACGGTATGTAAGAAAGGCCTGGTTAGCCACATGGGTGGCTAACGGCGTTGTTTCACCCCTCGTTGTAATTAGAGTTCCGCTGCGTGAGTAGGAGTAATTAGTAACAGTTTAAGAGGTAATGACGAGATTAACGGTTGGGGTGTTACATTTGGTTTAAAAGAAGGTTAGAAAGAAGTGTTGGTTTGAAAGAAATCTGGTTTTGAAGGAAAAGGGTTTGAATAAATCTGGGTTGAAAGAAAGTTTTCATGGTTTCACAACCTTCTTACCTTAACCAAGTCTAGCTTCTTGCTGACTGGTGTACTTACAATTATAGGGGTTAGGCTAACAGGCCCTTTCCCGGTTATGACGATCACATTTAACTTTATGGTACTTTACCAAGTACTTTGTAGTGGTTATAATTTTCCCGAACAGCCCTGTTATAGCAGCACTTGCTATGGCAAGTGCGCCATGCTAACTGGCTATCGTTTAACACATACCGGTTGTGGTATTGTTTTACCCGCACTGTCATCAGGGCCTTGTTGGCCCTCACTGATCTTACTGTCTTGATAATTACTTCTCTAGGTGACTTCTCACTGTCTTCATATGATAATCATTAACTAGGGTGTTTCCCATTCTGGGAGACCCCCTTTTTTTGTATTGTTTCCTCTTTGTAGCCCGTTCCACGCACTTGTCGTGGTTACTGAGACTTGTCTCTTGTTTGGGCACTACGTTGTAGTTCCTTTGTCGGTTGGTATACCGTGGGCGTATCATTTAACAACTATGGTTCCGTAGACACTCGTCTCTGGTTTCATTAATCCATTTCTTGCCTGTTGCACGGTCGGTGCGTTGCAAGCTGGTTGTCCTCGACTGCTCAGCATGTCGACCCAAGTTGCCGGAAATTCTATTCTCTTATACACAAAATTCTTCATTCTTCGCTATTAATGTGGTTAACACTGTTCAGATGGAAAACCGTCTCTGGATTCTCAGTTTTCGGGATCTACCCGTATGACAGGTTCTCCGTACCTTTAGAAGTATTTAATAACACAGCCAGATCGGGTATTCCCGAGTAAGAGTGGACTTCCATCTCTCTGGCGTTGTTTCCTCAAGTTATATACAGGGATTGTGGAGGGCGGGAAGGATGTAGTAGGTTTCCAGTATTCACTGGTAGTTCCTAACTAGCGTATCTCTCACGCTATCACTCAACCCTTAACCCAAAGTACTTAAATCCTAACTCGATACCTCCTAAGCTCGGTAATTCAGTCATCAGAGCGATACTTCGCTCTGATACCACCACTTTTGTAACACCCCATCCAACATTAACATACTTACAATAAACTGCAGCGGAAAAACAAACCTCATCACATTACTTAACTCGTTGGTGTTACACGCCGTTAGCCACCCACGTGGCTAACAAGGCTAATCCATATACATTGTACTGGTCTGATGGGCTAAATTCCCGAGCGACTACACATTATTATCCCTTCCCATTAACAACAAACGTACACATACCTTCCAACTGTACCGAGTATTTACAAACTGATGCCGATAACAACTTCGGTCTTACTACACCCTACTATATATACAACTTACATGATTACTCATGTACAATGACTACCCCGTCCTACTCTCGAACGGCTTCCAGCTCTCTGTACCTGAAATAGGAAAGAATAGAAAGGGTGGCCCCCAAGGGGCTCAGCACCTTTGCTGGTATGGTAATCCCGCAGCCCACATGCTACCGGGCCACGCACAACTAATTGTCGTCTTAGCATGCGGTTGATTATATTTAAATCATGCATGTAACTGTAAACACACAACACATAACATTTCGCCTCAATAGGCTCAACAAACGGATAATATATCCTTATTTGATAAGTCACTCATGGTATTCATTATTCCTAGAGTGTTTCTCCTCTAATGGAGCTACTTCCTTAATAGACAACAACTACCCATTAATCGGGTTATCCTTAAACGTCTCTTATCACAAACTGGGATTCATTTCCTTGATCCACACACTCCATATCTTACAACATATAACACTCCTCACATAACAAACATAACAACACTTTCACGTTTCGACGTGCACATGATAACATCGCAATAGGAATTGCATTACAATAACATCACATAACATAACGGGAACGGTCCTCTTAGGAACCGACCCAAACATAGTTAATTCACTGGTGAGCCTAGAGAATGGTGTCACCCTCATGGTAAGCTCGTTATACAACAACACTCATTACCGTCCTAATAGTCGGACGAGTAACTTAAGTTAAGATGGTACGGGTTTGGAGGCCTGAACACACCACACAAACACATGTTCCCCCTAAACCGATCATAAGTCAGAATAGCTAAGCTTTGGAGTAAGCTAATGGGAGATCATAACCCGTGAGGGAAACAACCATAACAGAGAGAAGGGTAAAGCTAAGAAGGATACCCACTCCCAAACAACGCGCGACCGGCCAAACCGGATTCCTTACCAATGTTAGTACATACTTACTTTAGATATTAGTTAGAACCCCACTATGGAGTCTATCACATCTACACAACATACAGTATTACAACTGGGTTAAGCATACAAGAGAGGTCCTTACATACACACACACAAATATCACATAATTAACACACGCATAGCCGTGGTTAGAACGTCCCGTGGTTCGGGTCGTTTAATCCGAATACCGAACTCTCATGTGGTCCTAGACTCAGTTAACTAAGGTTAACACTTCCGAGGTTAAATGGTATCGGAGTTGAACACGCCACATATATGAATTACTGTAAACTCATTACATGTTTTATCTTACAACGTGGCAAACATACAGAAAAAAAAACACATTGGCATACAAGCCGGTGTAATCCGGTAGGACACAGGTTGCAAGAAAACCATACCTGTCACCGGAGTCCACTCTACCATGTCCACTTATGTTCCTCGAACAATTCTCGAATAACTGGTACATTACATTTACTTTTATTAACACCGGGGTAACATGATGTTTTAAAGTCCAATGCTCATAATTTCCCCCCGTTAACTAGTTAAATAACTTGACATTTTTAACTTGTTTTACTTTCTCATTTTATTACAACTTTTCGCCCACTTAATTGTCATTAAAACTCACCTAACAAGTCCTTAGCAACTTTATAACATCATTACCTATCAATCCCCATCATTAGCCATCATTTTCATACCTTAAACAACATTTTTAGAGTGGTCCGGGACTTGGTCCTTACCTTAAGTCCCGGACCAACACTTACAGAAACATCTCTCGGCTATTTTTAACAGGGTGGTCGGGACCTTGTACTCACCCAAGTCCCGGACCAAAGCTCTTGGACTCTCGGCCCTTTTTTGTGTATGGTACGGGACATCATCCACTACCTAGGTCCCGGACCACTGTAACAGAATCCCAAATATGACATTTTCAAGTCTTGTTTCTTCTATTCTCTTCATCCATTGATTACCCAAACTTCATACATGAACTTAGGCATATTCTAATACCAAAATATCACTTTGATTCTCCTTACCAACATTGTCTTGTTTTTTTTTTCTTGCATAATTTTGGGCCGTCCGACCCACCGTCCGACCCACAGCTAGGTCGGACCGTTCCAGAAACTTTTCCCGTCTTTTAAATACACATGTCCGAGCCATGTCCGACCCAACCATCTGGGATCGGACCATTCCAGAAACTCCAACCGGTGACTAAAACAGAGCTGTCCGACCACAACTGGGTCGGACCACTGGGTCGGACAACATCAGAGTTTTGTCCAAACTTGTCAAATTTCTCCAAAACTTTTCCTCAAGCCTCCTAATGTGTTCTAACATCATTTGGCACTTCAAACACACCTTTAGCCATATGCTAACTCTTTAAATCACTCACCAAAACCATTTTATCATTCACAAATTCCTTACAAAATTCCTAGCACTTGAATTTTTCTCCTTAAGATTTCTAGGTGGTATTTCCCTATAATGACCACTATACCAAGGTGTTTCCTCTACACCTTACCATCACCTCTCAACTTCTTTTTCTTACTAACTAAATCTCCTTTTTGACATCTTACCTAAACATCAACATTCCTAAACCTTGAACCAACTTCTCCAAGACTAATACATCTCAAAACACACCTCGAATTCCTAGAACTTCCAAGATAACACCTAAATCCTTGCATCACTCTAAATCACTTTAATAAAGTTTTCTTCCCAAATAAACATTTGTTCACCTTTCACACTTCCTATTCACAAAAAACCATTTAAAACACTTAGAACTTCTACACATTTCCCAAATTTGGCCATAGTTCCTCTTGTAATACTCACCTCCAAACACTTAGGTTTACCTTATCTCATTTCAAGAACATCTAGAATCCTCAAACACATTTTATACACAAACTTCACACATTTAGCACTCATCACAATATAGTGCATAACTTAAATTGCTTGGCACTTAGGCCGTTAAATAACATGGCTCTTAGGCCCTTAAATTGCATAAACCTTAAACACTGAATTTCCCACATAAATAATGCCTTTGACCAGCAAATACACCCAACAATACATATGCCCTTAATAAACTCCTTGAGAGCATTTCACTAGGTCATCACCTTTGGCTCCTTAGATCATTTTAACAAGCAATATAAGCATTTCTCCTAAGGCATATACCACATTAGGTTAGTATGTTTACCTCTTTTCCACACAAACTTCTTTCTTGTTTCCTTAAAAACCGGGAGGTATTTGATCCTTGTCAACTACTAAACAATATACAAGCAATGAATGAGTATACAAGCTTCAAGCTTAAACTCATTGTAAACCCTAGGTTTACATTGTTTCAAAAACATTAATGTAGTTGTTTTACTTGATCTTTGAGAGAGTTTGAATATCTATGAAGAGAGGACTCCACCTAGTCCATAAGAAATTGGAATGAAGCTAGAACAAAGTCACACAATGAGCTCCATCAATGAGTATTTTCGGTCAATAACAAAACATGGAGGAAACTTGATTTTTCTTTGAGATTCCTTACCTAGAAGCAAGGAGATCAATAATATGTGGAAAGACAAGCTCAAGCTCCTTCAATGGTGGAACTCCATGGCACCGAATGGGGCTCTTGAAGTTTTGAGAAGAGAAATGAAGAGCTGATGAGAGGAAGAGAATGGTGGTGTGTTTTTGATTTGTTTAAGTGAGCTAGATTTTACAAGAGGTCAAAGCTTGAGTTTTAATGGTGGTGGTGTATTACCATGAGAACAGCAAGAAGAGAGTAGAAGAAGATTGATACCGTGGGAAATGAAGAAGAAAAGAATGAGATAAGTTTTGCTTTTGGAAGATATTTGTACTTAAAAAGCAAATAGTACTTAGTTAGTCATTCTTTATTTCCTTAGATGTTAACAAGGGTGGTGAGTCACCACACCTTAAAAACCGGCCCCCAATAGTACCTAGGGGTATTTTAGACTTTATTAATCAATTGTCTCACTTATAATAACATATGTTACAAAATAGCTTATTAAAGTCACTATTCATAAAACAAGGCACATAGAAGTGAAATTTTTGATTTCCTATTGATATGACATCCAAATGTGATACTATATAGTACACATATATATTTAAGAGTAATGATGGACATTTAGCCACTCAAACTCATTTACAAGACAATTTTTCAAAAATGTGCTTTAAGACTCCTTAAAGCACTTTTTGTGTCTTTACTTGTTTTCAAGCTTGTTTTCTTTGTAATTGATTTAATATGTTCATTAACATATTTATAAGATACAGGTATGACCATTAGGTCTTATACAAATTTATCCCAAGCTTAGAGCACCTTTTGCTCTTATTGACTTTAAGGTATTTTCTTGTGTTTTATTTGGTTTACTGACTACCAAGGTTTCCTAAGGACTTAATTAGCCCTATTAAATCATAATTGAATATTATTAAGTTTGGTAGGCTCTTGGGGTCCTAACCAAGTTCACTCATAGCTTAGAGCATGTTTTTGCTCAAACGTATCTTAGTGCTTTATTGCATTACTATGGTTTAAATTGTTCACTGATGTTCTAAGGCACTTTTTAGCCTTTACATACCATAGTTTAATGTTTAACAACATATCAAGGTTTGGGGTATTTCAATCTACCCCCTTAAAGAACTTCGTCCTCGAAGTTCACATTCCACCTTTCCACGCATCATGGATTAGAATACGGGAACTACTTTCGAATAAACTTTCATTACCAAACACACTTTGCATCACAACCTCGGACTTAATGGTCCGGGTAAACACATTCACATCCATACATAACATAACATATTCACAAGATAACCTCGGACTCAATGGTCCGGGTATCTTACAACATTTACACATACATGACAACCCTTAGACTCTCTGGTCTTGGGTAACATAACAACATTTAGACACACAGGTCTTGATAACATAACAGCCTTTAGACACGTAGGTCTATATAACACAACACATTTAGACTCATAGGTCTTGATAGTATACACTTTAGGAGATCAAAGCCAAAATAACATTTATCACACATACCACACAACATGTCATAGCATGTATAGCAAACAAAAATATCTTTGATATACACTGTTATCCCGCAGAACCGGTCGCGATGGACACCTTCCGTCCCCGTGCCTTTGGGAGATCAAAACAATCACTTAAGTTTAAAATTTCTTGTGAGGTAAGTAAGAGAACTTTAATTATGTAAAGCATCTATCGATGTTTTGTAAATGCCAATTCAAATCCTTTTGAAAAACACATACAACTCCAAGTCCAACTTATGCTCTTGGCTTCTTTTCTTAGCGTGTTATTTGTGACCACTTATAGGGAGCTTCAAGAATCATCCAACCCTAACGTGATCAGCATCAGTGTCGAACTATCCTTCCACCCCCATTGTGTGTTCGGCTTCCCTTGATCACATGCAAATCAAGTTCCACCTCCCCACTTCATTTTCAAGCATCAAATAAATCACTCATTTCCAATTTTCTATCTTTCTAATCATTCTAATCATGATCATAACATCTCCAAGGAATAGAACTCCGCCTATCAGTTACCTCCATTCACTTAATCTTGTTACCTAGGGAACCTTATCCTCATTAGGTTTTATATCGGTCTCATACCTTCCATGAGTCACTATATAGTATATATATATATATATACATATATTTTATCAAAATACCAGGCCGTTTCACATTTATACACTGTCGGGGTTTGTTCCCCGGGAGTTTCTCTACTCCCACACTTGTACTATCACACACACATTGTTAACAAATACACACACTTATCACAATGGTATTCGCATCTTCTGTGCGCAATTACCACAATTCAACCATGAATGAATGCGTATGTTTACGTAACACACACACCAATCATCAAAACAATAACTTGTGCTATGCACAAACATAAATCACGTACACTTGTACGGTAATATGCACTAAGTGGTTTTGCGCTCTACCCCCCTTAAAATTACACCCACGTAATCAATCACTAAACATTGGCTTAAAATGTTCTGCCGTCGTGAAGTGTTTTAACTTCGACGCGGTCTATTACACAATGGATTCTGATTAGAGGATCTTAACCATATTGGCGGTTTAGTTCCTAAACCAAGAATTCTCATCGGAGTTTGTTTAAACTCTTAGTTGGTTTCGATTCTGGCCTGTTAGGCTTCTAGGCATTAATAATTAGCCATTCACTCATGTTTACCATGCACATTCAAAACTTGAATTACTGGCTTACTAGTTTCTGCTGCGAAACTCTAATAACGGTAGCTTAGTTGCCCCATTTGTTATTCTTACAGTATTGTACATCCCCGATTGTCACCTTCGTCTTGGTAACAATGACTTCTCAAACCGACGCGTGGTATCTCTTACCGTTAGCGAATTCGGTGATTTATAAACTTTCTATCCACTTCCATAACAATCTACTGTGTATACAGTTATGTATTTCACAATGATTGACTTGTTCCCTTCCGACTTACTGTCGGTTGAGATTGAGCTACTACCTAGTATGTATTGCTCTCTCAGCTATTTACAACATTTGTGGTATATTCCATACCGCTATTTGGCAGTTAGTGCTGCTGTAGTCACTTACTGTTAATCATGCCTCCACATTTGGTTTTGTACAAGTACTCTTTTATTGGTGCGGCTTTGCATTTCTTATGCATCGGCCATTATAACATTATTCGTCCACATTAACATGTTTCCAATTCCTAGCTATCCACTCGATCATTACTGCGCGCAGGTGCAATACCAAAACACTCAGTCATACAGAGTGCAGAGGCGTAAACTCTTGACAGTAAATCCCTTATGCGATTCGCCATGGAATTCACACTGAGTTCCTCATCACATAGTACCTACCACTGGCTTATTGCCCAGTCTGTTTAATATCGCTTATCTTGCATCTCCACTGAGTTTACTCATAACTGGTCTTATCTGTTACATTATCGTTTGACAATACTTATACAACGGTCGCTTACTGCGCACCGTGCTTATCGTATAACCTAACTTACATGGTATTTACTGTCACATTAACTTCCACACATATACTTACATCATTCGTATTATGGTTCATCACTCATTTGGATGACTACTGAATGCTCCTTGAGCATCGATCATTCGAGTCATAAGCCGGCATTATTCAGCTCGGTGTTTCACTTTATACACACATACTACTAAGCTAACTGCTCTCTTTCAATAATAACATTGTCCATCCTTAACATATTTCTTGAACTTGATTCACATAACTACCGCTCCTGCGGTCTCACTAGGTATCCCCACTCTTAATGCAGTGGTTCGTTTACCACTCTATTCACTTATACAACATAAACTTCTACAATCAATCGAGTTTATATAACATATCTTGCTTATGGCTTATAATCCTTATCGTCTTGAGCTGCGCTCATTGTAGGCTGTCCACATACATGTACTTCTTTGTACAACATTACATAGTTTGGATATCATATTGAGCTCCATGACTAGGTCGTTGCATTCCGTTTCCTTTCATGGGATGCCCCTTAGGATTGTCAGTCCGTCTCCTAACAACTTATGTCTAAACTGGGTGTTAGTTTCAACCCTTGTGTTTCTGTCATGTCATGCCATTTCGTGCAACAATTACTGATGCTAACACCCTTTAAGGATTGCTCCTGGGTGTTACTAAGTTATGCCATTATATCTGGTTCACACTTATTGGTATATTCCAGCTAGTGCACTTCGCACCTCCTGACTCTTAACATTCCTTGGAAGGAATTCACTAATTCCTTTAGTCTCGTTAACTTGACTGGGTTCCTTTACTTCAACCATTCATGGTAATCCTTAGTTGTTGTTTGACTTATACTGCTGACCGTAGTACGGAGTCGACTACTTCCCGTGTTCCGGACTCTACTTGTATACATATGTGGGGTACCATACTGATACATTACTACTACCCAACTAACCCATAAGCAGGTCTGTCAGGCCCACAAGCTCCTATCGGAGTGCGGTCGTCCCACATTACAGTTGGTACACTCGTAGTGTCTGTCACACCCTAGGTGAAGTATTCTGTTGTCAACTCCCTATATTGTCCCGTGACAATATTCATTCCATGCTTCCCGAACTTAATCGAGGGAAAGTTTATCCATTGTTGTATCCTTGTCAACTGTCCTTGGTTTTACTGGTTTGGTTTAAAAGAAGGTTAGAAAGAAGTGTTGGTTTGAAAGAAAATCTGGTTTTGAAGGAAAGGGTTTGAATAAATCTGGGTTGAAAGAAAATTTTCATGGTTTCACAACATCTTCTTACCTTAACCAAGTCTAGCTTCTGCTGCTGACTGGTGTACTTACAATTATAGGGGTTAGGCTACACAGGCCCTTTCCCGGTTATGACGATCACATTTAACTTTATGGTACTTTACCAAGTACTTTGTAGTGGTTATAATTTCCCGAACAGCCCTGTTATAGCAGCACTTGCTATGGCAAGTGCGCCATGCTAACTGGCTATCGGTTTAACACATACCGGTTGTGGTATTGTTTTTACCCGCACTGTCATCAGTGGCCTTGTTGGCCCTCACTGATCTTGCTGTCTTGATAATAACTTCTCTAGGTGACTTCTCACTGTCTTCATATGATAATCATTAACTAGGGTGTTTCCCATTCTGGGAGACCCCCTTTTTTTGTATTGTTTCCTCTTTGTAGCCCGTTCCACGCACTTGTCGTGGTTACTGAGACTTGTCTCTTTGTTTGGGCACTACGTTGTAGTTCCTTTGTCGGTTGGTATACCGTGGGCGTATCATTTAACAACTATGGTTCCGTAGACACTCGTCTCGGGTTTCATTAATCCATTTCTTGCCTGTTGCACGGTCGGTGCGTTGCAAGCTGGTTGTCCTCGACTGCTCAGCATGACCCAGGTTGCCGGAAATTCTATTCTCTTATACACAAAATTCTTCATTCTTCGCTATTAATGTGGTTAACACTGTTCAGATGGAAAACCGTCTCCGGATTCTCAGTTTTCGGGATCTACCGTATGACAGGTTCTCCGTACCTTTAGAAGTATTTAATAACAGCCAGATCGGGTATTCCCGAGTAAGAGTGGACTTCCATCTCTTTGGCGTTGTTTTCCCCAAGTTATATACAGGGATTGTGGAGGGCGGGAAGGATGTAGTAGGTTTCCAGTATTCACTGGTAGTTCCTAACTAGCGTATCTCTCACGCTATCACTCAACCCTTAACCCAAAGTACTTAAATCCTAACTCGATACCTCCTAAGCTCGGTAATTCAGTCATCAGAGCGATACTTCGCTCTGATACCACTTTTTGTAACACCCCATCCAACATTAACATACTTACAATAAACTGCAGCGGAAAAACAAACCTCATCACATTACTTAACTCGTTGGTGTTACACGCCGTTAGCCACCCCACGTGGCTAACAAGGCTAATCCATATACATTGTACTGGTCTGATGGGCTAAATTCCCGAGCGACTACACATTATTATCCCTTCCCATTAACAACAAACGTACACATACCTTCCAACTGTACCGAGTATTTACAAACTGATGCCGATAACAACTTCGGTCTTACTACACCTACTGTATATATACAACTTACATGATTACTCATGTACAATGACTACCCCGTCCTACTCTCGAACGGCTTCCAGCTCTCTGTACCTGAAATAGGAAAAGAATAGAAAGGGTGGCCCCCAAGGGGCTCAGCACCTTTGCTGGTATGGTAATCCCGCAGCCCACATGCTACCGGGCCACGCACAACTAATTGTCGTCTTAGCATGCGGTTGATTATATTTAAATCATGCATGTAACTGTAAACACAAACACATAACATTTCGCCTCAATAGGCTCAACAAACGGATAATATATCCTTATTTGATAAGTCACTCATGGTATTCATTATTCCTAGAGTGTTTCTCCTCTAATGGAGCTACTTCCTTAATAGACGACAACTACCCATTAATCGGGTTATCCTTAAACGTCTCTTATCACAAACTGGGATTCATTTCCTTGATCCACACACTCCATATTTACAACATATAACACTCCTCACATAACAACACTTTCACGTTTCGACGTGCACATGATAACATCGCAATAGGAATTGCATTACAATAACATCACATAACATAACGGGAACGGTCCTCTTAGGAACCGACCCAAACATAGTTAATTCACTGGTGAGCCTAGAGAATGGTGTCACCCTCATGGTAAGCTCGTTATACAACAACACTCATTACCGTCCTAATAGTCGGACGAGTAACTTAAGTTAAGATGGTACGGGTTTGGAGGCCCGAACACACCACACAAACACATGTTCTGTAACACCCCAACTCAATCCAATTGTGGTCTCGCAACTTAACAGCATATATATATACATGTCACAGCGGAATTCTTTACAATCCAGGACCTTGCCACGGTCTGACTACAGAATATACCGAACATTAGTACAACAATCTTAACCATATACATATCCTTCTTACAACCCCCCTCACATCCTATACATCTTACTAACTCAAATTGCCATACGAGTGTACATGCACAACTCGTAGGCCACACTAAACCCTTAACAACTGAATCCTCTTCTTACTCTCGCGTCGGCCGCTTCCTGATGTACCTGTGTAGTATAAACAGCCCCCAAAGGGGGTCAGCACGAATGCTGGTACGATCCCCTCATGGCCCCCAAGCTAACGTGGCTACGACGACTAATTGTCGATAGCATGGAGGTTGATTATATGCACAACATAATAGTGAATGTGTAAACAACGATCCAAATATGAACAATCAAAGTTCACACACAATGAACGACTTAAATGCGTTCCCTTAATTAGAGAGTTAGTTATTTAACTCCTTAAGTAATGTTCCCTCTTAATCTTAGTCCATCCTTATCACACCTCAATCTTAGTCTTATCTTAATCTTAGAAACAACCATCCTTTAATAAGGAGTGGATGTAACTTACCTTAATCTTAATAATACAAACCATCCTTTAAAAGGAATGGTTGCAACTTATCTTAACCTCACCTTAATCTTAATCTTAACTTAATCTAATCTTAACGATACAAATCATCCTTTAAAAAGGAATGATTGTAACTTATCTTAATCTTAACGATACAAATCATCCTTTAAAAAGGAATGATTGTAACTTATCTTAATCTTACCGATACAAATCATCCTTTAAAAAAGGAATGATTGTAACTTATCTTAATCTTAACGATACAATCATCCTTTAAAAAGGAATGATTGTAACTTATCTTATCTTAACTTATTCCCAGAACACAAAACCGTTCTGGAGGGGAATGGTTGTAGCCTAAGTCCAAACCTGGGATTTAGGTGATCCCACCGCACCATCTTAATGCCACCTACCCTGGACGGGAATCCAGCGTAGCTGAGCCGGCAACCGGCCCTAGGCTACAAGTCCGAAGACAAGTCCTTAAGCGGAGGGCGGATCTGATTCAGATACCGTCCCCCTTTTTCCTTAGCATGCATGACCGGAGATCGGTCCCGGGTTTCCTCACTCAAGTTCCAGTTAGTGATAGTCTCAAGACCATGTTTGTTGGTTAACCTCTTTCGGTTCATATCGTCCCTTATTAGGGGCGTTCCTTAGTCTCACTCAATTCCTTACTAAACATTGGTTAGTAGGTTCTCACGGTATGTTGTGTTAGTTTTCAAACATCACACAACAATACAATATATATAATATGTTCCGGTTGCATGCTTTATCTTGTTAGTGAGCACACAAAACAGATAGCACACAAGCCGAGGGACACCTCGTTAGCAAGCAGGTCACAAGAAGAACTGTACCGTTCACCGTCGATCGTTGTTTGTTTAACCTTTCTTCGGGGTCCAATTCACAAACCTAAAACATTCATTCATTTTTAGGTTATTTTATTTGCACCTTACTTAACTCATTTAGTCCCTAAGGACTCCCATTCAATAACCTCTCAAGTCTTCTTATCACTTAGCTTACAAACATATTTTTAAACATTAAAGCTTATACTTAATCTTAACTTAATTCCTTAAGTTCTTAGTGTCCCAATCATTACCACCCTACCAAAGGTATACCTTATTACCTAGTACCCTTCTTAGAATTTAAAATTTCTTTTTTTTTTTAAATGTTAAGGCCGTCCGACCCACCGTCCGACCCACCCTCTGGGTCGGACCATTCCAGGTAACTTTCGGGTTTGGAAAACCCTACTGTGTCCGACCCAACCTTCTGGGTCGGACCATTCTAGAAACTTATTTGCCCTTCGAAAAATCACCCGTCCACCCATGTCCGACCCAACCTTCTGGGTCGGACCATTCCAGAAACTTTTACAGGCGTTAAACAGAGGCCGTCCGACCCAAATTGGTCGGACCCCTGGGTCGGACACCACTAAATCATGCCCAAACTTTGCCAAATCTTTTCTAAACCTTTCCCCAAGCCATCCAATATGTTCTAACATCTTTAGACTCTTAAACCCCCTTAGAGCATCCTCCAACACATTAAATCTTTCACCAAGTTTCACCTTAATCTTATACATTTTCCTTGTAATAATGCTAACACTTGTAATGCTTTCCTCTAGGTTTCTAGGTGGTGGTTCATACCTAATGTAACCACTATGCCAAATGTTTTCCTCACCACTATAACATCATCTCCCAAGCATCTTGCACCACCGAAAATTCTTTTATGCATTTACTTAAAGTTCCTTCACAAGCTTAAGCTTCCCTCCATCAACACCTTATTTCCTTCCTAGTTGTTTACCAACATTTACCTAAGTCCTAAATACTCAATTACATTCTCTTGATTCCTAAATCCTTCAAAGTAATGCCTAAGTCATTATAACTCGTTATAAACACTTTATCTCACCCCTTTTTTCGTCAAGACCCTCTAAGACTTCCTAGTACTTCCTTAGTCATTATATTCCCTTAGGACATATCTTAATCACCTTAAGCATCATACCTTCTTCTCCTTAAACTTATGCACAAGTCTTACATTCCTCATCTCATGATTTTGGTGTGTTCAAAAACACTCACCCACCCTCTAATTCCTAGACATCTCTAGATCATTCTAAACCTCAAGAACTCCTTAGTTAACTCATTCCCACTCAAATTCCTCATAATGACTCCTAGTAAATCCTAGGTCATATTAATTTGCCACCATCACCTAAACACTTATTTTTCTACTCAAATTTCGCCATAGCTCCTCTAGTATATTATCATGCCCACACACATCAAAGTTCTTTCTCATCACATCTCATCACCAAACCAACTCATTCACAACAAACTCAATATTGGCAATTAATCTTAAATTGCATAGCACTAAGGCTCTTAAATGACATGGCTCTTAGGCCCTTAAATGACTTAAACTTAAGCACTGAATTTCCCCACATATATAAGCTTTCAACCTGCAAATACACTCATCAATCTCATAGTAGTTATAATGCTCTTAAAATCCACCTTAAACTTATATTACTAACTCATTCTCATTAGCTCCTTAATCACAAGTTCATAAGCTTGTTTAAGTTCTTTTCTTAGGTTATATAACCCTTTACCTAATGTAAGCTTTAAAGCTACATTAGTACTCATCTAAAACTCATTCCTTAAACTTAAACCACCATTAGGTAAGCATTTTACCTTGTTTTCTCAAGCTTATCTTAATCTCCTCCTTAGACCTTCTTCTTGCATAGCTCTCGGCCACCACTTAAATTCCCCCTTGCCAATGTTCTAATCAATATTCAATGACTCATATGAGTACTAAGCAATATACTAACCTCAAGCAATGAAAAACCTAGGTTAGAAATGTGTTCTAAGGCATAAAAGTGGATGATTACCTTTGAAGTCTCAAGGTAGACTTTGGCATTGAATGAAATAGGACCTCCACTTGTCCTTGGTGAATAAATCAAGCTAGAACATGGCATAAAAACATAGCCCCATGAGAAGGAATTTTCGGCCATGTACAAGAAATGGTGGAAACATGGTTTTTCTTACATTTTCTTTACCTTAAGAGAATGGAGAAGCTAATGAGCTCTTCAAACTTGATTTTCCTCCATCAATGGAGTTTCATCTTGGCACCAAAATGTAGCTTTGAAAGATTTGAAAAGATAGAAAGATAGGTCTTGACCTAACTAAGATAATATGTGTTTAGTTTTTGATTTGGAGCTAAATGAGTAAGTTATGGACAAGGCAAGGTGGTGTTGCCATGGGTGCTGCTCCTACGTGAATGAAGGGAGGAAGAAGATGGTGGAACCGTGTGAAGAAGGGAAATGAAGAGAGAGAAGAAGAAAGGTGGCTAATATAAGGTATTTGCTTTAATAAAGCAAATAGTACTCTTTTACTTATCTCTTCTTTTCTTCCTTATTTGACTACTTATGGTGACTCATCCACCCTTAGAAAAACCGGCCCCCTCATTATAACAAGATATTTATGGTCTTGTTTGACCAACTAATTGACTTAAGTTGATTAAAACTTAAACTAGTCACTATTTGGCACTATTCACCAATCAGTGCACATATTTCTGAAATTTTTGATTTCCCATTGATTTAGACCTCCTAATGTGATACTAAGTAGTACACATGTTGATTAAAGAGTAATGATGGCCATTTAGCCACTCAAAACTCAATTCTAAGACAATTTCTCAAAAATGTGCTTTAAGACTTCTTAAAGCACATTTTGTGTTTTAACTTGTTTTCAAGCTTGGTTTTCTTTGCTAATTGATTTAAATGACCATTAGGATATTACTAAGGTCTTATCATGATATTTGGGTACTCACCCAAGTCTCTCCAAGCTTAGAGCACGTTTTGCCCTGATTGCCTTTAAGGCACTTTCTTTCTGTGTTTTCCTTGGTTTAAATTGTCTACCAATCTTTCTAAGGCATATTCTAGCCTTACTACATCATAATTTGATGTTTGCTTAGCATACTTAGGTTTGGGGTATTTCATGTTCCCCCTAAACCGATCATAAGTCAGAATAGCTAAGCTTTGGAGTAAGCTAATGGGAGATCATAACCCGTGAGGGAAAAACCATAACAGAGAGAAGGGTAAAGCTAAGAAGGATACCCACTCCCAAACAACGCGCGACCGGCCAAACCGTTCCTCACCACTGTTAGTACATACTTACTTTAGATATTAGTTAGAACCCCACTATGGAGTCTATCACATCTACACAACATACAGTATTACAACTGGGTTAAGCATACAAGAGAGGTCCTTACATACACACACAAAATATCACATAATTAACACACGCATAGCCGTGGTTAGAACGTCCCGTGGTTCGGGTCGTTTAATCCGAATACCGAACTCTCATGTGGTCCTAGACTCAGTTAACTAAGGTTAACACTTCCGAGGTTAAATGGTATCGGAGATGACACGCGCCACATATATGAATTACTGTAAACTCATTACATGTTTTATCTTACAACGTGGCAAACATACAGAAAAAAAAACACATTGGCATACAAGCCGGTGTAATCCGGTAGGACACAGGTTGCAAGAAACCATACCTGTCACCGGAGTCCACTCTACCATGTCCACTTATGTTCCTCGAACAATTCTCGAATAACTGGTACATTACATTTACTTTTATTAACACACACGGGGTAACATGATGTTTTAAAGTCCAATGCTCATAATTTCCCCCCGTTAACTAGTTAAATAACTTGACATTTTTAACTTGTTTTACTTTCTCATTTTATTACAACTTTTCGACCCACTTAATTGTTAACTTAAAACTCACCTAACGTCCCTTAAAAAGCAACTTTATAACATCATTACCTATCAATCCTCCCATCATTAGCCATCATTTTCATACCTTAACAACATTTTTAGAGTGGTCCGGGACTTTGTCCTACCTTAAGTCCCGGACCAACATTTTCATACCTTGTCTCACCCCAAGTCCCAGACCAAATCTCTTGTGAACTCTCGCCCTTTTTTGTGTATGGTCCGGGACATCATCCACTACCTAGGTCCCGGACCACTGTAACAGAATCCCAAATATGACATTTTCAAGTCTTGTTTCTTCTATTCTTTTCATCCATTGATTACCCAAACTTCATACATGAACTTAGGCATATTCTAATACCAAAATATCACTTTGATTCTCATTACAACATGTCTTGTTTTTTTTTTCTTTGCATAATTTTGGGCCGTCCGACCCACCGTCCGACCCACAGCTGGGTCGGACCATTCCAGAAACTTTTCCCGTCTTTTAAATACACATGTCCGACCCATGTCCGACCCAACCACTGGTCGGACCATTCCAGAAACTCCAACCGGTGACTAAAACAGAGCTGTCCGACCCACAACTGGGTCGGACCACTGGGTCGGACAACATCAGAGTTTGTCCAAACTTGTCAAATTTTCTCCAAACTTTTCCTCAAGCCTCCTAATGTGTTCTAACATCATTTGGCACTTCAAACACACCTTTAGCCATATGCTAAACTCTTTAAATCACTCACCGAAACCATTTTATCATTCACAAATTCCTTACAAAATTCCTAGCACTTGGAATGTTTTCTCCTTAAGATTTCTAGGTGGTATTTCACCTATAATGACCACTATACCAAGGTGTTCCTCTACACCTTAACATCACCTCTCAACTTCTTTTCTTACTAACTAAATCTCCTTTTTGACATCTTACCTAAACATCAACATTCCTAAACCTTGAACAAACTTCTCCAAGACTTAAATACATTCTCAAAACACACCTCGAATTCCTAGAACTTCCAAGATAACACCTAAATCCTTGCACATCACTCTAAATCACTTTAATACATGTTTTTCTTCCCAAATAAAACATTTGTTCACCTTTCACACTTCCTAGTTCACAAAAAACCATTTAAAACACTTAGAACTTCTTACACATTTCCCAAATTTAGCCATAGTTCCTCTTGTATATACTCACCTCCAAACACTTAGGTTTTTACCTTATCTCATTTCAAGAACATCTAGAATCCATCAAACACATTTTTTACACAAACTTCACACATTTAGCACTACATCACAATATAGTGCATAACTTAAATTGCTTGGCACTTAGGCCCTGAAATAACATGGCTCTTAGGCCCTTAAATTGCATAAACCTTAAACACTGAATTTCCCACATAAATAATGCCTTTGACCTACAAATTCACCCAACAATACATATGCCCTTAATAAACTCCTTGAGAGCATTTCACTAGGTCATTCACCTTTGGCTCCTTAGATCATTTTAACAAGCAATATAAGCTCATTTCTCCTAAGGCATTATACCACATTAGGTTAGTATGTTTACCTCTTTTCCACACAAACTTCTTTCTTGTTTCCTTATAAAACCGGTAAGGTATTTGATTCCTTGTCAACTACTAAACAATATACAAGCAATGAAATGAGTATACAAGCTTCAAGCTTAAACTCATTGTAAACCCTAGGTTTACATTGTTTCAAAAACATTAATGTAGTTGTTTTACCTTGATCTTTGAAGAGAGTTTGAATATCTATGAAGAGAGGACTCCACCTAGTCCATAAGAGATTGGAATGAAGCTAGAACAAAGTCACACAAAGAGCTCCATCAATGAGTATTTTCGGTCAATAACAAAACATGGAGGAAACTTGATTTTTCTTTGAGATTCCTTACCTAGAAGCAAAGGAGATCAATAATATGTGGAAAGACAAGCTCAAGCTCCTTCAATGGTGGAACTCATGGCACCGAAATGGGGCTCTTGAAGTTTTGAGAAGATAGAAATGAAGAGCTTGATGAGAGGAAGAGAATGGTGGTGTTTGTTTTTGATTTGGTTAAGTGAGCTAGATTTTGCAAGAGGTCAAAGCTTGAGTTTTAATGGTGGTGGTGGTATTACCGTGAGAGAACAGCAAGAAGAGAGGTAGAAGAAGATTGGATACATGGGAAATGAAGAAGGAAATGAGAGAATGAGATAAGTTTTGCTTTTTGGAAGATATTTGTACTTAAAAAGCAAATAGTACTTAAGTTAGTCATTCTTATTTCCTTAGCATGTTAACAAGGGTGGTGAGTCACCACACCTTAAAAACCGGCCCCCAATAGTACCTAGGGGTATTTTAGACTTTATTAATCAATTGTCTCACTTATAATAACATATGTTACAAATAGCTTATTAAAGTCTCTATTCATAAAACAAGGCACATAGAAGTGAAATTTTTGATTTCCTATTGATATAGACATCCAAATGTGATACTATATAGTACACATATATATTTAAGAGTAATGATGGACATTTAGCCACTCAAAACTCATTTACAGACAATTTTTCAAAAATGTGCTTTAAGACTCCTTAAAGCACTTTTTGTGTCTTTACTTGTTTTCAAGCTTGGTTTTCTTTGGTAATTGATTTAATATGTTCATTAACATATTTATATGATATAGGTATGACCATTAGGTCTTATACAAATTTATCCCAAGCTTAGAGCACCTTTTGCTCTTATTGACTTTAAGGTATTTTCTTGTGTTTTATTTGGTTTAACTGACTACACCAAGGTTCCTAAGGACTTAATTAGCCCTATTAAATCATAATTGAATATTATTAATTCTTGGTAGGCTCTTTGAGTCCTAACCAAGTTCACTCATAGCTTAGAGCATGTTTTTGCTCAAACTGTATCTTAGTGCTTTATTGCATTTACTATGTTTAAATTGTTCACTGATGTTTCTAAGGCACTTTTTAGCCTTTACATACCATAGTTTAAATGTTTAACAACATATCAAGGTTTGGGGTATTTCAGCAACACTGGACAGCAATCAAAAGAATACTTCGTTACCTGAAAGGAACAACTGACTTGGGCCTATTTTTTCCCTCCTCTCCTTTGGGCGAACTGCATGTATACTCCGATGCGGATTGGGCAGGTTCTCTCTCCGACAGACGGTCGACCACCGGCTTCATCATCTTCCTTGGCCGCAGTCTAGTCTCGTGGTGCTCAAAGAAACAAGCCACCGTCGCAAAATCTTCAACTGAAGCTGAATATAAAGCCTTGGCCATCGCTGCATCGGAAACAATTTGGATTCAGAAAATATTACAAGAACTAGGGATTTACATGAGCAAAAGTCCGATTTTGAACTGTGATAACCTGGGAGCAACTTACCTTGCTTCCAATCCCGTTTTTCACAGCAGAGCCAAGCACATCTTGGTGGATTACTTCTTTGTTCGTGAAAGAGTTCAGAATGGTAGCTTGCGTGTTCGATTTCTTCCAACCGAAGAACAACTCGCCGATGCCCTAACAAACCCCCAAATCGTTTTCGTCTCAATCAACTCCGATCCCAAATGGCTTTGTCTAGCGCCGTTTTGGCTCGCGGGGAGGTAGTAGCCCAATATAATGGGCTGTAGATTTATTTACTAATGTGTAGATTTATTTACTAATGTGTAGATTTAGTTATTAATGTAAAGGCCCAAGGTCATATAGTTACCATGTACTACTATTATAAATAGAGGCTGTAGGGAACCTTGTACATACACAATATCAATAACATACAAGAGGGTCTCTAGACCTTTCTATACAAAGTCTTTCCAAACTAACTAGGTGGTATTAAATTATGCTTGATACTGTTGGTATCTCTTTTTACATGTGGCTGGTAATTCTGTCGGAATGTAGATAGTATTTTGTAATGCTGTCAGGTGGTATCAAATATAAGCATGTGGCTCTTGTCTTTTGCAGTTGCAATTGCTGGATCAATAGTTTGACAAAATTGGAAAGAATGTTGGTGCATAGCATTTGAAGTGACGATAGAGAATGTACCTCAATAGGATGACTTATTCTCATGTGGAGTTTTAATGTGTAAGCTGATGCAATGTTGGAATGGGCATAAAGATCCAAGCTAACATTGAATTGGACAAAATCAAGTTTGTTACTCTCGTTCGGTAAACAACTATGTGCTTGTGTGGTCTTGTATGATGGGAATAAATTATGTGATGCATGGAGAGCTGAATTAGAATGTTCTAAACTACTAGTAAATGCAAAAAAAGGGTCAACGGACACAACACAAGAGAAAGAGATAGTTGGAATAGCTGGAGTGTAGAGTTTTATTAAGGATTCTGATGTGTTATTTAGTGTGGGTGTTACTTTTTTTTTCTGTTGTTCCTTCAATCCGTATGTGTTTGGACCTAAATATTATCTTTGAATCTAGGGAGCAGCTTGTGTAAACAATGTGCTATATTTATAGATGATGGTCATGAACACTTTTGTTTTTTTTTATTATTGTTATGGAGCATGTATGGCATATTTGTGTGTTACATTCATTGTGCAAATTATGTCAATGTATAATTTTCTCATTACTGGTAGCTTTTATCTTTTCTAATGTTTAACAGGTGAACGGAGTGTGTATGTGTGCAAGCATAATCTTCATATTTGGATTAAACCGTAACAAGAGTATGGTGTATTTGGTTGTGGAGTGGATATGGGGTGTGTATGCCATAATTGTTATGTTTGGTTATGATGTGTGTATGTCGTCATTGTTATAAACGTTAACAGGTGTATGGTATTTACTTTAATAGGTTTATTGTCTATTTGGATGTGGAGTGTGTATGGCATAATTGCCATAACCAATTTTTCTAAATACCATTGTTTGTTGATATATTTTTGCCGAAGTTGTTAAACCAAATTAGTATGTACAAGTATATGGTTATAATAAAAATAACCACGGACAACATTGCGAAAAAACCACATCTGATATGGTTTTATGGCATATGATATTTTATACTCATATCAGTGTAACATAATACCATGGAAGATTTAGTGAAACGCCTAACACTTGTTAAAAACGTACCTGAACAATATCTATAATAATATACATAAAATACCAATAAAAATAAAAATCAAAATAACACCTGTTTGCGAACACTGTCAAGCGCCTAGCTAAAATACCACACCTTTCCATGAAAGGATACTGGTATTTTTTTTAATGGTATTAGTTTAATTGTCAAACAGATATAACTTATGTTGTGCCCCAAATTTTTTTTTATTTTCTTTCTGATTAAAAGGGATTTTATGACAATTCTAATTGTTATTATATTAGCTTCGGGGGAAGGTTGTTTTGATTTTATTTATGTTAGTAAAAGATTTACTAACTTCCTTTTTCTTCCTTCCTTATTTAAATTAATTATTCTTTCTTTTATCTTATTTATTTTAAGTTAAGGAAGGCTAGTTTTTATTTTAATTCATCTTCTCAAAGTTCCTCCCTTTGCATCCTTCTCATCCAATCTCTCTCAAGTCTAAATCGTTGGAATTATTTTCTTGTGGATCCGTTCGTCAGTCAATGGTCTTCAAGGTTTGTAGATGTGTATTCCTATTCTGTTTCTTTTTGAGTTCTTCTCTCCTTTTCTAATTTTGATTTTGGAAATTCTGGGATTATTCAGTCGAGAGTTCGTTGTTTGAGAAAGGATTCGAAGAGGGCGATGTGTGGAGTCTGTGGAAGAGATTTGCTTTGCGTCGGATGTGAGGTAGATGGTAGATGGATTTGGTATGGGTGTGTTCGCCCATGGGGATTCTAGGTCTTGTTTTGTTTCTGAATTTGATTGCTTTGATCTTTGATTTCGCTGTGAATCTGATTGATTTTGATTTACGTTTTCACTCCGCTTAAAACCCCATGGTATTTTTATTATGGCCTACTTTGATATGGAAAGTGAAATGTTAATTATAATTTTGACAAATGGGTACTCTTAATTCGGCGATTATATTTTTGATATAGTGAATTGCTACTACTCTCGTTCTGATTTTGTTTTCCTATTAATGTTCATAACTATATATAATCCAGTGTTTTTCGATTGACAACTTCATAAATTCAAACAGTTTGAGCACCGTAAGTTATAAGTTTTGCTGAATTCTAATTTTGACACTCAATATTAGTTTGAATTACACGGTTGTCGATATTTAGGGTTGTTGCCAATTTTCATCAAACTCTATTTCCTATGGCGATTTGATATTCATCATACATACTATTCGTAAGCTATTATTTAATTAGAAAGGTATTGACTTTTATCATTTTTGTTTGATGCTTTCGATATGGATTGTTTTTTTACAACGGTTTCCGTTTTTGTTTTTTTTGGTTTTCTGCAATTTAAATACAAATGGTTTATATACCGACTACTGAAATATGTAGATTGGTTAGAGGTATGTTTTCCAATTTTTTCTTATGCCATATGAAAAGATTTCGCATTCTTTATTATAATCAAATCAAACGTTTGTTTTCTCACACGAGACTATATCTACATATTTTGATATTACCGTTGTAAATATATTTTGATATATACTCTTGATATGATTGAGAGTACGTATTACTTTGATTATATACAATATAATATCAATTAGTAATGTAGTTTGTTTTTCTTATTTTCCTAATCTCGGTCAGATCTTCGTACACCAACATCGTTCCATTTTTATCGTTGGCGGTGCAAAACCGTCCTCGTCTTTTGGCTGATATTTTAACCTCAGATTAATTAGTATTTTATTAGATTTTGCTATGAATTGGTGAATTCGGTGTTCAATTGTGCTCCAGTGCAAACCACTACAGCTTAACCATACTATTAATTATTTTCTACAAGATGATTACGGCAGGCCACTGCATGTTTTTTTGACTTCCTCATACCATGATATTTTGAATTCAGTGTTGGTTATATATAACTAAATTCTTTAAACCCATTATGACTAAGTTTTGTACATATGCCTGTGCAACTTTCAGATTCATATTTCTCAAATGGTATTTTATTTATAAGGGTACTTTTATAGAATTTACTTTTATGATTTTTTAGCATAAGTGTTTATCGCACTGAATTCTGAAAACATTTAATTTGTATAAACCCTCTGATGTTCGAAACGATTTATATATGATTTCGTGTACGAAGCGTATATATTGTCCAACTAACTAATATAAGCTTAAGTGAATTTTATTGTGATATAGTCTGTTGTTTTCGAAAGATATTTATTCTTGTAGTACCTATATATACACGACAACTTTGATGCACTTATTATGACATTTGATTTTTACAGGTTTTACTTCACCGTAAGCTTACATGAGTTTTCTTATATATTGTACACATTAATTATAATTTAGTGGAGTTGATTTGGTGTAGTGCGGATGACTACTTCATTGAATCTACACGTTATTAGAATCGCTACTTTGTTTTACGTGTAAGGGTATTTGATGTACATCATATATATGTACCACTTTTATAATGTGTATAAAGTTTAGGTTACAATAGTTTGACATGATTTTGGGACCTAGTTCATTGTTTTCTGAGCCGTGGATGACTGGGTCGAGTTATCCCGTAGCGCGCTGCGTAGGACGTCCTTCTATATCTGTATCACGGGCATTCCCTGTTCTGTTATCTGGAGTCGACGGACTCATTCTGTATCTGGGGTCGATGGACTCATTCTGTTATCTGGGGTCATCAGACTCGTTCTGTTATCTGAGGTCTTCTGACCTATTCTGTATGCTCTGAACTAGGGTCCCTTAAAAACTATGTTTTCGATAACGTTCTGATGTGTATAAGATTCTGATTTGCTTCTTTTTAGTTTTGAGCGTTGACAGCTTCTGACATGAGACGCTGCTTTGTGCTTTGTCTCATTCTGAGAGTGTGGCTTCAGCTTTGTTTTGTCAGCCCTGTTTTGTCAGCCTTGGTTTATGGTTTCCGTTTTACGAAGATTAAGATTTGAATTGCAAATAAGCTTTGTAACGAAACTATGCTTATATTTTGTTCCTTCTTCTAATAGTCTATATGCGACTTATGATTTCAGAAAAGCTTTATGGTTTCTGTAAAAGTCTTTTAATGTTAAGTTACCTTTGTGACCTCTGTTCACTCTACTTTGCATTTGACTTTGTATCGTTTTGATGAGCTTTCGTATGATTTTGATTTTGATTTTGAATCTGATCTGCTAACTTATATCTATATAAGCTATGTTCTGTAAAAATGTTTTGGGCATGCTTATGCTGATGAAGTTTATCACTTACTGAGCTGTGGTTTGCTCACCCCTATTCATTTAACATTTTGCAGGTTTTAGCCTCTATTTGAAGGCTTTCGCTTCTGATTCTGCTTTTAGTTTTGCTTCGTGGGATTTGTAATTGTTTGTGGCTTCATAGCATTTGTATTTATTTTAGACTACTGCTATGTAATTCTTTTGGCTTCCAAAGTTGTAATCATTATTTATGTAATAGAAGAGCATTTGTATGTGTTTGGGATTCGTCAGAGAGTATCCTTGCATGTCTTAGGTAGTAAGCGTGCGGCGTGTGACGGTCTCAGAACCAGGGTGGTTTTGGGGTCGTTACAACTTACCTACAATTATACCACTAGTACTAAAAATAAACACCTTGGGACCAATTTTTTTAAAAATACCATTGTTTGTTGATAATATTTTACCGCATAAATTGTTAAACCAAATTAGTATGTACAAAGTACCCAATTACAGTCAAAATAATACCACGAACAACATTGTAAATAAACCACACCCGATATAGTTTTCTGGCATATGATATTTTATACTCATATTAGTGTAACATAATACCATGGAAGATTTAGTAAAACACCTAACACTTGTTATGTAACACCCCCAACACTGGCCTAGGAGTTAGGGATGTTACACGCCACGTATTGTTACTTAATAACGCAAGGCTCTAAATATCCAACATAAGCAATCAAAATAAAGGCCCAAAACAGAACAATTATATAAAAGTATAGTCGAAGTATGCCGAAACCACCCAAATGCTAATACAGAATCCTCGAGCGGATATCAAAAGCAGAAGCTAACAATAGAGGCCCAAAGGCTACAAGTCAAAATACAAATGTCTCAAATGAACTGAATAAATCAATAACTAAACTCCAGATGCTGAACAAAGTAATCCTCGCTGATCAATTTGCAATGTTAGAATAAGTAGGGAAATGAGCACACAACTATGCCCAGTAGATGACTAACTTCATCAGCCAGCATGCTCAAAACATTAAAGAATATTGTCAAATCAGAAGGAGACAGAAGGAATCCATAAACATGTCAGAAATCAGAAGAAAAAGTCCATTCATTAAAGGGACTAAACAGAGTTAGAAACTGACAGAATCAGAAAATCGAAGGGGACACTAGTTGATCACAGCATACAGACAGAACGAGTAACAACTCATGAACAGAACGAGGAAACCTCACTCGTAAATAGAACAGGTGAAACACCTGTGAACAGAACGGGGAAGACACCCGTGAAACAGAAGGATATCCTACATAGCGCGCTACGAGATAGCTAAACCAGCCATCCATGGTTCAGATACAGAGATAACTTGGTCCCAAAACAGAAGCTTAAATATAAATAAACATATGTGCACCAATTGCACCAGAAAGCACATAGAAAACTTGGTAAACAATAGTGGAATCCAACCCCGCAAACAGAAGTCTCAGAGTTCAGAAGCTTGTTGAGAATTCTCAAAACAGAGGACACTTATACAGGTGCTAAAACAAGCAAAAACAAATAGTACTTGAAAAGAGGAATCCAACGCCGCAAATGGCACTCAAAACGGAGCTCAAACGAGCAAGGTAAAGCCAAAACAGTGCAATGTCCGAACTTGTGTCTGAGCTTCGAAGTTCGGACACAAGCTCGAACTCGAAACCGCGGAAAAATTCAAGGTGTCCGAACTTCAAAGTTCGGACTGAAGTTCGGACGCACCGAAAAATACAGTTTCCAAAAACGAATCGCACACGAACAGAAGCACAAAATCCATCAGTTTGCAGAGTAAAGTCAGAGATACTTTCAAACACAACTATAGGGGTTTTTAAGATGTCAAAACAACGTCAGAACTGAAAGTAACCAGCCATTAGAATACCAATGACAATGCAAAAGGAATTCTAGTCAAACACCCCATAGCTGAACACACGGATCGAATCCAAGAGCCACCTACCTCTTGATAGCGGATAAACCCTTCGAATCTGAACAACAAACGATCCAATGCAGACACAGCAGTAGAGCAGACCAATATGCAAATCCAAACAGCCACTGAATTTCTGATAACAATGCAGCGATGGAACACTCAATCAGAAACTACCAAATCTGAAACGGAACGGAGAACAGAATCGCATCTCTCACCTAAATCTGTCTACGGATTTGCAGAGCACGCCAAGAGTAGATGAATTTGATAGAGGAATCGAGAACAACCGTTGATTCATAATCAGATTGCAGAGAATGAATTAGAACATGAAATTCTACACAACTGTAGAACTGGTAGAGGGCTGAATACTATACCTTGAACAGGATGCCAATTGCGATGAAGAAGAAGAACTCACAGCACAGATTCAGAACCCGGACGAGCACAGCAGGAGCCAATTCTTGACAGATTGAGAAGGAAGAAAAATGTTCAGAAGGAGAGGGAGAGAGAGGCGTCTGACTAACTGTTCGATGGTTAGGAAAATTGAACGTGATTAACATCACGCTAAGAGAAGCTTAATATCTCTTAATTGATAAATAAATCCCTTACCAGATAATAAATAACGAATGACCTCCACACCCCTGACTTTAATGCAAAGGACTTCCATGTCCTGAATTTAAAGTGAACCAACTTAAAATAAAATTGTGATGTAATAAAATTGTAACGAAACCTCGGGTTATAAAATCACCTCCACCTTAAAAGAATTTCGTCCTCGAAATTAAAATGTACCTACTGCTCGAAGAGGGCAGGAAACTTGGTTCACACTTCACTCTCCAGCTCCCAAGTCGCCTCCTGCTCAGACTGACCCGACCACTAGATCTCGACCAAAGGCATAGTTTTACTCCAAAGTTTACGGACATCGCGAGCTAAGATCTTCAGAGGCACAGCTTCATAAGTGAAGTCCTCCCTCAGCTGAAGCGGACCGAACTCAATGACATGCGACGGATCCGGAATATACTTCCTCAGCATAGACACGTGGAACACACTTTGGACTCCTGCTAAGGATGGTGGCAACGCTAGACGGTAGGCAACCGGTCTGATCCTCTTTAGGACCTCAAAAGGACCCACAAAGCGAGGGCTGAGCTTGCCTCTTTTTCCAAACCTCACAACTCCTCGAACTGGGGAAACCTTCAGATGTACATGATCGCCCTCAAACTCTAAAGGTCGTCTCCTCTGATCGTCGTAGCTCTTCTGACGACTCTGATCCACAAGCATACGCTCCCTTATAGTCTGTATCTTACTCACTGCATCCTGAACCAAGTCTGGACCGATCATGGCTCTCTCCTTCAGATCATCCCAACAGATGGGTGATCTGCATCTCCTGCCATACAAGGCCTCGAACGGGGCCATCCCGATGCTGGTCTAGAAACTATTATTATACACAAACTCTATCAAGGAAACGTGCTGATCCCAGATACCTTTGAAGTCTAACACGCATGCTCTGAGCATGTCCTCAAGGACCTGATTCATCCTCTCTATCTGCCCGTCTGACTGAGGATGATAAGCTTAACTGAACGACAGTCTAGTCCCCAAAGCCTTATGCAAACTTTGCCAGAACCTGGACACGAACCTTGGGTCTCTGTCAGACATGATTGAAGCAGGGACTCCATGTAAACGCACGATCTCATCCATATACAACTGTGTCAGGCGGCGCAAACTGAAGGTCTTCCTGACCGGCAAGAAGTGAGCACTCTTCGTGAGTCTGTCCACGATCACCCAAACTTCATCGAACCCTCTCGGAGTCTTAGGCAGTCCCATGACGAAGTCGACACCGACGCTCTCCTACTTCCACTCGGGAATGGGAAGAGGCTGCAACAAACCGGCTGGTATCTGATGTTTGCCTTTGACTTACTGACAGGTCTGGCATCTGGACACAAAATCAGATATATCTCTCTTCATGTTTTTCCACCAGAAAGTCTCCCAGAGGTCTCGGTACATCTTCACCCCACCTGGGTGTACCGAGTACGGAGCTCCATGAGCCTCCTGCATGATCTCTCACCTCAAAGCATCATTTACAGGTACACAGACACGGTCCCTAAATCTCAGACAGCCATCCTCTGAAACCCGAAACTCAGATTCCTGACCAGCAGATAGTCCATCTCTGATCTTCCTCAACCCAACGTCTAGCTCCTGACTGGACTTGATCCGGTCGATCAAGGTACGCTGAATCTGCAACGCTGCCAACATCCCTAACCTCTCTGGACGGACGACCCAGGTACCCATACGCTGCAACTCGAGAGCAGACCTCTACACTCCTGACAACGCACATACGGCTCCAGGACCTCTCTTACTGAGCGCATCAGCTACGACATTCGCTCTACCAGGATGGTAGAAGATCTCCAGGTCGTAATCGTAGAACCACTCCAGCCACCTCCTCTACCTCAAGTTCAACTCCTTCTGAGTGAACAAGTACTTGAGGCTCTTGTGGTCCGTATATACCTTGCACGAAGCTCCATAAAGGTAATGCCTCTAAATCTTCAGAGCAAACACCACAGCAGCTAACTCCAGATCGTGGGTCGGGTAGTTTTTCTCATATGGCTTCAACTGACGGGAGCCATATGCAACCACCTTCCCATGCTGCATCAGAACGCACCCAAGTCCCTTATGGGACGCATCACAGAAGACCTCTAGTCCCTCGCCCCTCTGGAAAGTCAGAATCGGTGCAGTTGTCAGTCTCCTCTTCAGCTCCTGAAAGCACTGCTCACAGGCCTCGTTCCACTCAAACTTCACATCCTTTTGCAGCAGACGAGTCATAGGGATCACCAGCTTGGAGAAGCCCTCCCCAAACTTACAATAATAGCTCGCTAATCCAAGGAAGCTACGAATATCTCCAGCATTAGTGGGCCTAGGCCACTCTGAAATGGCTCTAATCTTCTCCGGGTCCACGGAGATACCATCCTTGGAGACCACATGTCCCAAGAATACCACCTGGTCCAACAAGAACTCACACTTCTTCAGCTTCGCGTACAACTCCTTCTCCCTCAGAGTCTGGAGAACGGTCCTCAAATGCTCCTCTTGCTCCTCAGCACTCTTGGAATACACCAAGATGTCATTAATAAACACCACAGTGAACTGGTCCAAAAACGGCTTGAACACCCGGTTCATTATGTCCATAAATACAGAAGGTGCATTCGTCAGACCGAATGGCATCACTAGGAACTCGTAGTGTTCATAACGAGTCCTGAAAACGGATTTAGGCACATCGTCTGCCTTAATCCTCAACTGATGGTAACCGGACCTCAGATCAATCTTAGAAAACACCTTAGCTCCAGCTAGCTGATCGAACAAGTCATCAATGCGTGGGAGAGGATACCGTTCTTGATGGTAACCTTGTTGAGCTCCCTGTAGTCAATGCACAAGCGCAAACTACCATCCTTCTTCTTGACAAATAACACTGGCGCTCCCCAAGGCGACACACTTGGGCGAATGAAGCCCTTATCTAGCAGCTCTTGCAACTAGACCTTCAACTCCTTGAGCTCAGCAGGAGCCATGCGGTATGGGGCCTTCGATATCGGCTGAGTCTCAGGTACGAGCTCGATCAAGAACTCCACCTCTCTGATAGGGGGAAGCGCAGGTACGTCGTCCTAGAAGACATATAGGAAGTCTCTAACCACTAGTATGTTCTCCAGCTTTTGCATCCTTGTGAACCTCAGGGATGTAGCATAGATATCCCTGACATCCTTTCCTCAAATGGCGATACGCCTGCATAGCTGATATGACTGGCGACAAGCATGGGAGTCCATTCCCTACTACAGTTAGGCGAGGCTGGCCCGGCTCCTCGAATGTAACTCTGGAAACAGCACAATCAATATGGGCGTGGTGCGCAGCAAGCCAATCCATGCCCAAAATCACATCAAAAGTAGTCATCTTCATCGGAATGAGGTTAACACACAAAGTCCTATCACTTACTAACATAGGACTATCCTTACACACAGAGTTCAGAAGCACAGACGAATTGCTAGCCAAAGGACTATGCATACACAATTCCACACTCAAGGGCACAATAGGCAGATCGAGCTCACTCACTAGCTCGGCAGATATAAAAGAGTGAGTGGCTCCAGAATCAAACAGAACGAGATAACAGCTGGAGAATACCTGTGACAACTCTGTCAGTAGATCGGTCTCTCTCTCCAGCCATTGTATAGACTCTGGCCTGGCCCTGGGGCTTCTTCTGCTCAGCCCGGTCTCGATCCCTGGACTCTGAGGCAGATCCTCCAGTCCTACCTCCTGAGCTGCTTCTGCTCCTCTCGGCCTGAGGGCAGTCAGCAATCCTGTGGTCCAAGGAGCCGCACTTGAAGCAGGCTCCTAACTTCTTGTAGCAGTCCCTACCTCGATGGAACTTTCCACAAATCTGGCACTTAGGAGCAGTCGATGTTGATGACGATCCACCCCTTTCTCTCGAGCCCTGACGTTCCCCAGCTCGGTCTCCAGTAGACTGCTTTTGAGAAGCAGACTGATCCCGCCTATCACTGTCGTTAGAACTATGCTTCCTTTTCTGGTCTTTCCCAGATTGGCGGCCCTTCAGATCGGCCTCCACCAACAGGGCAACATCAGCTACGTCCATGAAGGTCTTGTGACAAAGAGGCGTCACAACAGAACGGATGTCGGGCCTGAGGCCGCTCTCAAACTTCCTGGCCTTCCTATGCTCATCAGGCATAGGTGCAAACTTCGATAAGCAGATGAACTTGCACACATACTCATCCACACTCATATCCCGACCCTGGCGTAGCCGGTTATACTCCAGGATGCGCTGGTCCTTGTATACATCAGGGTAGAACTATTTGTTGAACTCCTCTGTGAACTGGTCCCATGTCCAAGGCTGTGGGAACTTCCCCATCACGGACCTCCACCACTCCTTGGCTTCAGCCTTGAACAGATAGGTGGCGAAGTCCACCTTCTGATTCTCCTCGGATCCCACAACGCGTAGCAGATCCTCCACCTCTAAGAGCCAATGGCTAGCCTCCTGCGGGTCTCCAGTCCCGTCGAATGCTAGAGACTTCAGCTTCATAAACTCCTGAAGCGCGTTTACGTTCCTCCCTCCAGCATCAGCCTCAGCTGGGCCTGCTTCGCCAACTGGTCCTCCTCCAGCTGGTCCACCCCCTGCAGCCATAGTCTGCATGAGCTGGGTCATGAATTGCTGAACCGCTTCAGCGACTCCTCTCTAGGAGTGACTGGAGCTCTTCGTGGCGGCATTCTGAAAATCCATAAGCAATCAATTCAGACTTAAACTTCAACGCACAAATACTGGCTGACTGACTGACTGACTAACGCTAGATTCCCATCAGATTAGAACCCAGAGCTCTGATACCACTAAATGTAACACCCCCAACACTGGCCTAGGAGTTAGGGATGTTACACGCCGCGTATTATTACTTAATAACACAAGGCTCTAAATATCGAACGTAAGCAAACAAAATAAAGGCCCAAAACAGAACACTTATATAAAGTATAATCGAAGTATGCCGAAACACCCCAATGCTAATACAGAATCCTCGAGCGGATATCAAAAGCAGAAGCAAACAACAGAGGCCCAAAGGCTACAAGTCAAAGTACAAATGTCTCAAATGAACTGAATAAATCAATAATTAAACTCCAGATGCTGAACAAAGTGATCCTCGCTGATCAATCTGCAATGTTAGAATAAGTAGGGGAATGAGCACACAACTATGCCCAGTAGATGACTAACTTCATCAACCAGCATGCTCAAAACATTTAAAGAATATTATCAAATCAGAAGGATACAGAAGGAATCCAAAAACATGTCAGAAATCAGAAGCAGAAGTCCATTCATTAAAGGGACTAAACAGATTTAGAAACAGACAGAATCAAAAAATCGAAGGGGGCACTAGTTGATCACAACATACAGACAGAAAGAGTAACAACTCGTGAACAGAACGAGGACACCTCACTCGTAAATAGAACAGGTGAAACACCTGTGAACAGAACGGGGAAGACACCCATGAAACAAAAGGATATCCCATATAGCGTGCTACGAGATAGCTAAACCAGCCATCCATGGTTCAGATACAGAGATAACTAGGTCCCAAAACAGATCCTTAAATACAAATAAGCATATGTGCACCAATTGCACCAGAAAGCACATAGAAAACTTGGTAAACAGTAGAGGAATCCAACCCCGCAAACAGAAGTCTCAGAGTTTAGAAGCTTGTTAAGAGTTCTCAAAACAGAGGACACTTATACAGGTGCTAAAACCTGAAAAAACAGATGGTACTTGAAAATAGGAATCCAACGCCGCAAACGGCACTCAAAACGGAGCTCAAACGAGCAAGTTAAAGCCAAAACATTGCAATGTCTGAACTTGTGTCCGAGCTTCGAAGTTCGGACGCAAGCTCGGACTCAAAACCACGGAAAAATTCAAGGTGTCCGAACTTCAAAGTTCGGGCTGAAGTTCAGACACACCGAAAATACAGTTTCCAGAAACGAATCGCACACGAACAGAAGCACAAAATCCATCAGTTTGCAGAGTAAAGTCAGAGATACTTTCAAACACAACTATGGGGGTTTTTAAGATGTCAAAACAACGTCGGAACTGAAAGTAACCAGCCATTAGAATACCAAAGACAATGCAAATGGAATTCGAGTCAAACACCCCATAGCTGAACACACAGATCGAATCCGAGAGCCAGCTACCTCTCGACAGCAGATAAACCCTTCGAATCTGAACAGCAAACGATCCAACGCAGACACAGCAGTAGAGCAGACCAATATGCAAATCCAAACAGCCACTGAATTTCTGATAACAATGCAGCGATGGAACTCTCAATCAGAAACTACCGAAACTACCAAATCTGAAACGGAACGGAGAACAGAATCGCATCTCTCACCTGAATCTGTCTACGGATTTGCAGAGCACACCAACAGTAGATGAATTTAATAGAGCAATCGAGAACAACCGCTGATTCATAATTAGATTGTAGAGAATGAATTAGAACTTGAAATTCTACACAACTGTAGAACTGGTAGAGGGCTGAATACTATACCTTGAACAGGATGCGAATTGCGATGGAGAAGATGAACTCACAGCAGAGATTCAGAACCTGGAAGAGCACAGCAGGAGCCAATTCTTGACAGATTG